>JAGFNQ010001622.1:221357-406949 GCA_024364735.1 Boesenbergia rotunda
ATGTTTAACCGCAGTGAAACAGATGAATTTACTGAAATTAATTAAATAGGTATACTATTTTTTTAATTTTAAATTTAAAAAAAAATGAAAGAGTCACATTAACGGTCCCTCAGATCACGCATTAACATTAAGGGAGATTAAATGAAAAAAACCTAAATACAATGTAAAAGGTGGAACTATCACCTTAACGATCTTATACTCCGGTAAAAAGGGATATTCTTTTCTATTTTATTCATCAAGAATATTGAAAAACAAAAATGGACAAGTATCTCTTAAATTCAAATAGTAAAGTAAATAAAGAATGAGTAATGATTGGGACAGTGAATTTGGGACAGTGAATGAGAAAGTGAATGACGTGCAATTAATGTGTACATGTCCGATCGCCGATCGGACACCACCGATAGCCTCTGATTATCGTCCTGAATCAAACTATACTTTCGGAGGACGGTGAACTCGTCAGGATCGCCGGCAACGGTGAACCTATCGAAATCGACGGTCAATGATGCGAGATCGCAATTGCGGCGATCCCCGACGGGTTCACCGTGCCCCCCAGGGTATAGTTTGGTTCGGGGCGGCGGCCAAAGGCCGCCGGTAGTGTCCGATCGACGATCGGACGTGTACACAATAATTGCCACGTCATTCACTGTCCCATTCACTGTCCCAAATTCACTGTCCCTATCATTACTCATAAAGAATACTATCGATTGTACGAATCTAACTATTATGTTATGTCTCTCTCTTATCAATCGGCACTAATGAAAGAAATGGAAATTCTCGTATTTGTCTGATGATAAATACGAAATAAAAATAAAAGAAATAGAGTAAATCACGATTTTACTCATGGAATAAGACACCTGAGACCGAGAGGATTTAAGCTAGTAGACCAGGTTTTTATCCCGTGTGCGACTGGCGACTCTCGAACCTGAGACCTCCGATACAAACAACCAGACGTCTTATCAACTGAGCCAGCCCGTGGGGGCAGAAAAAAAGCCTAAATAAAATGATTAATGAGGTTTTTTCAAACAACCTCGGGCGACCGGCCCGGCCATACGAAAATTTCCCACCGACCGTCAGGGTAAATCGGGAAGTGCTCACAGTGGGCGGTCTAGAAGCCCAGCGTCCCAGGGTTCGCGCCTCATTTGGAGATCGAACTGTGGATGCCTAAGATAGCGACTAGTCGCCCTACCACTGTACCATAACTCCGGTGGCAGAAAAAAAAAGCCAAAATAGCCTAAATAGTAGGTGTCTGAGCAATGAAATTCCCTATTACATTTTGATTTCGATTACTATAATCTTATTTAAAACATCATGTCCTCGTAGATCAATTTTATAGAAATAGTAGAAGGGCAGTTAATTATCTTTTAAGTGTTCGCGGTTTAATTTATAAAAAAAAAAATTCAAACGAGACGCGCAATCTATTTAAAGGCACTTGTTAGTACGGAAAACATTTTTTTGGCAAACTGTTTAAAGGCAGAGCTCTCAAGAATGGTGATAGATGTTTTATGTATCTGTACTTAGGGTAGGACTATTTTCCATTTAAGGAAGTGAATCTTACTTCTTAACAAGATATCCAGCCAACAAAAAGATAATAGCAATAACATAATGAGAGAGAAAAAAAAGCAAAAAAAAAACTATTATTCACTTGTTTATCAACTTTTTCATAATTGACTGGTTAGTTGGTGTTTGTTCTGAAGTTGGTCCTCCCTTTGAAGGGAAAAAATAAAAAAGAGTGGTTTTTAATTAAAATTATCGAAAAGATATTTGTAGTGGTTGAAGTTCATTTCCACCTAAGTTTATTTTATTTTTAATGTTATTACAATAATTATGTAATCATATCTACAACATAATAATGGTGTATCAGTTATGAGATTCAGTTAATTTTGCAGTTGCAATGGCTGTGTAACAATTATAATCTCATAATTATTATTAGATAATATTGATAAATAGTATCAGGAATGAATATTTGTGTTTAGTAATTATAATTCATAATTGTTATAATATAATATTGATCGATATTAATATAAAGAAAATGATAGTTGTGAACTGTAATTATTACAATATAGTATTACTACTGTGTAATCGTTGAAGTATATATGTGATAGCAATTATGAATATAATTGTATCCAGAAAGGGTATTTGGAGTGGGAAAAAAGGACCGTCAAAATGAGATGCTATTTTGAAAAAACATCCTCTGGACGATTCCAATAATTTTCAGCCCTATGAAGAAAGGTCATTCATCTGCTGGGAATTTGAACTGTAATATATTTCTCCCAACTATCTCAACCTTAGCCTCATCCTCAAGTTTTGGTATCATCTTCTATCCCCCTTAGTTGTTGACATCCATGTCTCGGCCTCAGCATCAACATCCTCCACGTCTTAGGGAGTGTTTGGGAGAGCTTCTGCTAGCTGTTTAGATTCTAGCTACATAGAAGCACTTTTGAATGTTTGTGAATACCAGATTCTGCTTTAACTTCTATAACTTTTAGCCAAAAGCTGAAAGCAAGAATTTGATGCTTTTTTCTGCTTCTGCTTTTTTGCTTATGGTCTAGAATTAAAAGTAGACATTTATACCCTTAATAATTTATCATTTTACATAATTGTCACCATAGTTTTAAATAAAATTTTATATTTTCATATAATTTATATATTCATAATTTTTTTTATAAATTTATATAAATTTTGTCATTTTTTTATATTTATATTTTTATTAATTATATATTTTTTAAACATATATATTATTAAAAAAATTAATTTTGATATAATATTAAAAATATAATAATAAATATATAAAACATTATTGATGGTGTATCAAAATTATATTTAGATAATTAAAAAAATGATTTATATAGTTTAAGGATATTGTTGTCATTTAACTAAAAATTAAGCTTGGAAGCAATTATTCACCAAACACTCAAATTTTACCTTGTATCAGCTTTTAGCTTCTATTTCCAAACACTCCATGCTTTAGCTTCTCACTGACTTCAAGATAATCTCTACAAGAATCACTTTTCAAGAAGCAAAAGTTCTCCCAAACACTCCCTTAGTCTCGTATCCTGACATTCATTCTGTCTCATCTCAATTACCGATATCCATGTCGTAGCGTCAGTAGTTGATATTCTCCATGTCTCTATCTCAGATTCCAACATTATCCTTGTCTCGACTTCAGTCATCAATATCCTCCCTGTCTCGACTTAATCGCCAACTTCATCTATCCTTAATGTCACTCAACATCAACGTCACATCCTCATCCGCCCTTAGATCAGACCCACACTAAAACCCTCGTTGATGATGTCGTTTTTTCCATAAGATGCAGACAATAACTGTGAATATTCTAGAACATGTGGTACCTAGTAAATGGAGAAATGATTATATGATTGTCAGATCTGATGTCCTAGATGCTCTCCTTCAAATACGTGACCCTTAACGGATGGAGAGGTAGTTAATGACTATTGAATCTAGTTCTCTCATCGGATCTAACATAGAGATGATCTTCTGACAATTATATAAACCCTCTTAGGATAGTCTCTTCGGCTACATCAAACTCTCACATCTTTTTATTCTTGCTTCTGCTGAGATGCCCTTTAAAAGAGGGTTAGACTAATGTCAGAGAGTCCCGACAAGCCACTATAATGCTCAAGTTAGAGTTTGTTTTAGGTAGTGTGCAAGAAGGAGAAGATGGAGTAGAAGGATTGAACATGGTGGAGTCCCAAAATGGGGAAAACCTTTCTCTTTACCTCCTTTAAGATATATATATATATAATGTTAGAAAAATACCTTTATGTTAGTTGTTACCCAGGTCACATACTCACATGCTCCTCCGTCATCCTCATAGATGTCAATGAGAGGATAAGATCCGACCGTCGATAATTGGCTCGCCATTCACCAAACATCACTTGTTTGTAAGAGAACATCAAGGTGATGGATCTGACAATCTTATAAGTATCTCTCCATTCATTTAGTGTCACATGTTCTTGAATATTCACAGGGAGACAATTTTATTGTTGAGACAGTTACAAGCCAATATATGATGCAACCCTGGTACAAGGATAAGGAGATAAGGTCTATATTGAGTGACCTTATAGATAGTAGTCAACGAGTGAAGTCGAGACAGGATGTTAGGATATGAGATAAAGACTAAATCATGGAGGATGTCGTCAGTTGAAGGGCCAGACAAGATGCTAGGGTCGGAGATTGAAATTGAGGTATGAAGGATGTTGGCAGTTGAAGTCAAGATAGGATACTAGGTCCGAGATATAAATTAAGGCTCAGAGGATGTCGACAGTTGAGGTTAAAATCGGATGTTAGGATTCAAGACTAAAATTGAGGCGCTAAGGATATGTCAACAAACTGAGGCCGAAATAAGATGCTGAGATAATTCTTTTAAGCTGATTGATCATACTATAATCTCATTTAGATTGAAAATTTTCAACCCCACAAGATGCATGATAGTTGTATTATTCTGCCACATCAGTTGGCATAGTCTGAAATAATCTGATATCTATGAAGCCAAGTGAGTTAATTAAACATGATATTGTATTTCTTCAGTTCGCTGCAAAATATATATATATATATTGATCCTGTCGACAAGCGAAGAGGGCTCTCACTCAGATGACTCGATCGGACAGAGATGACCCGGTCAAACGCACGAGTTGCGGTGGCGTGTGAGTCGGGCTCGGGATCAAAGGCTAGCGGGACAGATTTGAGTCGGAGTCGGACCCAAAATGGGAGCACAAGAAGTAGAAGATGAAGGGAAAATGTTTCAACCGCCTTGAGAGACTTGATGAGGATGTCATCTACGTATACTTCAATGTTCCTCCCCAGCTGCTCTTTAAACACTTTGTTCATTAGCCTTTGATAGGTAGCCCCTGCGTTCTTCAGTCCGAACGACATGACTTTGTAACAATAAGTCCCCTCGGATGTGATGAAGCTGACCTTTTCCTGATCATCAGGGGAGAGCGACACTTGATGCTATCCCTGGTAGGCGTCCAACATGCAGATGAGCTCACTCCCAGCCGTAGAATCCACCATCTGGTCAATCCGAGGAAGTGGGTAACAGTCTTTGGGACGAGCTCTGTTAAGGTCTCTGAAGTCTATACAGACCCTCCATTTATTCTCCGACTTAGACACCAGCACCACATTTGCTAACCAGGCCGGGAACTGCACCTCCCGGATGTGCCATGCCTCTAAGAGTCTATCCACCTCAGCCTGAATTATCTTGTTTTGTTCGGGACTGAAGTCCCTCTTCCGCTGCTTCACCGGCCTGGCGTCGGGGTAGATATGCAACTTGTGCTCCATGACCTCCGATCGGATGCCTTTTAGATCTCGGGCCGACCATGCGAACATGTCCTGATTCTCGGCTAGGCACTTCACCAATCGTTGCTTGAGGTCAAACCCCAGCTCTGGTGCTATCTTCACTTTTGTTTCTTCTTGGTCGGGAAGGAGCTGAACCTCCTCTTTCTACTCTCTCAGTTCAGCCCAAGGAGATGATTGTACCATGTTACAACTGGCCGGTGGGGCTCGGAATGCCTTCCACACTTCCATTCGAACATCGTCGACGTAGCATCGACGTGCTACCTTCTGGTCACCTCTTACTTCTCCCACCTGATCGTCAACTGGGAACATCACCTTCAAGTAGAAAGTGGATGTCACTGCTCTGAATTCATTGAGTGCGGGTCTGCCCAGGATGACATTGTAAGCAGATGGTGTGTCCACTATCAAGAAGGTTGACCATCGGGTCCTCTTTAGGGGTTCTTCTCCGAGTGAAATGACCAACTTGATTTGGCCGACCGGCTGGACTTCATTTCCTGTGAACCCAAAGAGGGGTGTGGCCATAGGCTGCAACTCACTGGCTTCGATATGTAACTGCTCGAATACCTTCTTGTACAAAATATTTACTGAACTACCAATGTCCACAATGGTTCGGTGGATCTAGTAGTTTGCTATGACTACAGTGATGACTAGCTCATCATCATGTGGAACTTCTACGCCTTGTAGATCTTGAGGACCAAAATTGATCTGGGGTCCTCTGCCTGCGAGGAGTTTGACCCCACCTAGTGAATCTCCAGGCGTCTAACTTGGGACTTCCGGGCTAGGTTGGAGTCTCCATAAGTGGGGCCACCCAAGATAACATTAACTGAACCTTGCACTGCATTTTACTGGTTTGCCTGCTCCTCATTCACTTCCCCTTGCCTGGGAGAGTCGGGGGTTGGGAATAATTGCTTGCTGTCGGGGGCGGTCGCTTGGGGGTCCGCCTCTCACCTTTCTGTTTGTGACCTTCCTCGACCTCGAGCTCCCCCCTGAGGTGCTCCTCGGGGAGTTCCTCGACCGCGGCGAGTTTGCCCTCGCCCAGCTTGCCAGCAGTCCTGGGTACTGTGAGTATGACTGTGGTGGAAAGAACAATAAGACTGTCACCGGATAAGAAGGCATCCCTGAGCCACTTGCTGGACTATACCACACTCGACTCCAACCCTCTGCCCCATGTCTCAGGGACTGCGAAGAGGTCCTCCAAGAGGAGTTATCTTCTGACTATGAGGAGCTACAGGTAAGGGTCTGACCTCTCGTTGTCGAGCAGCTTGTGCCTCCTCCACGTCCACGTATTTAGCAGCTTTGCCCAGGAGACACTCGAAATCCTTCGGGGGCTTTCAGATCAGCGATCTAAAGAACTCTCTTTCTTGCAGACACTGGGCGAAGGCGCTGATCAGCACTTCCGAGGTAGCAGTGGGCACATCCAACACGATTTGATTGAATCTTTTGATATAAGCCCGTAAGGACTCCTTAGGGCTTTGCTTTAAGGCGAATAGGTTGAGACTTGTCTTATAGTGTCTCTTGCTGCTTGCAAAATGTTGTAAGAAGAGCCTCTTGAAGTCAGCAAACTCTTGCACAGACTCTTCTGGAAGTCTGTCAAACCATCGTTGAGCGGGTCCGGCCAGGGTGGTCAAGAATGCTTGGCACTTGATGTCGTCCGTGTATTGATGTAGCAGGGTTGCATTCTCGAACTTCATTAAATGCTCTTCTGGGTCTGTGACTCCTCTATACTCAGGAATATATAGGAGTCAGAAATGCTTAAGGACTGGCTCCTGAAGGACTCGACTGGAGAAGGGGAATCCGGTGTGATCAGCGGGAGCTTGGATAGCCGGGGCCTTCCCTTTGTTGAGCCTTGCCTGGTTAGAAGAGATTTCCATCGAGTCGGACTGTCCCGCACCCTCCATCGGGCCGAAGAGCGCTTGGGGGAAGTGGAGACTACCACCCGAGCGAATCTCGCCTTCTATGCCAACACGAGCAGCCGCCTCGGAGGGACCTTCCTGATTTGGGCGGCAATCAGTCCGTTGTTCGGCTACTAACTTTTGAGCTTTGGCGGCCACCAGCAATTCGAAGTCTTCCTGGGAAAGAGTAATTGTCATCTTGTTGGAGTCGCCCATCTTCGTCTTTCGATCAGGTGGAAGTTCCTACAGACGACGCCAAATTTGATCCCAAGCCCGACTCACATCCGACCGCAACTCGTGTGTCTGATCGGGTCATCTCTGTCCGATCGAGTCATCTGAGTGAGAGTCCTCTCCTCTTATCGACAGTGGCGCGTTTTTCCCTTGCGCAGGTGAACAGCGCTGATACATAGCGTTGTTCACCTGCGCGAGGGGGAAACACGCCATTGTGCGCAACACCCATCCAACCTGGCATTTTTTAAAGTTTTTTTTTTTCTGTTTTTAAACATTTCCTCTTCCTCTCTTAATTCTTTTTTAAAAAAGATTTTCTTAAACCTCTTCTCCCCGTCTCTCCCGTCGACTCACCTTGGCGAAATTTTTCGCCGCCCTCACGCTTCCTCTCTTCGCCCTCCTACTCTTCGCCGACGAGCCCTCTCTCTCTCTCCCCCCGAAGCAAACCGCCCTCCCTCTCTCTCTCTCGTCGACGACCGAAGCCAATCTAGGGCATTGTCGTCGAGTCGCCTTCAAGCTAGGGCTTCGCCGTCAACCCCTCCTGCTGTTCAATCTGGCTGCGCCTCCATGCTAGGGCTTCGCCGTTGAACCCTCCTCCAAGCTACAACGCCTCCAAGCTAGGGCTTCGCCCTCGAACCCTCCTCCAAGCGCCCTCGAACCCTCCTCCAAGCTACAACACCTCCAAGCTAGGGCTTCGCCGTTAAACCCTCCTCCAAGCTACAACGCCTCCAAGCCATCGACCCCTCCTGCTAACTTTGCATGCTACTGGACTAACAAAGCAAGAGCTAAAACCTTTTATCCTTGTGAAAGTGTAGATTAGATGTAGCAATTAGTCTTATCTTTTGTACTCTTACATTGTTGCATCCTTATAGGAATCACATATGAGAATAATGAAATTAAATCATAGGAGGATTGCAGTATGCATGATACATCCAATTGCTTGAAAAGTTAAGTTGGTCCTCCCCACTAATTTGGACCTGAATTGGATAATCTTTGATTGAAATTGGCACAGGTCAGATTAGACTCACCTGGTTCTTGTGTTGAGGATCCATTTAGTTTCTTCTGCTATTTACTTTTAGCATTTTCTTGAAATTTATAAGAGATGGAAGGTTGCTGCATTGTTAGTACTAAATAACAGGATCGCATGTTTCTGGCTTCATATTTGTGCAGGGCTAGCAGTCATTACTGTTATGCTGGTCACCACTTGCATGATGTCTCTAGTAATGGTCCTCTGTTGGAACAAGAGCATTATTCTCGCTGTATGCTTCGTAGTTTTCTTCGGTTCCATTGAAGCACTCTTCTCAGCCAGTCTAATTAAGTTCCTGAAAGGGGCTTGGGTTCCCAGTGCACTGTCTTTTGTGTTTATTGCTATCATGTTCATCTGGCATTACGACACAATTAAAAAATATGAGTTTGACCTTGAAAACAAAGTGTCTCTCAATTGGCTCCTAAGCAAATCGGGTTTAGGGCGCCGGCGATTCAAAGGGGTCTTGCCTTCGCTCTACCATCACTAGGCGATTCAAAGGCGACAATTACGCGGTTCTAGGCGCGCGCGCCTTCTGATGGTGGCGCAAGCCGCCGGTGGCCCTAGGGCGCTGGCGCCGGATCCACAACACCCTTCTTCCCTCGCTGCCAACTCTTTCTTCCCCCCTCTGCCTTCCTCGCGTGGCGCGCCTCAACCTATCTTTGACATCAGGATCACGGCACCAAGGACAGAGGTGGTGCTGCCAATTGCAAACCCCTCTCATATGGAGGCAAATCCCTCTCATATGGTGGCGCCAAACCTCACGAACGACTCTGCAATCTCCCCTCAGACTGCGACGTTGGTCTCTACAATTACTTCTTATGCGGCGACTGTGAAGCCTGTGTCGCCTCGAACGTTAAAAAAAAGCTTTGATGATGTGGGAAACTCTTTCAAACCAATCTCGATCTACAACAACAAGCCTGGAATCTTCTATTCTGAAGAGGAAATACTAGGTATGGCCGAACCTTATCAATTTGCTCTGATTGGAAAGTTTTCTGGATGGCGCCCTAGCCAAGCAATAATCTTACAAGCATTTGGTAATCTAAGCTACTATAATATTAGATTTCTGCATGCTGGTTATATCTTTATTCACCTAACTTCAAATGAAGATATGGCTCGTGTTTGGGGTCGGGGGCTATGGTTTATAGGCGGTGTGCCATTGAGAATCTTCAAGTGGTCACCTCATTTTACATATGAAACTGAATCCTCAGTGGTTCTGATATGGATACAATTACCTAATTTACCAATTCACATGTTCAACAAGCACAGTCTCTTCTCGGTGGCACGGATCGTTGGGAAGCCTATTAAAATTAATGAGGGTACCGCTGATGGAACTAGACTATCAGTTGCACGAATGTGTTGAGATTGACTTGTTAAAACCCAAGGTGGAAGATTTCTGGATTGGCATTGGTGAAGAAAAACGACTACAGAAGGTGGTCTATGAACGACAACCGAAATATTGTGTGGATTGCAAACATTTGGGACATAATGTAGAGGAGTGTTATGTCAATGGAAATAAGCCAAAACCAATATGGAAAAGTACCAGAAATAATCCTAAGATGTTTGTTGAAGACTTAAGAATGAAATTAAATAGGAGAAGAGGGAAAGAAGTGTCTTCTACTTTACCTGATATGCAAGCTGAAGAGCTGGTCTCGACACACCCAGAGAAACAGAAATGGACTCAAAAAAAGGGGCAGGTAGGAGAATATGATACTGTTAATAAGGAGAGTGGAGGGTTTGGTAATCAGTTTCAATTATTAGCTGAATTGGAGAATGATGAACAAGGAGAAATTGAAGGTTTTGTAGAGCAGGAAGGGAATGACAAAGCCTCTGTGGAAACAAGCAAAGAAATCTCAAGTGATGGTCGAAATGTGTCAAGACTTTTGATACAAACAAGAAGTCTCAAAAATAAATCAGTAGAAGTTTCAGATTCACAAACCACACAAGTAACAGTAAGGAATGTATCAAATACAATTCAGCCATTAATTGTTGGTAGACAGAGCATGTCAAAGGTTGCAAACCTGGTGCAAGGGAAGGCTAGGGGCAAACCTGCAAGTGATGAGCAATACAAGGAGACAGGGGAACACCAGCAATTTTTGCAAACAGGAGAGGAGCTTTTTGCACAGAAGGAAACAGCTGCTATAGAAGGCAAATTGGCAACTAACTTATCACACATTGAATCTGTGACCTCACAGGAGAAGGATTCAGTGAATGTGATGATTAATCATCCAATCCCAGTAGATCATCCAACTTTAGACAGATTGAAGCAGTTACCAGAGAACTCAGATCAGGAGGAAGATGAAAGCTCTTGGGAAGAACAAGAGGAGTCAAATGAGGCTGATTTTTCCAAATCTTTTGAGGTGGAGGAAGAATCAGATGGTACAGAGACAGAGCAGCTACAAAGAAGTATTTCTTCACCATTGATAGCTAACCCAAGCATGAGAAAAAGGCATGGAGCAGCCAATGGACAAGTGATGAATAAAAAAACCACCAGGAGTACATCAACTGTGCAAGGGAATAAGAACTTTAAGGAGGATGAGACTTTAAAATCTTTCGCTGGATCAAATAATCCAGAAGCCAGGGACACTATACAAGTTCAAGAAACCCTATCAGATACATTAAATAAAAAGAAGGGGAAAAAGCCCCTTATTCCTGTTAATGTGCCAATTGGAGGCCGAAGAGAGACTAGAAGCAAAGCCCAAGCGCAAAGGTTTGCCTCCTCCTCAATTTTTTAATGTCAGGAATCATTTGGAACATAAGAGGGATAGGTAACAATGCATCCCTGCGTAGAGTGCTTTTTCTAAGGAAATTTCAACATCTTAATTTTCTGGGAATCCTTGAACCTTTTATTGAATTAGATGAAGCTTTCATTACTAGACGGTTGGGCTTTGAAACAGCCATTTCCAACTGTTCTGGGAAAATATGATTTTTGTATGATTCTAATATTGTATGCAGGATTTTATTAGATTATGAGCAGTTTTTGCACCTAGAAGTAAGCTTTCAGCTTTTCCCTATTAGTATGATAATCACGGTGGTGTATGCTAAATGCACACAGCTGGAGAGATCTGTTCTTTGGGAGAAACTTTTGGATATCAGACCTAATAATGATGCTTTCTGGCTAGGAGGAGGAGACTTTAATGTTGTCTCTAATCCAAGTGAACACTCTAAAGGCTTTCTTTCTAGAATGGGACCAATAAACAATTTTAATGAGTTTCTAATGTTATCTGGATTGTTGGATTGTGGTTATGTGGGTGACAAATTCACATGGACGAATGGCAAAATCTGGAAACGTTTAGATAGAATACTTATTTCATCTTCTTGGCATAGTCATGATTTCTCGGTACGGATAGAACACTTGAGTAGGGCGGCTTCGGATCATTGTCCCCTACTGATTACTTTCCCTGGGTTTACAAAGCCGGCTGCCTCTTTTCAGTTTCAGAACATGTGGATCAAACATCACAATTTTCTGCAAACTGTGAAATTAAACTGGATGCTGCCAATTTCTATTTTTGGATTGACCAAACTGCAACATAAACTTAAAAGGCTCAAAACACATCTGAAATGGTGGAATTGGGAAGTTTTTGGAAATATACATGAAAATATTAAGAAGGCAGAGGAGCTTTTTGCGGCTGCGGAGAGGAATTTTGATTTGGATCCTTCGGAAACAAACAGACTAAACAGGGCAAAGCATCAAGCAATACTTTTCCAAACTCTCAATATGGAAGAGATCTTCTGGAAGCAAAGGGCTGCGGTCAAATGGGCAGTTGAAGGTGAAAGAAACACAAAGTTTTTCCATGGACTGGCGCAGAAAAGAAGAATGACAAACAGGATTTTTCGAATATGGGAGGAGGGTGTATGCTTAGACAAGCTAGAGCAAATTTATGCTTCAGCTACGGCTTTTTTTGAGAAACTGCTGACTGGAGAAGAATTCAATTGTGATTCTGTAAGTTTCGATTGCATCCCAACACTCATAACTGCTGATGATAACTCTGTTCTTACAGCATTGCCGACCTTGGATGAGATTAAACAAACTATATGGGGAATGGGAAAAGACAGTGCTGCTGGTCCAGATGGCTTTTCAGCAGAATTCTATGTTGCCTGTTGGGAGATAATAAAGGAAGATGTACACGAGGCAGTTTTGGCCAAAGGGGATGGTGGCTACTACCATAGTGTTTATTTCCAAGGTAGACAATACACAACAGTGGAGAGACTTTAGACCTATCAATTTGTGTAATGTCTCCAATAAGATTATCTCTAAACTAATTTCTACAAGGCTGGGACAGATTATGGAAAAACTGATTTCCCCCTCACAAAGTGGTTTTGTAGCAGGAAGATTAATTTCAGATAATATCTTATTGGCCGAAGAACTTAATCACAAGTTGAATTATCATGTTAGGGGTGGCAACTTGATTTTGAAGTTGGATATGGCCAAAGCATTCGATAGAGTTTAATGGAATTTTCTGTTCAAAGTTATGGAGGCTTTCGGATTTTCTGATCTTTTTATAGGATTGATCCGACGTTGCATCACTGAGTGTTGGTTTTCTATCAAAGTAAATGGTCATTTGGCTGGTTTCTTTCATTCAAAGCGAGGACTAAGACAAGGTGATTCTCTATCCCCTCTTCTATTTGTAATTTCTGCTGAATTTTTATCTAGAGGTTTGGATGAATTATTTTGCAAGTTTCCGCAATTATATTTTATTTCAGAATGTGATGCTAAAATATCACATCTAGCATATGCGGATGATATCATGATTGTAATGAATGGGGTTGTCAACAACGTCAAAAGAATAAAGCAATTTTTAGATGCATATGAGATCTGCTCAGGGTAATCTATTAATGCTGGTAAAAGTTTTTTTTTCCCTGCAAAGAGTATCAATAGCGCCCGGAAGAATCAAATTGCAGCGATTACTGGTTTCATGGAAGGCTCTCCTCCTATCACATATTTAGGGGTCCCTATTGCTGTTGGAAATAGAAAATCAAGTTATTTCCAACCATTAATTGAGAAGGCACGGAATAAACTTCTTGGTTGGAATATTAGGAGGTTAACGCATGGTGGATGCTTGACACTTATACAGAGCGTGTTATCCTCGGTTCCACTATATACTCTACAAGTTCTCCTACCACCATTATCAGTGCTTTATCAATTGGAAATGATTTTTGCAAATTTCTTTTGGGGAACAACACACTCAAACAGAAAGATTCATTGGGTGGCTTGGGTAGAGGCTTGTAAGCCGAAACTAGAAGGAGGTCTGGGTGTAAGAAAGCTATCTGATATTGCTACAGCAACTGCCATGAAACTCTGGTTTAGATTTAGAAAGCAGAAGACACCTTGGGCAATGTTCTTAAGTAAAATGTATTGTGGAATGAAATCGCCAAGTGTAGTTTCAGAAAATTGGAAGTGTTCCCCTTTTTGGCGCAGGTTGATCAAAATACGCAGCTTAGCAGAGAAGAATATTGGCTGGATCATTGGGCACGGAGAGCTTAGTTTCTGGTATGATACTTGGTTGGACCAAGGCCCTTTATATCAGACATATATGGTGGTTGGAAATCCAGATTGCAAAGTGGCAGAATTCCTAAATGATCAGGGATGGATAGTGAATAAATTGCAGGAGGTGGTACTGGCCAGAATTGTGGAGGAAATCCTAGAGGTTGCGGTGCCTGTTCTGGAGGAAAACACAGCTCACGCAGGGGTTTATCCAAATACTTTGGACAGCATTGTTTGGAAGCCTGCATGGAATGACAAATTCTCACTAAAATCTGCTTGGAACTGCGCCAGAAATGTACAGCCAACAACTACAATTTGGGGTGCTTGCTGGAGTAAGTTGTTATACCCGAGTATATCTGTTTTCGTATGGCGTTTTTTGAGAAAGCGTTTACCAGTGGATGATATCTTACAAAGAAGAGGTGTACACCTAGCTTCTAAATGTCTTTGTTGTGAGTCATTGGAGACTTGGGATCACTTGTTTTTTAATAGTGTTGTTGCCAAAGAGGTATGTATATATTTTGCACAATTATTTGGAGTAGATAGGTTCTTATTTTTTGACGGCCGGCGAATGGGTTCATCCTGGGCACGGGATGAACACATCAAAGAGACCATACCTTTCTTGATTGTGTGGTTCCTATGGAGTGCTAGAAATGATGCTAAGCATCAAGGGCTAAAATCAATAGTAGGTAAGATCATATGGAAGGTTAAAAATTATATACATCTAGGAATGATAGCAAGCTTGATTAAACAGTTCCATTGGAAAAGATGTAGAAACGCAACTCAAACTTTGGGATTTCATGTAGCCAATAGAACAACAACTACTATTTCAGTGGTACATTGGAGGAAACCGAGCCATGGATCTTTCAAATTAAACACAGATGGTTGTTCCAAAGGAAATCCGGGACCCTCCTCGTATGGTGTCATCATCAGAAATCATGCAGGACATACTCTTCTAACTAAATGCGGAATGATTGGCATTGGAACAAACATCAGGGCAGAATTGAAGCAATACTAGCAGGTTTTGAATTATGTGTGGAAAATCATTGGTTCCCTCTTTGACTTGAATCTGACTCACTGGTAGCCTTGAAGATACTAAAATCTCTTTACTTTCCCTGGGAATTACGTAATTTGATCCTTAAAATCAAGCACATAATGCGAAAATACCAGGTACAATTTACACATGTGTATAGAGAAGCAAATGCAGCAGCGGATCATCTTGCAAATCAAGCTTTTCTCAATCCTGAGAGCAGAATACTGGATGCCACAGGGATAGATGAGACTGTCTTTGGTATTTGTAAGCTTGATAGAATTAACTTGTCTTATATTAGACTCTCAAAGAAACCAAACTAGGAGATAGGCAGGGGTTGTGTACTGCCACTGAATGGTCAAGGATTTCCTATTGGAATTTGCAGCTGTAATGATTTCTTATTTCTCTCTAAAGAACTATTAAGTTGCTACGCTTATGGATTGGATTTCGGCCATGGTGTTCTTTGTGGTTTGGTGTCCCAAAGAGGTCAAGCTGTTAAAGTCTCTAGAGATTCTGACTCTGCTATTTCTGAACTGGTTGCTGTTGCTACGGTTGTCTGTAGAAGCTGAACTGGACATGGGAAATGATACTGAAGTTGTGGTTTTCTTGGAGAAGAATGATTCTTATATTTGTGGCATTGCTGGCATGCCGGGAAGAGGTGCTCTAAGTTTAAGAAAACATAGACTGAACCGGAATAGAACTTTGTGGTGCCACTGCTATCTACAATGTGAGTGTGCCAAAGGGAACTGATTTGCTTCCTTTCTGTCACAAGGGACGGTTGGTGACATTAGTATTGCTATCTAAAAGGCTTCCAGAAAGTGAATGTTTTTTCTATTCTGTTTTGCTCCTGTCTGTTAATGAAATGAAGGAAACTGAAGTCTGTAACTGAATTTTTCCCTCTATTCTTTTTCTGTGCCAGCTGAAGTTGCGTGCCAGAATGAAAAGGTTTCTGGTTCTCTGTTTTCTGAAGATTGATCTCTGCACATGCTGACTCATTGAAAGCTGAATTGACATGCCAAACCAAGTATACTCTGATGTATAGAATATCTGAAAGCATATTAGTTTAAAAGTCTTTTTCGTGTCAAATGTGCAAATTTTCTGCTCTGGGGTTTGAACAGATATTTTTATTGTGTGACAATCAGGGCAGTTTTATTGAGATTGGTTTTCTAGAGATGGAGTCTCTACTAATGAGGCTGCTATCCAAGGATGATCAGAGGCAGTGGATTATGAGATAGATTCTGTTTGGGATCACAAGGGCTTGGAAGCTCTTAGATTCTGTATGAGATAGATTCTGTTTGAGATTGTAAGGTATATGCTGTGGATTTATGGTGGTTTGCTACGTGCCTTTCTTGGTTTTCAGTATCAAAATAGCAGGAAGACTGTTTCTGTATGCAGTTTCTTGGGGAATAAGTTGGAGATTTCAGAATTAGCAGCAAGGATTGTTTTTGACGGTTTGTTGGATGGAAATATTGAAAAGGTTTTCGATTGGGGGACTGTCAAAGCTCAAGGCAGAAGTTGAACTCTTCCTTGGGTTGCTTTTGCCTTGGTCAGCATGGTGGATGCAGAAATCAGATTCGGCTGGATCCTGTTTTTTGAATCAGTTATTTTTCGCTGATACCTTTAGTGGGGGTGGAGATTTTTCTTTAGTTGCTGATTTTGCCAGAAGTTGGAGGATGGGAATAAGTGCAGCCTCTGATCTTGAAGTTTCATTAACTAAAGTAATTTGGGAGCTGTGGAAACTGTTGATTCTGTAATTGTTATTATTGGAATTTCTGATACAAGGTTTACTGGGGGTACCAAGTGACTTTTGGAACGTGCCAAGATGGTTTGAATTGGGCTCAAGCCATTGATGCTTATGCTGATGGGGCTGAACCTAATAACAGGGTGAAGTTAGTAAAATGCTGGCTGGTAACTGTATAGATTTATAAAAATACAGTCGGGTTATATGAAATACTTGTAAATCAGTTTGAGTTTTTGTAATTCTATATTAGAAGGTTAGGTTTGGTCCCCCTTCTAATATGGATTTTCTTCAACAGGAATAAGATTTTTCTTTTTCCTTAAAAAAAAAATTGGCTCCTAAGCATAGGTCCTAACCTTGGCTTTGTACGCGTGCGGGGCATTGGTGTGATCGACACTGAGCTTGTATCAGGTATTCCTGCAATATTCTCCCATTTCATCACCAACTTGCCTGCATTCCACCAGGTATTACTCAAAACTCCCTCATGGATTTTACTTATCAGATAGTGTTTGTTTCAATATATAAGCTCGTGTAACTTGTAAATTTTCTTTGCGTCAGGTTGTCGTGTTCCTCTGTATTAAATCGGTGCCAGTGCCGTATGTTCAACCCGAGGAACACTTCCTTGTCGGTCGTGTTGGCCAAAAGGAACACAGGTTATATAGGGTAATTGTCCAGTATGGGTACCATGACATACAGAAGGATGATTCAGAGTTTGAAAGGGATCTGGTTTGTAGCATTGCGGAGTTCATCCGTTCGGAAGTATTGAAGCCTGTCAGTTTGAGTGAAGAAACTGAGAACGACGATGAGAAAACGACCATGGTCAGCATAGATTCAAGGATCCGAAAAGAGAGAGTTGAATCAGAAGTTGAATCCGAATAGATTCAAGGATCCAGCAACAGAGATGTGTACAGATTTTGTCAAGTGAAATGTAAATGGTGATGTTGTGATGAAGAGTCAGTAGGAGGTTCTCTTTTGCCTCAACTATACTATACTTGTACATTACGAGGTGGTCTGTTTTGATGTGGCTACTTATTGCTAAATAGATTATATATAACACAGCACATGTTATACCATTTTATAGGATGTCCTGTTTGTTGAGTCTAATCTTCTCGGAACATGTATTGTTAACAACATGTGAACGATTGTGTGCCATAGCACCAATCTAACATGATTGAGTCAAACAAGATTATCAAAAAGTATACCACATTTGCACCGATCTTGTCTCTCTCTAGCCGATCTTTCGGTATAAAGGAGGAATGAATTTAGATGGAACAAAAAGGTGATGCTGTAGAACACAATACTCCTTTGCTTGCTTTTCGTTTGCTCACACTGCAACTCACTTTGATACATACATCAACACTATAACTCACTTTGCACAGTGCAAAAAGATTCGCTGAGTCCGTGTAGTTAGCTTGTTTTGAAAAAACAGCAATAAAATAAACAAATGGAACCTATCAAGAACTGAACATTTCAATGTTAAGTGTAAGGAAAAATGTGTTTCGTCGCCAGCTGATCAATTTCAAGTCCAAAGAATTGTACTTCAGGGATCTGCATCTCCAGCAATGTCATTAGTGTCTGATCCTGTATTGCAGTCATCCTCACTGATGTCTTTGTCGCTTCCATCTGAAATATTTTCCATTTTGCTCTTTGCATACCGCTCACAGTACTCTGCTAATATATTTGAATGTTATCGGGGAAAAACACTGCATGCATTTCATCCACAAGACATATTTCATAATGGAATTAACTTCAATTCTTTTCACCGACTAGACTTTTCTGAACTTTTTTACCTTTTACTTTCTTTTCATATTGAATTTGGTCCTTCAGCAACAGGGAAGCGGCATCACCATTTAATGGATCTAAAGGGTTTGGATATAGCAACAACTGGAGAAGAAAGACTTCAAAGATATTCAGTAAATCTGCAGTCATTCAGACAAATAAGAAATTGAATTCTCCTCAACCTAGCATCAAATGCAACCGAGCTGATTTACTGATTGTTTCTGAATCGAATCTAATTTTCAGTTCCACAATGTTTTTGATTTTAGTCCCAACAACACTTGCGATTGAATTTTATGTGAGTGGTCATGGAAGCGAGCTGAAGTGATTCTCCCAATCTAAGCCATATATGTCAGCAAACACTTTAATGCATACTTTCATAATCCTTATCAAATATTGGGCTCCAAGACTGGTTAATTACTGTTGGTGCAGGAAGCACCATATCGAACCTTGTTTTGATATTGGCAAAGGATTCAAAGTTAAGTATTATTTGTGATCTAATAAAGTTACTCAAGTGTGCAGGAAAGTCCTAGTTGATCTAGGCAATAAGTTCTGGCCACGGGCTGGGCAACTAAGTCTTGACATAAGGTTGGGCAATAAGTCCTGGTCGTGGACTGGGCACTAAGTCCTGGCCGAGGACTGGGCACCGAAGACCTGGTTCGAGGAATTGGGCACTAAGACTTGGCCGAGGGCTGGGCACCGAAGACCTGGTTCGAGGAATTGGGTACTAAGACCTGGTCGAGGGCTGGACACCGAAGACCTGGTGAGTAAAGCTGGGCAAAAGTCCAACCGGAGGAGCCGGTTGGCAAAAGGTAAATTCTCCTGAGAGGAGTAGGTGAGGACGCGTTCCCCGTCGAGGGAGCAGTAGGCGTCGGTTCGACCTAGGGTTCCATTTGGGAGACCCGAAGTCAGAACCAAGACAGCTACGGCTGTAAAAACTAACTAACATTCTTGCCTTGTTTGTTGTGGAACTAACCTTGGATGCAGGAAGCAAAGGAATGTGTTTCTGCAGCTCAGAACGCCCCAAAGAAGAGGGGCAGTAGCTGGGCTAGGCGCCCGGGAGGTCCCGGGCGCCCAAGGTCAAAGCCAAACGAGCAGTTAAGCAAGAATCGCTTCGGAAGCTTACTGGGCTAGGCGCCCTGAAGGTCCCGGGCGCCCTGGATGTCCAGAGCGCCTTGGGTCCAAGCCAAAACTGTGATCGAAGCAAACTCAGCCACGAAGCCAGCAGACTAAGTCAACCGGGGTGCCCCCAGTGTCTCGGGCGCCCCCGTCTGCTCCGAGGTCGATTCTGGAGGGATAAGCGCTGACCGAGCTGCGGATGAGGTTTCTCGGATCCGTAGGCACGTGTTAGGCGCCCCCAGGAGCAGTATAAAAGGGGTTCGACCCCTAAGACTTCGACATCAATTTTTCCAACGCTTTCAAGCTCTTCGTTCAAGCGCTCTGCTCCGGCAAACTCCATTCTCGACATTCTAGCGCCGACGACGACCTTCCGCTCCAAAGTACGATCCACACCGGGTGTCGATAACAAAGAATACATTTGTTTAGTTACTGCACTCATATTGTAATAATTTCTGTAACCTTTTTGCGCTACTATAAAATTGCCCGTAGTAAACGGTCAAGGACCGTGGGCCTTGGAGTAGGAGCTGAACGCGACTCCGAACCAAGTAAAACTACTTGAGTTCTGTGTGTTTTGTTTAAATTTCGCTGCGTACTTTCTCTTTTCAATCCGAAACGTTTTCACGATATTCACCCCCCCCTCTATCATGTTTACTCGATCCAACAAGTGGTATCAGAGCGGGGTAGCTCAAATTTGGTGCAACCACCAATTTGGGAGTTTTTCAGATTTACGAAATTTTTTTTATTTTATTTCTTTTCTTTTTCGTTAATCGAGGTTGGTGCAACACCACTCGATCTTTTTCGCCTTGTATTTCAAATAAATAATATCTGTGGGTGAGTTTAAAATATTCTTACGTCTTTTTCAATTTTGAATTCTCATTTTTTCACCATAAGTCAGAATTGATAAAATAATCAATTTTTGAAAATTTGTCATAAATTTTTTTTACCATTATTTTAATATTTTTTCTCGAAATTCGTGCTATCTTAATTCGAGTAAATTTTTGTCACAACATTGAATTCTTATTTTGTTCAGAATTAACAAAAGTAACATTTTCTAAAAATTTGTCACAAACTTTTTACTATTATTATTTTTATTATTTCGCCTCGAAATTTATGCAATATTTATTTTGGGTTATTTTTTTCCCCTTCTCCCGCACTACTAATCCAAGACCAAGTCTTGGTACATTTCTAGTTTTTCTTTTTGTGTGCAAGATTTATCCTTAATGGCCAATCAAGAATGGAACAGTGTTCGTCCGCCTCTATTATCTGGCGAGAACTTTAGAACCTGGAAGGGTCTAATGGAATCCCACCTAAAGGCCCATCTAGATCTATGGATGATCATCCAAACGGGATTTTCGTTTCCCGTAGAAGATGAATTATCAATCGAGTGGGACAAATTGGATGAACCAACACTCAACATGATCGAGACAGATGCAAAGGCGACTGCAATCCTACAATGCGGCCTAACAAAAGAAGTATTTAAGCAGATTGGACCATTCGAATGTGCTAAAGAGATATGGGAAAAACTGATCAATCTACACGAAGAGAGCTCCGATATTGAGATCTTAGAAGAGTTAGCACCTGATTGCGAATTCGAGCCAGAGTCAGAAGACGAATTGACTGAGACAAAAATGGTAACCAATTTCAAATCTTTTTTTGAATTACAATTAAATAATCAAACAGATACTGTAATGGTCGAGGAATGTGTAATTTCTAGTGCAGGGAAAGCTCCAAGAGAACCACCAAAGAAGAAGCTTCAACTTGTACCCGAGTCCGACTCAGACTCGGAATCAGAAGACAATGAAGGAGATCAACCCAAACTGGTCCGATTAGCTCATGATCATTACAAGAGTACTGGATAAACGATCGGGAATGGTAAGTTTTCAATATTTGAAAATCCAATATTTATCACAAATAACATGATTGATTCATATAAGTTAGTTAAGGTTAATATGTTAGAAAACTTAATTCACAACCTTGCTGATTTTAGAAAACCTGAGTTTTATTTCAATTATGATATAACTTAGATCATTTTTGTCATGTTTTTTTTATGCTTAGAATTAGGATTGATTAGTTTAATGAGTAAAGAGTTACTTAAAACTTGAAAACCTAGTATTGGGAGGAGGTGAGATGATAGTACGTTAGGGAAGCCCTTCTAATAAGGTCAAGTATACACTACTTGGTTTGTTTAGTCTGGTGGAACTAGCCGAAGCTACCGATCCAAGACCCAAACTAGTTAGACCAAAATCTTTCAAGAAGTAGCTTGAAGATGAATTTTCTATAAAAGGCTTTGTCAAGGAAAGGGTTGATGATCCAATAAGGCTACGACCAAAGAAGGACTTGTGCCTCGCCAAGACCTAGAAGCCAATTATTGAAAATCAAATTCACTTTACTATTGCTAAATTTGAATCTAACACATGTTTCAAGTAAATCTTATATTTAACACTAATTCAAAGATAAAATTAATGCATCTCACAAAACAGGTAAGGATATCTTGTCTTGTCACTTAGAACTGGGTGAGATATCTAGGGCCTAATTATATAGTTCAATACTTTTTCAAAATCAACTCAATTTTTTTAAAAAAAAATTAATTCTAAATTAACTCTATATGTTTTCCACTCAACATTTTTCAAAAAATTGAATTTCATTTGTTTTCAAAATTAACTCATCAAACTAAGTCTTGATTGAATTAATACTAAGATCTAGGACTTGATTGGGTCAATTATTGGTAAAACCAAGTCAACATAGTCAAACCTAGTCAATACTGAAGACCCTTCAAGCACTTAGACAAAGTCAGACGAGTCAGATACAAGGGGAGATTTTTTAATATTTTTCGAAAAATTTAGATTTTTTCAAAAACCTTATGCTGTAAAATTTAGTATCATCTCAAAATAAGGTTTTCAAAAATTTGATTCAAAAACCCTAGTATATTACTATCTCTTTGAAAAATTATTATCATTTCAAAATATCTTTGAAAAATTATTATCATTTCAAAATATCTTAAATTTGATTCAAAAACCCTCGTATATTACTATCTCTTTGAAAAATTATTATCATTTCAAAATATCTTAAATTTGATTCAAAAACCTTCGTATATTGCTATCTCTTTGAAAAATTATTATCATTTCAAAATATCTTTGAAAAATTATTATCATTTCAAATATTCCTCGAAAACTGTGCTACCATTCCAAATTGTGTTGAAAATTACCATACTGTTATTCAAAACTATTCTTTTAATTTTAATAAACCTTAAAGACTCAGAGGAGGATTAACTTGTGGTCAATAAGCCTCTTAGGACTGTGTCAGGTTTAGGGGGAGTTCAAATTAAAAGAAGAAGTTTAAAAATATTATGTTCTCAAACTATCACTCATGTTCTGTTTAAAACTATGCTATCATTTCAAAATATGTCTTTCAAATACTCAGTTTTTCGAAATATTAATACTTTAAAATTCATTTTAAGAATTGTGCTTGATTCCCTTTTGATTTTGACAAACCCTAAAGACACAAAGGAAGTCTACTTCATGATCTACAAGGACTCCTAGGAAGTGTCAAATTTAGGGGGAGTCTAAATCGAAAGAAATTATTTCTGACAATTATTTTTCAAAATTATTAGATAATTCTTATAATTTGAATCAAACCTTAAAACTCATAGGAAGAGTACTTGTAGTCAACAAGCATCCTAGGATTGGGTCAAGTTTAGGGGGAGATCAAATTAAAAGAATTATTGAGCATTTTCAAAATTATATGTTTTCATGCACTGCACTCTTAAAATCCTTTTGAAAACATAAATAATTTTTCTTTCAAAATAATATCATTTTAAATTATTTTGCTTATATATATATCATCACTTTCAAAATTTTAATTTACTTTAGAATACTTTTAAAATCCTTCTAAAATACTTTTGAAAATAATACTTACTTGACTTTGAAAATTTTCCAGGACACTTAGGGAAATGTCCTTGTAATTAACAAGGTTTCCTAGGATTGTGTCAGACTGGAAAAGAAACTGATTCAAGTATTATATTTTTAAAATAAAAATAAAATTGTTTTTAAATAATATCTTTCAAAAGTACTTCTATTTTTCAAAATATAATATTTTCAAAAGTACTAATACTTTTCAAGGCAATAATGTTCTAAGTGCGTGAATTTTCTCAAAGACTTGCCTACAAATACAATTTTTTTTTTACTTTTCAAAGTGGAGTTTTGTTGGTGCAATTTAAAGCCTTTTGCAATGCCTTCAAGAGTCATATTAAATATTTTTATATTTTCAAAACTCATAGGCTCTGATACACAATTTTTTTAAAAAAAACTTATTTCAAAATATATTTCTTTATTGATATATAGCCAAGGGGGAGAGCAAGAAAGAGAGAAAGGAATTTTTCTATATTTAACTTTTATCTCTTTTTCAAAAAGCAAAGCAAAAATTTCTAAGTACTTCAAATTGTTTTTAAGTGCTAAGTGCTATTAAAATTTCAAACTACTTCAAGTGCTTTCAAGTATTTCTAGTGCTTCAAAATTTTCTAAGTATTTCTAAGTGTTTCAAATTTGTTAAGTGCATGTTTTTTCCTAAGTAAAATTTTTCTTAGTAAACAAATTTGTCTAAGCAATAACTTTTTGAAAATTTTGGTAAATTTTTCTAAGTAAAGTTTTTGTTGGTGAAAAACTTGTCTAGAAATTTCTTAAAGATTTTGTTTTTTAAAATACATAAAGTATTTCCAAGCAAATTCTTCTAAGTGTGCAAATTCTTTTAAAACAAATTTGAACATTTTTTTTAGGGAAATGTGGCTTCAAAATTTTGCCTAAGTAAAATTCTTTTTGCAAAGCCTTGTAAGTAAAAGTTCTTTTAAAAAAAAATTAGGTTTGCAAAACTTTTCAAAATTAAAAACCTTGTTCGCCCATGTATGTTTTTGATATATGTCAAAGGGGGAGGAAAGGTCAAAGTTAAGTATCAAAATTAAGTATTATAAAGGATTTCTTTTCAAATCTACATTTATTCTGTTCATAACTGTTATACTTCATTGATTGGCTATTATACTTCATTGATTGTTACTTTCTTTTCTTATCAATTATAAGTTTTTACTTAACTTTGAATTGTGTTGCCATAAATCAAAAAGGGGGAGATTGTTGGTGCAGGAAGCACCATATCGAACCTTGTTTTGATATTGGCAAAGGATTCAAAGTTAAGTACTATTTGTGATCTAATAAAGTTACTCAAGTGTGCAGGAAAGTCCTAGTTGATCTAGGCAATAAGTCCTGGCCACGGGCTGGGCAACTAAGTCCTGACATAAGGTTGGGCAATAAGTCCTGGTCATGGACTGGGCACTAAGTCCTGGCCGAGGGCTGGGCACTGAAGACCTGGTTCGAGGAATTGGGCACTAAGACTTGGCCGAGGGCTGGGCACCGAAGACTTGGTTCGAGGAATTGGGCACTAAGACCTGGCCGGGGGCTGGGCACCGAAGACCTGCTCGGAAGGTGGGCATTAAGACCTGGTCGCGGATTGGGCACGAAGACCTAGTGAGTAAAGCTGAGCAAAAGTCCAACCGGAGGAGCCGGTTAGCAAAAGGTAAATTCTCCTGAGAGGAGTAGGTGAGGACGCGCTCCCCGTCGAGGGAACAGTAGGCATCAGTTCGACCTAGGGTTCCATTTGGGAGACCCAAAGTCAGAACCAAGACAGCTACGGCTGTAAAAACTAACTAACATTCTTGCCTTGTTTGTTGTGGAACTAACCTTGGATGCAGGAACCAAAGGAATGTGTTTCTGTAGCTCAGAACGCCCCAAAGAAGAGGGGCAGCAGCTGGGCTAGGCGCCCGGGAGGTCCCGGGCGCCCAAGGTCAAAGCCAAACGAGCAGTTAAGCAAGAATCGCTTCGGAAGCATACTGGGCCAGGCGCCCTGATGGTCTCGGGCGCCCTGAAGGTCCCGGGCGCCCTGGGTCCAAGCCAAAACTGTGATCGAAGCAAACTCAGCCACGAAGCCAGCAGACCAAGTCAACCGGGGCACCCCCAGTGTCCCGGGCGCCCCCGTCAGCTCCGAGGCCGATTCTGGAGGGATAAGCGCTGACCGAGCTGTGGATGAGGTTTCTCGGATCCGTAGGCACGTGTCAGGTGCCCCCAGGAGCAGTATAAAAGGGGCTCGATCCCTAAGGCTTCGACATCACTTTTTCCAACGCTTCCAAGTTCTTTGTTCAAGCGCTCTGCTCCGGCAAACTCCGTTCTCGACATTCTAGCGCCGACGACGACCCTCCGCTCCGAAGTACGATCCACACCGGACGTCGGTAACGAAGAGTACATTTGTTTAGTTACTGCACTCATATTGTAATAATTTCTGTAACCTTTTTGTGCTATTATAGAATTGCCCACAGTAAACGGTCAAGGACTGTGGGCCTTGGAGTAGGAGCTGAACGCGACTCCGAACCAAGTAAAACTACTTGAGTTCTGTGTGTTTTGTTTAAATTCCGCTGTGTACTTTCTCTTTTCAATCAGAAACGTTTTCACGATATTCACCCCCCCCTCTATCGTGTTTACTCGATCCAACAATTACGTCCAAACATATCCAACTAGACCTGCTGGATAAAAGATACTATAATCAAGAGACGATACACACAGTAAGCCATGAATAAAACAACTTTTGATTTCTCTTTCATTGAAAATGACTTTTTGTCTCTTCCTAAAAATATTGCTGATGAGATGAATTACCATCAAATTATCTCGTAGATTATATTTTCATAAGCATCAATGTCTATAGCTATCAGATTCCAGATGGTTGAAGATATAGTACTATAATCAAGGCCCTCTAGTAAAAAAAAGGGGTAAATTGCGAAGATGCTGCCAACATACATAAGTTTCAAGGAAAAGAGAACAGTCTCACAATTCATCAACGTTGGGATGGAATATTTTGTTCAGACAGCCAATTGAAGGAGACTTGTATGGATAAGCATCTGGTAGCTCAACACGAATTTTCCACCCGCCACCTTCATAAGGACCTGTAAGAACAAAAGTTACAGAACTTGTAAGAACAAAAGTTATAGAACTTGTAAGAACAAAATTGAAGCTTTTTAATTGTTAGCTTCCCCCCAGTGTCATAGCAGTAAAATCTCCAGAGGTATATTGTCATTTTATAATATAAAATATATAATAAAAACGGAGAATAATTAAATTTAACGATAAACTTTCAATAGGAACTTTACAAGCTCAGGCGATCAACCCAATCAAACATAAAATACCTATAAATTTAGGTGGGCATATTGGAATTTTAAGCGCACACAAAATCTTGCCCATTGGACAAAGGCAAGAGAGCGGCTGTGCCTATAGAAACTCAAGGGGATAATCCATTTGTCCTTCCTTATTGGGTTGTATCGACAAAAGGTGCATGCGGACATAGTAGCTACTTAACAACGGTAAAAGCACCTCTCCAAGTCAATAGTGTTCCTAGTAGGTGGATTCGATGTAATGAAGGCCTAGACAGACCATGGAACCTTCGCCATCCTTGTAATCATAGTAATTAAAGAGTTGGTTTATGGAATGCTCAATTGATTTCCTCCAATAGCCACAATTTTGGGACTCCCCACAATCTTTTCACTAGCGAGAGAGGTATCCTCCAAAACACTAAACTGTCATCATATGGTCTCAATCAAGAACCTTGAGAATTGAATGTAGACCCTAAAATTAACTCAACAAAAAACAAGGTAAACATGCTACAACCGTATTCCTACCATAGGTCACATATTGCCCAAATTTTGGGATGCATGGTTAAATTTGTGACCAAAAAAGAATAAATTGTGTCCACATTCTTGGATGAGCACACTTATGAATGAAAAGAATTGAAACATGATATCTAACATCACAAAACCAGTATGAAAATTGATTGCATAAAATCTAACATCACAAACCAAATATTACAATTACAATACATATATATATATATATATAGAATCTGATCTAAGCAATTAGAAACGGTAAGATAAGCAATTAGAAACGGTTAGATAAGCAAATTAGAATCCCATATGTATGAAAACACTATTATTGTCACAAAATCTGATATAAGCAATTAGAACCTCATAGAAATTCTCAACACTTGATTTCATTAAACAGATAGGAACGTAAGAAAGATACTCCATTCAATTCATACAATATTCAACAATACAGGTTATTTAATTATTTCTAAAAAAAATAGGATGTTGTAGGATTGTTAACAGTTTGTTTATGGTAGAAAAAACTAAACTATATCTGATTCTGATCTAGATTATGATTACTATCAATGAATAATAAAATGAGAGAAATAAGTTAAAATGGTATAGTTTAGAAACATGACAACCTTCAATCAAGCTAACAAGGAAAAAAAATTCAAAAGTTTCACATAATGCATAATATTTAAAACGGAAGAATTTTATGCTTCTGGAAATTAGCTGTAAGCCTAGATACCTTGGTTAAACGACGAAGCCCTAGCTTGGAGGAGGGGGTCGACGTGAAGCACTAGCTTGGAGGCGCAGCCAGATTGAAGAGCGCTAGAGCTTGAAGGCGCTGTAGCTTGAAGGAGGGGTCGACGGCGAATCCCTAGCTTGAAGGCGCTGTAGCATGGAGGAGGGGTCGACGGCGAAGCCCTAGCTTGAAGGCGACTCGACGACAACGCCCTAGCTTGGCTTCGATCGACGACGAGAGAGAGAGAGAGCGAGGGCGGTTTGCTTCGGGGGGAGAGAGAGAGGGCTCGTCGGCGAAGAGTAGGAGGGCGAAGAGAGGAAGCGCGAGAGCGGCGAAAAATTTCGCCTCGGTGAGTCGACGCGAGAGACGGGGAGAAGAGGTTTAAGAAAATCTTTTTTAAAAAAGAATTAAGAGAGGAAGAGGAAATGTTTAAAAACAGAAAAAATTAAAAAATGCCAGGTTGGATGGACGTCGCGCACAGTGGCGCGTTTTTCCCTCGCGCAGGTGAACAACGCTGTATATATATATTTGATATGTTGCGGATCGCGTACGTGGCCCCTGCCTGGTCGGTCAAGTTGACCAATCAGGCAAGTGCCTGATCAGTCAGGGAAGTCCCTGACCGATCAGGCACCTTCCTGATCGGTCAGGGACTTCCCTGACCGATCAGGAAGTTGGCTGATTAGTCAACTTGATCGATCCGCCGTTACCCAATGCCGACGGGTTCACCGCTATCCGACGGGTTCACCGTTACCACTAGGGTTCACCGCACCCCCTAGGGTTATAGTTTTGTTCAGGGGCAGTGGCCGAAGGCCGCCGATGGTGTCCGATCGACGATCGGCCACCATTGGCGCAGCGAGTTGCCAGACCGATCAGGCAGTTGCCTGATCGGTCTGGCGCTTGGTCCGCACGCGGTCCGCACCGCACGGTCCGCAGCAGATCATTTAGATATATATATATATATATATATATATATATATATATATATATATATATACGATTTTGCTCTCCTGCGGACCGTGATGTGCCGACTTCCCGTGCGGACCAGACACCCAGACCGATCAGGGAAGTCCCTGATCGATCTGGTGCCCCGGTCACGTATGTTGGAACTTGGATGGCTAGAGAGGGGGGGTGAATATAGCCAGACACAAAAATCGCTTTCACTTTTGAGATTTCTCTGCAGTTAGGGTTAGTAGCACAGCGGAAGCAAAAATAAAACAGAGTATAACTGCAGGAATAAAAAGCAAACCAAAAACGCTAACAAGGATCATTTACAAGGTCTGGGGATAACTTGCCCCTACTCCTTAGCGTGCCCTTAAGGTGAGTGATCCCTTGATCGTCGACAAATCAAGCCCTGGGAAATCCGGATATCAAATCCTCCTTCTAGGTGAAAAAATCTCTCCACACAAATGTCTCAATAGAGTATATGGAATGAAAGCACAGAGACACAAGGAAAGATCTTACAGATCGCTAACAAAGCACAAGGATGAGAATCGGAGAACAGATCACCGAGCATAGCACAGCACCACCAACACAAGAGCTCCCAGCTCTTTGTTTGCTTGCTGATCCACTCGCAACTTCCTCTACAAACTCACGGTTGCTGCTTTGCAAGAGATCACTTCAAAGTGTTGAATGAATGCTCAAGAGTTGAAGAAGCAGCTGTTAGATGTGTATACTGAAAGACATGCTTCTTTTATATATATGAACATCTTTATTTTGAAAAGAGAATCACAACCACACTAGGTGCCTGTTTATATTAGTACATACATGAAGTCCAATTACTTTGCATTGTAGATAACATGGTGTGTGGTGTCACACGGAAGATCATGTTATCAGTTCCTTGCTTAGTATAAATAGAGGCCCACAACCGAGATGGAATTGGACAACCCATCGGAATAGTTGTAGTGTAATTAGGTGTGGTTGGTCTTGACCATAGGATTACACTAGTGTGCTTTGAGTATATTGAGCAGGACCAAAACGCGAGGTTCTCCAATTTGTACTGACTCGATAATTGGATAGGACCTCAAACTTTATTATGGAGTACGATCCCTTAATCCCGATATAATAACGGGCATATATTATTAACTATTATTTCTTTAATTTACCAATGGGCGAGATCTATTTTGTTAGATTGATAGGCCCGGTAAGTTGGGAGATAATATTAATAATATGATGTGCCGTTGATTATTGACGGAATCCGTGTCCTGGTGAGTCGGGTTGATGATGCCCCCTTGATGAGCTCGAAAGGTTCATCATGCTAAACCCTGCAGGTGGATTTGATCCGGCATGATGATGAGGTCGAGTGGTACTAATCAAGGATCCAGAAGTTAATTAATTTAAATTGTCAGTAATTTAATTAATTAACGAGCATTCGAAATCTTAAACACGGGGGGATGGACGACTTGTAATAAGTGGAGCCCATATGTAAATATGGGGGTTGGTGAGGTAATTCAATGAAGGCCCTTTAGTGGAATGGATCCTCATTAATGGACCGGGTCCATTAGCAGGCCAAGATCCAACTCCTCCTCATGGTCCCTACCGTAGCCCTATATATACCCCACGGTGGCATGAAACCAAATTGATGATTAATCTAATAGATCACAAAAATCCTCTTCTTTCCTTTCTTGCTCTCTCTCTCTTTTTCTCCAAGCGGCGCCTAACGGCAAGAGCAGTTCGTTCTCCACCGATTAATTGCGTGGCAATTATTTTTCTCCGTTTTCAATTGCATTGCATGCAATTAAAAACGGCTTCTCCATCGATTTCAATTGCATTGCATGCAATTAAAAACGGCTTGTCCATCGATTAATTGCATGGCAATTATTCTTTCTCCGTTTTCAATTGCATCATCGATTAATTGCGCATGGTGATTAATTGCATTGGCATGCAATTTGAGCAGAATAGTTTTTCTGCTTTTGGGCAGAAAAAAATTACTTGAGCAGAATTTTTCAAGTGGAGGAAAAAAACTTCCGAGGAAAATTCTCAATGGAGAATTTCAAGAGGAGGAAGGTTGCGTGAGCAACTTTCCAGCTTCTAGGGAAATTCTCGGTGAGAATTTTCGAGTGGAGGAAGTCAACTTCTGAGAAAAATTCTCGATGGAGAATTTCAAGAGAAGGAAGGTTGCGTGACCTTCCAGCCTCTAATGAAATTCTCGGTGAGAATTTTCAAGAGAAGGAAGATTGCTTCTTCCATGCTTCGGTGGAGAATTCCAATTGGAGGAAGATTGCCTCTTCCTGGCTTGGTGGAGAGTTAATTCACGATGGAGAACAGAAAGCTTTCGGCCTTCTTCAGATCTTCGGTGGAGGAGAGGAATAGCAAGGTTTTGTGTTTGGATTATCTTCTCCTTTGAAGCGGCCGGCGACATTCCTTTGGTTAGGGGATGGTTGGCGCAAGGAGAAGGGATCAACTTGGTGATCACGGTTCTTGGTAGATCGTCGCCCACACGACGTCCAAGAGGGGAGGGTCATACGGTAGAAGATCGTAAGGTAACGGAAGGTATATTCTTCCTCGACTCCTTTCGTTACGTTATTTTGTGGCTTATATATTTGTCTCGTCATTTCATGTTTGTTATTTAATTATTTTGATTGCGAATCATAGTCAATAATTATTTAATTGGACCCCGACCATAAACACAAAAGCCGGCGATCAACTCGTCGCCTTTTCCGCGGTCGAACGGTCGAGCAAATTGCAAGACCAATTTTGGTAATTGGCTAAGTTGCAATTTGAATCGTTCGATACGGCACGAGATGGTCGATGGTAAACGACACTCTATTCAGATTAAATTTTTTAATCCGTAGGCATAGAGAGGTCTCTCGGATCGACCAGGTATCCGCTTAGGAAACCCACCAAGCCATACCCAACAGCAGCTTGTTCACATAGAGTTCTATATGAGCTCTTTCTCCACTTCGCAGCTTAACCTGCTTTGCATCGCCAGCATCGCCAGGTCACAGATGCTCCTGTGGAGCTCACCAGCTGCTCACCTACAACAGGCCAGCTACCCCTGACCTCCTCTGAACTCACTGAATCCCCTCCAGTCGAGCCCCAGGTCATCAGCTTCTCAGCCGTTGCAGTTCACGCCAGAGGACGTTATATCCTGCGGAAGCAAACAGCCAAACCTGCTGTTGATAAAGCCTCAGTTTGACTCTCCCTGAGTAAACCTGATTTACCTGCACACTTAGTAGCTTATTAGCTCAGCAGATCAACAGAGAATCAACAATCAGAGGTTAAGAGCAGAGATCAGTAGCGAATTAGCAGAGACACATAACGCGATCAGAACTCTGACAGCGCTTTTGAATAAAGCTGTCAGCTACTGATCGGTCACCGGACCGATCAGAGTGACTCCTGATCAGTCACCAGACCGATTGGGATAGGCCCAGTCCGATCAAGCTCCAGCCTGATCGGTCCATAGTGAGAAGCCATAAATCGCGACCTTCTGGTGATCGGTCACCCTGACCGATCACAGATCGTGGATCGGTCCCCGGACCGATCCATAGCATTACTGGGATTCCCAGCTTTCGCAGCCAGACCTCACTGATCGGTCACCAGACCGGTCAGGTTGTGTCCTGATTGGTCCGGGGACCGATCAGGGCATGCCCTGACCGATCAGGATGCATCCTGATCGGTTATAGTGAGAAGCTCGCGACATTGATCGTTCAGCCTGACCGATCATGAAATCCCACGAAACCTACTGACCTCTCCCTGATCGCTCACCAGAACGATCAGGAGCCCTCCCTGATCGGTCACCAGACCGATCAGGAGATGATCAGTAGCCTCACAAAGTCACTGTATGCTCCCTGATCGGTCATCAGACCGATCGGACATAGCTGGATCGGTCACCAGACTGATCCACGAGGGAACACCGTGCCAACTTCCCTGATCGATCACCAGACCAATCCATGCAAGGCCAAATCCACTCTAAGTCAAGAGAACGGGCTCCTAGCCTTCTCTGACTCGTGCTCAGTCTCTCGGACCAAGACTCCATGCCCAGTCTCACTCACCGGGACTTCAACCTAGCTTCCCAAGCTAGGACCTGGCCCTCCAAGCCAGGGTTTCATTCGACCAGCCCTTTAAGCTAGGATCTGGCCCTCCAAGCCAGGGTTTCATCCAACCTAGCCCTCCAAGCTAGGACCTGACCCTCCAAGCCTAGATTTCATCCAACCTAGCTCTCCAAGCTAGGACCTGACCCTCCAAGCCAGGATTTCATCCAACCTAGCTTTCCAAGCTAGGACCTGGCCCTCCAAGCCAGGATTTCAATCGACCTCGCTCTCCAAGCTAGGACCTGGCCCTCCAAGCCAGGGTTTCAGTCAACCTAGTCCCACTAGGTATGCCTAGTCCCACTAGGTCTTTTCCACTTCACTTAGTCCCCGACCAGGACTTAATCTCAATCATCTCATTAGCCCATCAACCTAAACTAAAATCGGTGTTAACACCAAAACAACAATCAGGGTCAGACTGCATCAACAATCTCCTTCTTTTTGTTGTTTGACAACCCGATTTTAAGTTTAGGGATTTGATAACAATAGTCTCAAATTTCACTATTCTAGGAGAATCAGGATCCTCCCCCTACAACAGTCAAGCTTGTAATTATCCCAAACTTAACTAACCACTCTCTCCCCCTTTGTCAAACACCGAAAAGGGTGCAGACCAGTTGTTAAGTTTAAAGAATCTCCCCCTCAAACCTAGGGGTTCTCCCAAAACAACAAAGATATGTTTTAATTTTGAAAGCATTTGAAACCATGTGATAAGGATAAAGCAGGATATAGCAATCACATGCATCATATGAACATGAAAGTAAACAACCTAGCATAAGGTAGTCAAATAATCCAATGAATGAATCATAATACAAAATCCAGGTAGATAATCATAGCATAGGCAAATAGTCAAGCATATCATAAATCCAAACCAGGCAAACAGTTAGATGCATAGCAATGCATCAGAGCACAGTCATAACACAAATCAAGAAGACATGATCAAAGACAAAGTGCAACCACAATCAATTGTCGACGGGGGGGTCATCGGCCTGCATGGGGTCATCAGTCGTGTCATCATCAGGTATGAAGGACCCCGGTGCAGTACATCCAGAAGGCGCAGCTCCAGGAAACGTATGCTGGCGCCACCCGTCGTACCATGTCTGCTGCTAGGACCGGATCCCCGAGATGTCGGACTCTAACGTGTGAAGTCGACGATCGAAGGACCAAAACTCAGACCGAACCTCCTGGCGCCAGAGCTCGGAGATATGAATCTCATGCTTCATGGTCAGCTCCAGCTCCGAAACCTGCCAGCGGATGTCGGGATCTGGCTTATACTCATAGGCAGCTGTTGCGGCAGGCGCCTCCTGATGTGCAGCCGGAGCTGCTGGTACCTGAACATGTGCACCCCGAGGAAGCTCACCTAGACCTCGCCCGTCCTTCCACACAAGACTCTGATCGTCCGGCCCAACAACGATGCCAGATTTGGCAAACGCGCGTTTGCCCAATCGGCAATCCTCTCTAACCATGGGCACTGTCCTACCCTTGGTCACATCAACACCAACTGACTCAAGCCAGTCAGTGATGACATGACCGAAAGGCATGTAGATAGTGCGGCGGCTGGGCTCTCTATAAGATATGATAGACTGAAAGATACTCTCCATAATGTCAAAGTCCAAATGGCGGTGCATGCCATAGAGCATCAAACAGTGATACGGACGAATCTCAGTCAAGAGTTTGGAGGTGATCGGCAGAATGCAGTTGGTGATTATCTTAATAAGAATGTAATCAATAGGAGAAAGTCGAAGGGTCGTAAAGGTAGAAAAATCAGACCCTAACTCATCGAGGCCAGCTGGTCTGGGATGGCCAAAGAAATGCTCGTAAATGCCATCGGGGGTGACGCCCTCAAATGGAGGTAGTAAGGGGTCAGGAAGCTCTGGGTAGATGGAATAGAAATTAGGCGATCGTCGACCGCCAAGATACTCCGCCAAGACATCATAGGAGAAGTCAAGATTCCTCTTGGCTACCCGAGTAGTGAAATCAAAGCCCCCCTGCGGTCCTTGTTGCAAGTTATTATAGAATTCAGAGACAAGGTCATAGTTGATTGTCCGCTCAAGGGAAAGAAAGAATTCGAGGTTGTAAAAATCAACCACCTCGAGGATAGAGGGACAATGTTCAGACAAGAAAGGTCTATCAATCGACCTACAAGAAAGAAGCTTGAAATTTCGGGTCTGAAACGCTTGCTCAAAAGCAGCGTTAGGGAATCGAGAACTTGATGAAGGCTGAGGCCTTCGAGAGGGTGCGGATGATGAAGGGCCCTTGCCCTTCGAGCTTCCCTCAACTGGTTCTTTACCTTTGGAGGATTTTTAAATGTCGGATAGAGATCATGGCAACAGATTGGATCAAGATAAGTAAATCGAACATTGATAAGATCACGACACAAGTTGATAATCATGGCACAAATTAATGGATCACAAGGTTAATGTTTGATCAATAAAAAGATTGGTCACGGCATAGAAGAATCAAGTGAACATAAGGGTAAGGCATTGATCAAATTAATCATAACAGAAAATGATCAAATGAACATAGGTTTAATCAATCGAATTGAAGGGTCATGGCAAGGAAGGTCACGATAAACACAATGTTTGAATTGGCAAGGCGAACACAATGTTACGACAACAAGTGTAGAGCCACAGCGCAAATTGAAACAAGTTGATTAGTCCAAAATCATGACTTATGAAGTAAATAGCAAGGTAAACAAACTGCAAAAATGGCTTACTTTGGTGCCATGATGTGAGAAATCTGGAGAAGATGAGAACCAAAAAAACTCGCAAGTTCTTAGAGAGCTCGAGAGGACTTAGAACGCAGGGAGCAGAAGAGACTCGAGCGCTCACCCAAGCAGGGAAGAATGAGCTCGCAGGAAGAAGAAGAGGAGTTCTCGAACCGCTACTATCCCGACAAATCGCAGGAAACTTGAGCAGGACAACTCGAGCGCCAACCCAAGAACTCACAGCAGGAGAGGATCGCACGCGCAAGAGGAAGAAGATGAGGGGTTTCGACGCTAGGGTTTGGGAAGTAAGGTGGATATGTGATTAAATGGGTTGGTGGATCGATCACCAACCAAACTTTAATGCGATCGAATGGATCACCGTTTGATCCAGGAACGCCCAGACCGATCAGGCTCTAGCCTGATCGGTCTGGCTTGGTCCTGATCGGTCGGGTGACTGATCAGGCAAGCCCCTAATCGGTCTGCCGATCGATCAGGGAGCGAACAGAATGTTTTTAAGGTTTTCTGTGACCCTTCTGATCGGTCGGTGGACCGATCACCATAGGGGGCCAGATCGGTCAGTGGACCGATCCAGGCCAACACAGTGAGATTTCGATGATTAATCAAGAAATTGCTTGATTGGTCCAGTGGACTGATCAGTCCTACTCCTGATCGGTCCGGTGACCGATCAGGCCACCTCCTGATCGGTCCGGTGACCGATCAGGTATCAGGAATTTTTCTGATACGATCAGAGATTTCAGTTTCAGATTTCGGATCGAAGTCTGATTCGATCAGGTGGAGGATTATCGACCTTGGAGAGGTTTCCTTGACTATAATTGATTCCTGAACAAGGATCAAAGGTCCTTATGGTTTTAACAAATTAATTTGCTCCACCCAAGTGAAGTCAAATTCAATCAAAAACATCCATTCAATTTCAAACAAGTTTGTATCAATATGAAGTCTTCAATCAAGTTTCCTTGATTGGAATGTCCAAGTATGATCATGGAGCCAAATACACATATGTTATGCATTGGTTTTCCCCATACTTGGTCAACTTAATGATCATTATCTCGTCAACCTAATTTCTCAAGGGATGTATTGACATTTTGAGTAATTAGGTTGATCCAAACATCTCACCCTATTTCTAGCAAACAAAAATATTTTGTTAAACCTTATAGTTTGTGTGAGATGTCCCCAACTTAACCAATAATTGCTCCCAACAATTTGAACTGATCACGAAGGGTTTTGAATACTTTTCAATCCTATGAAGCACGACACATTCCCAATTCCCTTCGCAAGAAGCTGAATTCATTCTCGGGGAGTGGTTTAGTGAAAATGTCCGCTAGGTTTGATTTTAACTCTACATGTGAGAGTACTATATCTCCTCTAGCAACATGATCTCTAATGAAATGGTGACGCACTTCAATATGCTTAGTTCTAGAATGATGGACTGGATTCTTTGTTAGGTTTATCGTGCTAATGTTGTCACACAACACTTGCACACCCTTGTAGCTTAATCCATAGCCCTCTAGTGTATGAATCATCCACAACAATTGTGATACACTCTCTCCCATGGCGATATATTCTGCCTCGGTTGTGGAGAGAGCAACATAATGTTGCTTTCGACTTGACCAACTAACTAATGATGATCCTAAGAATTGGCAACCCCACTTATGCTCTTCCGATCCAACTTGCACCTAGCATAGTCGGAATCGGTATAGCCAATTAGGTCAAATGATTCGGTACGGGGGTACCAAAGACCAACTCTAATTGTGCCCTTAAGGTATCTCAAAATTCTCTTCATAGCAATTAAATGAGATTCCTTGGCACATACTTGATACCTAACGCACATACCCACAGCAAAAAGTATATCAGGTCGACTAGCTGTGAGGTATAGCAAACTACCTATCATGCTCCGATATTGAGTTAAGTCAACAAGTTTATCACTCTCATCATTGTCTAACCGTGTGTTTGTAGCCATGGGAGTGGTTACCTCTTTAGAATCACTCATGTTAAATTTTTGGAGCATCTCTTGAGTGTACTTTGATTGGTGCACATGGATTCCGTCACGAGTTTGCTTGATTTCGAGTCCAAGGAAGAAGGTCAACTCTCCCACTAGACTCATCTCAAATTCACTCTCCATGTGTCCAGTAAATTCATTCAAATAGCCCTTATTGTTTGAGCCACAAATTATGTCATCGACATATACTTGGGCTACAAATATATTATCACCATCTCTTCGTAGAAATAGTGTAGGGTCTATTTGTCCCCTTACAAAATCTTTTTCAATGAGAAATGTCGACAATCGCTCATACCAAGCTCGGGGTGCTTGTTTAAGGCCGTAGAGTGCCTTCTTGAGCTTGAACACGTGGTTTGAAAATTCGGAACTCTCAAACTCTGGAGGTTGTTCGACATAGACCTCTTCTCATATTAAACTATTTAGAAAGGCCGATTTGACATCCATTTGATAAAGTTTGAAACCATGATGTGCTGCAAATGCAAGCATCAATCGGATGGACTCTAACCGTGCCACGGGAGCATAGGTCTCATCGTAATCAAGGCCTTCAACTTGACTATATCCCTTGGCTACTAAGCGTGCCTTATTTCTTACGATTTCTCCCTTATGGTTCAATTTATTTTTGAAGACCCATTTGGTTCCAATAATGGTGGTCTTCTTAGGTCTAGGGACTAAGTCCCAAACTTGACTTCTTTCGAATTGACCTAGTTCATCTTGCATGGCAATGATCCAATCGGGATCATTTAATGCTTCGTCAATTTTTCTAGGTTCAATTTCGGAAATTAGGGCAACTTCATTAGCCTCATTCCTAAAGAATGATCTAGTCCTAATCCCATGATGGATATCTCCAACAATTTGGTCTTGGGGATGACTAGAGGCTAACTTAGTTTGCCTTGGTGTTGGTGGTGCTTCTTGTATGGTGTCACTAGGAACAAGCTCAGCCTCAGGATCCGGCTGATCTATGGGTTGTCTAGGCTCACCGTCATCAGATTCATCACCATCAACAACACTCGGACTTCCATCCAAACTTAGTTTCCTAAGTTCGAATTGAACTCCTTCTACATCTTCTGATTGATCATTCGCTTTTGGAATTTCCTCAAAAACAACATCAGAAGACTCTTCAACCAATCTAGACTTCTTGTTATAGACTCGGTAAACTTTGCTAACGAGGGAGTACCCGACCAGTATCCCTTCATCAGCTTTTGTTGTGAACTTTCCAAGATGGTCCTTGGTGTTTAGAATAAACACATTACAACCAAACACCCTAAGATGTTTAACTGTAGGTGGTTTTCCAAACCAAAGTTCATGAGGAGTCTTTCCTAAGAATCTATGTATGAGGACTCGGTTTTGCACGTAGCAAGCTGTGTTTACAGCTTCGGCCCACAAGTACCCCGGTAATGAGTACTCATTGAGCATGCTTCGTGCGGCCTCTTGTAAGACACGGTTCTTCCTCTCTACAACACCATTTTGTTGTGGTGTTCTAGGAGTAGAGAACTCATGTCTATACCCTCTCTCTTGACAAAATTCTAAAAATCTTTGATTTTGAAATTCACCTCCATGATCACTCCTTATTGTTTTAATTGTTGATGATTTTTCATTTTCAACTCTTCTACAAAAAGAAATAAAAACATCTAAAGTTTGGTCTTTATATTTTAGAAAATAGGTCCATGTATATCTAATAAAATCTTCAATGATCACAAAACAATATCTACTACCATTCAAGGATATAATAGTGCTACAATCAAACAAGTCCATGTGAAGTAAATCCAACGCGGTAGAAGTACTTACAGTGCTTTTACCTTTATGTGCAGATTTTGTTTGTTTACCCATTTGACATGCATCACAAAGTTTGTCCTTTTCATACTTGATGCTTGGTAAGCCACGAACTAGTCCCTTGTTGGCCAATTTTCGGATATTCTTCATGTTCATGTGTGCTAGTCTCCAGTGCCAAAGGTTAGACTCATCTTCTCTTGACATGATACACTTAACAAAAACATTAGTAGCACTTTTAAAAGAAACTTGATAAATGTTATCTATCCTTGTGCCTACTAGTACCATGTCAAAAGTGTCATGTTGTCTAACTAGACATTGACTTGATTGAAAATCAATTGTGTAACCGCATCACACAATTGACTGACACTTAGGAGATTAAATGTCATCCCCTTGACTAGAAAGACATTCTTGATCCTAAGACATTCGGATATTTGAATGTCTCCTATCCCTATAACCTTAAGACTACCATTGTTACCAAAGGAAACATTACCTCTACTTTTTCTTTGAAGGGTAGTGAATAAAGATCTATCATCGGTCATATGTTTGGAGCACCCACTATCAACGAACCAAGTTGATAGATGCTCCCCCTCAATCACAACCTACACAATACGAAAGATAGAAGATTTAGGTACCCAAATCTTGGGACCTAAAGCACCTACTATGCAAGACTTAGGCACCCATGCCTTGACCACTTTCCTTTGAACCCTAGGAGTCTTAAGTGGTCTAACATCAGTCCTAGACATTAAGGAAACAAATGATGGTTCTTTAGGTCGGTAACCAATACCTCCCCTATTGTAAACCGTCATTTGTGCATTCAAAATCATATCTAAAGTCTTTGAGCTAGTTGAAAACTTCTCAAGAACACTCTTGAGTCTCTCAACCTCACTCTTCAATGATTTATTTTCATCTTCTAACATTTCTACATGCAAATCATCAACATCATCATCCCTAGAGGATTTCAATTGTTCAACTTCTACTTTCAATGATTTAACCTTAATTTTTGATTTCTTTAACAATTCGGTTAAACATGCAATAGTTCTATAACATTTGTCTAATTCGAGAGAGATTACCTCTTCATCATCCGAAGATGATGAAGCCGCGTTTGAGGAGTCCGTGGATTCATCACTACTCTCTTCTCCTTCAAGAGCCATGAGTGCTACATGGCGTGTACTCTTCTCATATTTCTCCTCTTCGGATGAACTAGAGGAGGATTCATCCCATGTGGCCTTCAAGGCCTTCTTCTTCTTCTTTGATTTATCATCCTTCTTCTTGAGCTTTGGGCAGTCCTTCTTGAAGTGCCCTTTCTTGCTACACTCATAACAAGTAACATTAGACTTATCAATTTTAACTTCACTAGGGTTACCTTTACCCTTGAAGCGTCGACTCTTCCTCATCATTCTTCTCACAAAATTGACCATCTCAGAGGAAGAAGGCCTGCTGCCATCCTCCTCAGAATCGGACTCGGACTTGGATGAGGATGAAGATGAAGAAACTTCCTTCTCCTTCTTCTTGTCCTTCTTCTTGTTGGTCTTTTCCCCTGCAACTAAGGCAATCTCCTTCTCCTTGGGGCCTTTGTTAGCCATTTCATGTAACTCCATTTCACAAAATAAATCATCCAATTTTACAATTGACAAGTCCTTGGAAACCTTGTAGGCATCCACCATGGATGACCACAAGGCATTCCTTGGAAAAGCTTTTAACACATACCTCACAAGGTCGCGGTTCTCGACCTTTTCATCAATGGAGTGAAGACCGTTGAGGACTTCTTTGAATCTACTATGAATCTCACTTACCGTTTCACTCTCCTTCATGGAGAGATTTTGTAGTTGGTTGAAGAACAAGTCTCTCTTGGCTATTCTTGAATCTCGGGTGCCCTCATGGAGTTCGATGAGTTTATTCCACAAATCCTTTGCGCTTGTAAAGGGACCAACCTTGATTAGTTGGTCTTTGTTCATTCCACATTGCAAACTCACCACCGCCTTCGCATCAGCTTCTCCTTTTCGTGTTTGCTCAGTCGACCACTGTGAGGACTCCAACTCTTTTCCCTCCGCGTCTCTCAGAAGGGTGAAGCCTTCCTTCATGGAGAACCACATTCCAATATTGGTCTTGAGGTAGTACTCCATGCGAGACCTCCAATACTGAAAATCTGATTCATCGAAGAAGGGAGGTCGAGTGGTGCTAAATCCTTCTCTCAAAGCCATTGTTGATAGCTCTCGGATGTTAAGCCGCTTGAACAGAGCCTCAAGCTCTGATACCACTTGTTGGAACTTGGATGGCTAGAGAGGGGGGGTGAATATACCAGACACAAAAATCGCTTTCACTTTTGAGATTTCTCTGCAGTTAGGGTTAGTAGCACAGCGGAAACAAAAACAAAATAGAGTATAACTGCAGGAATGAAAAGCAAACCAAAAACGCTAACAAGGATCGTTTACAAGGTTCGGGGATAACTTGCCCCTACTCCTTGGCGTGCCCTTAAGGTGAGTGATCCCTTGATCGTCGACAAATCAAGCCCCGGGAAATCCGGATATCAAATCCTCCTTCTAAGTGGAAAAACCTCTCCACACAAATGTCTCAATAGAGTATATGGAATGAAAGCACAGAGACACAAGGAAAGATCTTATAGATCGCTAACAAAGCACAAGGATGAGAATCGGAGAACAGATCACCGAGCACAGCACAGCACCACCAACACAAGAGCTCCCAACTCTTTGTTTGCTTGCTGATCCACTCGCAACTTCCTCTACAAACTCACGGTTGCTGCTTTGCAAGAGATCACTTCAAAGTGTTGAATGAATGCTCAAGAGTTGAAGAAGCAGCTTGTTCACATAGAGTTCTATATGAGCTCTTTCTCCACTTCGCAGCTTAACCTGCTTTGCATCGCCAGCATCGCCAGGTCACAGATGCTCCTGTGGAGCTCGCTAGCTGCTCACCTGCAACAGGCCAGCTACCCCTGACCTCCTCTGAACTCACTGAATCCCCTCCAGTCGAGCCCCAGGTCATCAGCTTCTCAGCCGTTGCAGTTCACGCCAGAGGACGTTATATCCTGCGGAAGCAAACAGCCAAACCTGCTGTTGATAAAGCCTCAGTTTGACTCTCCCTGAGTAAACCTGATTTACCTGCACACTTAGCAGCTTATTAGCTCAGCAGATCAACAGAGAATCAATAATCAGAGGTTAAGAGCAGAGATCAGTAACGAATTAGCAGAGACACAGAACGCGATCAGAACTCTGACAGCGCTTTTGAATAAAGCTGTCAGCTACTGATCGGTCATCGGACCGATCAGAGTGACTCCTGATCGGTCACCAGACCGATCGGGATAGGCCCAGTCTGATCAGGCTCCAGCCTGATCGGTCCACAGTGAGAAGCCATAAATCGCGACCTTCTGGTGATCGGTCACCCTGACCGATCACAGATCGTGGATCGGTCCTCAGACCGATCCATAGCATTGCTGGGATTCCCAGCTTTCACAGCCAGACCTCACTGATCGGTCACCAGACCGGTCAAGTTGTGTCCTGATCAGTCCGGGGACCGATCAGGGCATGCCCTGACCGATCAGGATGCATCCTGATCGGTTATAGTGAGAAGTTCGCGACATTTGATCGTTCAGCCTGACCGATCATGAAATCCCACGAAATCTACTGACCTCTCCCTGATTGTTCACCAGAACGATCAGGAGCCCTCCCTAATCGGTCACCAAACCGATCAGGAGACGATCAGTAGCCTCACAAAGTCACTGTATGCTCCCTGATCGGTCACCAGACCGATCAGACATAGCTGGATCGATCACCAGACCGATCCACGAGGGAACACCGTGCCAACTTCCCTGATCGGTCACCAGACCGATCCAGGCAAGGCCAAATCCACTCTAAGTCAAGAGAACGGGCTCCCAGCCTTCTCTGACTCGTGCTCAGTCCCTCGGACCAAGACTCCATGCCCAGTCTCACTCACCGGGACTTCAACCTAGCTTCCCAAGCTAGGACCTGACCCTCCAAGTCAGGGTTTCATCCAACCTAGCCCTCCAAGTTAGGACCTGACCCTCCAAGCCAGGATTTCATCCAACCTAGCTCTCCAAGCTAGGACCTGACCCTCCAAGTCAGGATTTCATCCAACCTAGCTCTCCAAGCTAGGACCTGGCCCTCCAAGCCAGGATTTCAATCAACCTAGGTCTCTAAGCTAGGACTTGGCCCTCCAAGCTAGGGTTTCAGTCAACCTAGTCCCACTAGGTATGCCTAGTCCCACTAGGACTTTTCCACTTCACTTAGTCCCCGACCAGGACTTAATCTCAATCATCTCATTAACCCATCAACCTAAACTAAAATCGGTATCAACACCAAAACAATAATCAAGGTCAGACTGCATCAACAACGTACGCGGTCCACACGAAGTGGTATATATATATATATATATATATAAGTGGAGTATGATGAGAAACACTAGATTGAGACCTGCTATCCACCGTCTATCGGCATCCAACCGGAAATAGTACGTTCATGATCAGTTGCAAAAAATAGAGAGAGGATTCTTTGTCTTTTTTTTTTATCCCCATGTTTAAAACCGTCCATTCATGATTGACGACCCATTCGATTATCATTTAGTCATCGCCTATCGCCACTGGCAACTGCTCCCAATCAAATTATATCTTGGAAGGAAGATAAACCCTTCATTGTCACCGGTAATTACAATATCATCGGATTTTGACTGAATTCCGGCGAGATCGCAATTGTCAGCAATCCCAACGGGTTCACCTATCCTCAGGCCTAGTTTGATTAAGGATGACGATCGGAGGCCACCAACAATGAACGGACAATTCAGGGTACGGGGACAGAGATTTTATGGGACAGAAAATCTGAATCAAACATAGGTCCGTCGCAGTATAGGGAGAGTTTTTTCTCGTTTGAGTGAGACCTACTATAATGCAAACACTTTAATTTAACTGTAAATTATCTTTAAATTCTCAATTGCATCTTAAACTATATCTTCAGATCCTGTATCAGAAAAATTTTATTTCTACTCCCTGCATGCAAAGTTATTTGCTTTAACTCCCTGATACATACTGATTTACCTAATTGTCCCCATTATTTTTAGGTAGAAAAGTCCAAAATTAGATTTAATTTCGCCTAAATTCAATATTATATAACTAGAATCTAATATATTTTCTATCAATTTTTTCAAATCCAATTGATCGAGAATTGATCAAAGTTGCCCACAATTAATTGAAGCTTCGATCGGTAATCAATCAGTTGTATTTATCGTGAGAGAATATCATCCTTATTTTTTATAGGTACAAATAAATTCAGCACAATTAAATTAGAATTTATATTTTTTTTATCAAATTGAGCATAAATTTTTTTCGCCTGAACAATTAATTAGGTGTTCATACCAATCGATTAGCTTACGATGAATTGATTAGGGCGTATATAATTTGATAGAAAATATATTAGATTTTTATTAAATAATGTTGAATTTAAAAAAAAATATATTTTATTTCATACTTTTATACCTAAAAAAAGTAAGAGGAATTCGGTAGTTAGAAGCACATAAAATTTTATATGCATGAAGTGTAAATAAATTTTGTCTAACACAGAGAGTGAGAAGGGAATTGAATTTGCATACAGAGAATTTAGAATAATTTTTTCTTAAATTAATTATACTTATAAATTACTTTAATTATACTAAACACGTTTACTTTGGCCAAAAAAAAATATATTAATTTATTTAGTTTTGTTACATGTTTTATTTTATTTTTAAAAAATAAATGGCGCATTTATGATTTATTTTGAAAATTACATAAAATCATCCAAACATGAACGTTATTTTTTTTACCAAAATAATATCTCATCCCATTTTTGCTATCAAATTATCCTTTTTTTATTCCGCAGGGCCAGAACGTATAAAAATTGAACACTAAGGTCAACATGATGTATATAATAGTCATAAATCATAACCATTCGAATGAAGAACCATTATAATTAGTGGATAGTCAGAGGGATAATTTTCAAAAATTTTAAAGAGTAATGTAGATGGATTTTTATCTTTTAAAAATTTAAATTTTGAATTTAAAAAAAATTAAAAAGGAACTTAAATTTGAAAATTTTAAATATGATCCTTAATTCTAGTTGAAACAACGATATATTGATCCCCAATTCAAAGTCAAAAAATTATTTATAATATCGCTTCCTTGTAATATTTAGTATTTTTACATATCAAAGTTTCATTGCGATCTAAATAATCATCCTAACTAACAACCTAATAAAATAAGATTTATAATTTACAAGTCTCCTCCAATTAATGAAACATGAAAGAAGAAAAAAATAACTAACTCCTCTTGATAGGTCATTACTTTTGAGGGTTTTATTTTATTCATTAGCAACTTCTACTAGTTTCAGTGAACTTGTCAACTACGCAAAGAGAAGGAAAGACAAAACGTAGCTAATATTATGGTGACAATAACACACTAAAAAATACAAGAAGAGGCAGAAGATGCGAGGGCTGAGGATTATTCTTGTTGCTGAAAGAGGGTGAAACCGATGCTATGTTTCTTGTTTTTGGAAAAGTGAAACCAAATGAAAAGAGAGCTATGAGAAGAAGAGAGGAAAAAATTAAAAGTTTACTACCGTTGGAGAAGAAAAGTAGAAGAATCAAATGGAGAATTTGAAAAAAAAAGAGAGAGGGGAATGAATGAAGAAGTGACATAGTGCGGCGGGGCGGCAACATGCGTAGGGGGGGAAGTGAAAGAAAAAAAATGAAAAGTTTCTTCTAAAATATCCCAATTCATTTTAAATCGATCGAACTCGTTTAAATATTAAACTTGGTTTAGTACCAAATCAACTTTAAATCAATTCTAGTTTAAACTAATATAATTTTTATCTTCGTACTTGAATTTAGTTTAAACCTGATTCAATTTTTATTTATCACCCTCACTTCTTGCCTATGATTTAGTTTATCTATTAATTAATATATACTTTATTTTAAAATTTAATACTTAATATTCAAAATTATGATATTTTATTATAAAGGTTGTACCAATGATAGCTTAGATAATTAACTTTCTAAATATGTGATTAATTTTAATTTTTGATGATAGATTGATTAATTAAAATAATAACAAGAACTTTTAAAATATATATAATTTTTTTTAACAAAATATAAGAGGGGCTTTGTAACCTCTCTTCTTAACGTGACTATGTCTCTAATTATAATTCACAATTAACGTATAAAGATTCTATTTCAACATTATTAGTTCTCTGGGCTATGATGTAGCGGAAGGACGATTAATTATTATTTTAAATATCCATAATTTGATCCTCGATTATGATGTATTTTATAATAATTTTTTCTTCAAATAAAATATAAATTTTGGGATGCTGGGCTTTTGAACCATTCATCATGAGTAATTTAGATTTACCATGACGATCGATAAAACACTTTTGTAAAATCAAATTCATCATCCGAAATTCAATATTGCCAATCTCATTAATCATTTTTTTTAATTTCAACGTCGATACTCTATTATAGTGGCAATCAACTGTCATAACAACTATAAATAATAGTTGCACAATATCGTAGAATTATAATTTATAATAATTACTACAATATAAATATTGATAGAATTATTAAAATGTAAACCTCAAAATTAAGGATATTATGGTCAAATCAAAAGGAGAAAGGGCGTGTTATTTTAACGATTAATGAAAACAGTGTCCTTTTTTTTTTGGAAAAAAAAAGAGAGGCGCCTATTTATTTTTGGCCAAGAAACTTCATTTGATTTTTTTTTTAAATTCTCAGAAATGATTTGGACCTAACCCGTTCGACCAAACCGTATGACCTGGGAATATGCATAGGGTTACGCTCCCGGAGTCCCACGGTCAGAGTCTATAAATAGTCGCCTACTTGCATCGCTCCTTCTCACCGCCGCCTGGTTGCTTTGGTCATCTACGTTTCTGTAAACCCTAAAACTCCTTATCTTCGCTTTTCTATTTTTGATTTCTGTTATGATTCGTGGGAATTCGATTTTTGAATGCGTGCTTTTATTTGATGCTTAATCGTCTGTATCGGACAAGTGTCTTTCAGCAATTTCAGCTGTGATTTAGACGAACTCGTTCTTTTTATTTGATGGATTCATGGTTTCTTCTTAAGGCGATTTGCAACGCTGTTTTCTTCGCCATCTTCGTATAGGAATATATGCTTTTCGCTTTCCGGAACGATGCACAGACTTAATGTTTGCGAACTGTGTCATTACTGTTTAGAATTTTCCGGCTATAAGTTTAGATTGATCTAGCAGGAGATTGTGTATCGATTGTTAGTTCTTCCATGTGAAGATACTGCTATTTGGATAGATGAAATCGTTGATTGTAGTGGCAACAAAAAAATTGTTAATTGGTCTTGAAATGCATGTGAATAAAAAATTTAGATATTTCCTTTCTGATTTCTCATATGCCTCGTCTCCCCTTGAAATTAAGTTTGTATTTCTTCTGTTATCTATTGATGGTTTTCTTTTTAACTGAATCCATGGATGCTAACCCCTTTTGATATGTACGACTGCCAAGATGATACCAACCTTTCGAATATCAAAACTTTGATTGCTTGAGATGGTTGCAGGAGGCTGCCCATTTATTCTTGAAAAGAATGGCTGTTGCTTTTGCCAATATCAATGCGGCATCTGGCCTCCAAAAACTTAATGATTACCTTCTCACCCGCAGTTATATAACTGGGTAAGGTTTTTGGATAAATTGTTAACATGTTCTGCTATCGGTGATGACAACATCTCAAAATTTTGAATTGGTACATTTCAGTTACCAAGCATCCAAGGATGATATTACTGTCTATGCCGCACTTAACACACCTCCATCCTCTGAATATGTCAATGCAGCCAGGTGGTATAACCACATTGATGCTTTGCTTCGTTTGAGGTATGCACATAAAGTTGATTTAGTTTGTTTAAATGTAGAATTATTATGTATCTTGCCATGTTAACTTGTGTTGTATAATGTTAGTGGCATTGCTGAAGAAGGGAAGGGTGTCAAAATTGAATCAACTGCTACTCTGCTTGAAGAGATTCCAGCCACCCCTGCTGTTGTTGACAAAGTATGTTTTTTTTACATTGTCTCTTATTTGATAAAAAATAAATTTTAACCTAGTGAACCATTGATTTTCAAGAGTCAAACTACCAGAAATCATAATGGAATGTGATGAATACTTATTTATTAGAAGGATTCATGTGATGACTGATGAATTATTTTTCTGATTATAACTGGTAACTTCAGGCCCCAGTAGATGACGACGACGACGACGATGATGTGGATTTGTTCGGGGAAGAGACTGAAGAGGAAAAGAAGGCAGCTGAAGAACGGGCAGCGGCTGTCAAAGCCTCTTCCAAGAAGAAAGAATGTAAGTTAGACAAAAAGGTCAAGTGGTGTTTTCTGGATGTATAGCTATTCTGCCTTTGTTATTGTTCCCTTAGCTGAAGAACTTGCTTCCTCTATTGTGACAGCTGGAAAGTCATCAGTACTACTTGATGTGAAGCCATGGGATGATGAAACAGACATGAAAAAGCTAGAAGAAGCTGTGAGAAGTGTCCAAATGGAGGGTTTGCTCTGGGGAGCCTGTATGTATACTTTTACAAGCTGACACATGCATTTTTTTTACTTATCTTGGTTGCAGAGATATGTATTTAATGATCTATTTATACTTATTCAATATGAAGCAAAACTGGTACCTGTTGGGTATGGAATCAAAAAGTTGCAGATCATGTTGACTATTGTGGATGACTTGGTTTCCGTTGATGGCCTTATTGAGGAACATCTTTGTTCTGAACCTGCGAATGAGTATATCCAGAGTTGTGATATCGTTGCATTTAACAAAATATGTGAGTAAACAACTTTCTTCATTCATCCATTCTCAAACTTTGAAGTATGCATTAGTTATAGCCATTTCTACTTATCTTCTTTTCTAGAATTAATTGCTTCATCTAGTTGATATCTGCTAGTCTAGAATAACTTGGTTTGATTACATTTACCTGTCAATGTCATACATACGGGAATATTAGATACTCGTACTAATTCAAAAGGAGACTCGAGAACTTGGCCATTGAATTATCTTCTACACACTGAGATTACCTTTCATAAATTGTATTTATGGACAAGTGGTCTACAAATGCTAATGATTTATTTACAAATAGTCCAATAAGGTTGATGGGAATTAGTAAAATAGGGTGGCTAAATGATATCCCTGAGATCCAAGAAAATATTGCATCTATACATTTGGATAATTGAAGTAATGTTGATGTATTCTGTTTATTGGATTAATGTTAAAAAAACGACATTATACTTTTGTATCTGCATGATTTTGAAGTTGTGGTGGTTGCAATCATCTATTGCTTTTAAAAGTTTTTTTTTTGTGTGTTATGCAGTTGAACTGACTTGCATTGATGTTTATTGCAGGATTTGTTTTGGAACTGCATCATTGTGCTTGAGATTTCTAGTTATGTTATTCTCTAAGTCGTTCAGTGATATGTGAGCCTCAGTGGTTTCTTGCTAGCTAAGTCGATGTTTTTCTTTACTCATTTGAAGAGCTTATCCTATTGGACTTGACTTGAACGTCAATTTAGCTTCGATGATTTTTCTTGAGTTCAGTCTATTCGAAGTCGTTATTGTATTGCATTCTGAGGACGGTATATGATATTTATTTGTATGGTCATTAAAGGAACGCTTGTTTATCTTTCCCGTATAAATTGATACTTGCTAATCAATAAGCTGCTAGATTGTTTTTCCCCGTCTACGATGAAATCAAAATCCCTCTTCTCGAATAATAAAATCTTTGAATGTGTTGTTTATTCTTTTTGATTTTCATAAACTCATGGAAGAACATTACTAACTCGATCATAATCATAAAAACATGGTTCACCTACCTTTCTCGATAGAATCTTGCCAGTGTCATAAAACCAAACCAAATGATGGGGCAGAAATTTTGAGTAGAGGCCAAGATGATAACTAGATCAGTTGGTTTATGTTACTGAATTGAGAAATGTAGAGCTTTTGCCACAGATCGGAGGGGCACATTCCTACTCCAATCGAGAAATTCCTGGCCACAACTAGCAAAAAAGATTTCACATTAAAAATCTTAAGATAAGAATCCGGGATAAGGCGAGTTAGGGTTTTTGGAACGAACTTGTGGAGAAAATCTTGGTGGTCTGGATGCGGAAGAAGGCACCCCCTGATTTGACGGAGACCGTTACCTTGATGGCCCTGGCGTATTTGGAGGGCTCACGAAGCTAGGGGAAGCCACCTACGATGACACAGTTGAAGAAGAGAATGGCGCCGGGGCGGGCGACGGGTAATTTGTCGACGGACCAGCTAAGAGGTCCAGCTTAGCTACTTAACTTTACTGTCCCTGAAGTCGATCACACGATATGGAAACAGGAAGGAAGATAAATGTAGATACGAATGGGGCGAAATCAAATCGTTAATTCTCGAAAATCAACCTTGAGTGGAAAGGGTGGTCGATGATTGCATTTATCAAGATATCGAAGAATATGAACATAAATAAACGCAACGGGGAGTGCCATTTGCCGAGAAATATGATGTAATAATATTAATATTAATATTATTATTTTTAATATTTTTTAGTATTTAAAATATTTTTAATATTTTATATATTTTTAAATTTTAAATCTTTTGAGTCCATTAGGAAAATTTTCCTTTATATTAGAATCTCTTTTCTTCCTTTGCATTTTAAGAATTGAGGTTTATATGTTAATTTTTTTTTTGTGTGTATCTTAGGATTTGAAATCTAAATAAATATCGATTTAGTTGTTTGAAGATTTATTCTTGATTATTAAATAAATTTTCTTTTTCTAAAACAACTAAAGGCCGATGATTTTTCTTTTCGTCTTCTTCTCAAATTCTGTATCTCGTTAGTCCACGGAATAATTGTTAGCATCAGTTAGAATCAGAGTTGACAAATTCAATTGATAAAGTTGAACATCAATCCAATAGAAGGTCGTTATGGTCACGGTCGCATCAACGAGTTTTGATTGAGGAAGTCAAGCACCGTGATCGTAATATTCAAGACACGATGACAATTGAAAATTTATAGAGGTAAATTATAGATTTAACCCAGCATCTAGTGGCTACAGTGCAAATTTGGAAGATTGTGAGATATCAAATCATGACTTTGAATCTACCTTCGAGAACCTGTATCTCCATTGGGCTACATACTGAGAACGTTGGTCGAGAAGATCCTTATGGAGACCTCAATTTTTGGGTTAATATGCCCCGAATTTTTAGGTACGTCACAAATCGAGAGATTCGTTGATTGACTTAAAGAAGTAGAATTATTTTTTTATTACGAGGAACTATCTTATCATGGTAAAGTAAAATTGTTTGCCTTTAAACTCAGGGGTCTAAAATTGGCATGGTGGGAGCAATTACGATACTCACATTACCGACAAGGTAAGGCCAAAATCAAGGATTGGGAGAAGATAAAAAAAAGAAGATAAAAGATCACTTTTTTTCTTTTAGGTACACTCAAACTTCGTTCCAGGGCAATTTTGTTTTGCCATGGAGGATGATAGCTTCAATGCTTGACATGACTTGTACGGATTCGAAAATGATTTAGAAGAGAAATTTGACCTAGAGGATTAGAGTTTGATGAGGACAAGGAAGAAGAGGTTGTGCTCAAGTTGCTAAAACCGAATGATCTCGTAACTCGTATCGAAAACCAGCTTCAATAAGGTGATCGGTCTGGTTCTGCAGTGCATGTAAAGGTGCTTCATGAAGTATTAAAGAGTTTGAATTCTTAGATGTCACTCTTGGTTAACTAAGAGAAGGAAGCAGAGACATAGAACGATACAAAACATTCTACTTTGGATGATGATGCCAATCCCGATTTTGAGATCCCCCATGATCAAAAGAAATTGGTTGAGGTAATAGTTAGTGAGTCATTGGAGCCATCTGTAGCAACAATTGTGGAGCCACAATTGCAGAAGCTTAGGGGGCGTTTGATTTGTTCCATTTTCTATTTTTCATTTTTATTTTTCAAAAAATTACATTTTTTAATTTTCTGAAAAATGACTTTTTTTCATTCTCCAGTTTTCCAGAAAACACTATGTTTTTTTCTGGAAAACAAAGCTGGAAAATGCAAACCAAACATGTTTTCCAGAAAACCGCATTTTCTATAGAAAATAAAAATGAAAAACAGACTGGAAAATGCAAACCAAACGCCCCTTTATATTTCTACTAAGAATGTGAAAGAGAATGATATTCAACAAATCTGAATTCACACTGATTGAACAAGAAACCGAGATCGCTAACAAAAATAAAACCCATGAAACCAGTATTAAAGTTGAGAAGATGAGAGTAAAGGATAAAAATGAAGTCCAAGAAGTTGAGGCTGATAAGATTGGATATAAAGCTAGATAAACATTGGCTGAGACAACTGAACATGACTGACACAATCCAGAAGAAGCTATGTTACCAAGTGTGGATCAGGAGATAGAAAACTTGGAATCTATCTTCTATAACCTCTTCATTTGCAGAGATAAGGAATTTGAATCTCCGACTACCTAAGTCGAAGTGATGAAGCAACAGAGTCTTGGAGATATTGAGCATCTTTACAAGAGGCCAAACTCATCGAGTAGATCCCCTAGCCTAGATGTTGCCACTGAATCCGTTGCTAGTGAATTCTTAAGCATGCTAGGGATGATAGAGCATAGTCCTTTTTGGGTTGAGTTCAGAAAGTAATCTAGAATCACTAAGGGAGCAGCTGTAGAAGCAATTTGAGAAGGAAGCACTGACATTAGGTGATGCTCTTTTTGGTCCTGACACAGTTGGAGTCTGCTACCTTCTGGGATGAATTTCCAGAGGATCTTGGTATCTCATTAGTTGCTAGTAAAGTTGAGATTGAATTTTAGAATACTAAGCTAGTTATGAACGACAAGTCCAGAGCTAAGATGCTAGAAGATGCAGAAACAAAAACTTTGATGTAAGAATGGGGCTTGCACGAGAAGGACTTCCATTCTCCTCCACCCGGTAGTAGGGATGGATTTTGTAGTCCCATACACCTGCCGCCAAAGGATCCACTTGAATTACCCCCACTTGGTGAGGGTTTCGGTTGTTGGGCAATCTTCATTGTCAGAGATACAAGGAGTAGCACGAATTGAAGTTATAAATCAAATCAGACTTTTATCTGTTGAGCGATCTGAATAGATAATCTCAAGCTATCAGTCTTGAAGGTTAAGCCGAGATGCTAGGTTGTCTAAATGAAGGTTGCCTTGTATCCCTAAGTCTGAGTCCTAGCTGAGTCGAAGTGGCAGTCAAGTCCGAGTGCAGAGTCAAGTTGGTCGAATGCTCTGAGTGCCGAGTCGGGAGAGTCATCGCCTAACTGCCAAGTAGATCGCCGAACACCAAGTCAGGGAGAAGTCGCGGTATTGTCCGAGTGCCAAGTACTCAGGCGTGGAGAATCAGGTGCTCAAAAAGTAATCCCGAGTGGATTTTCGAGTGCAACCAAGTGTAGTTGAGTTAGTAGATGCTGAGTGCAGCCGAGTCGGGAATTGCAGAGTACTTAGGTAATCCTAAGTTGATGTCACAGCTGAGTCGGGAATGAGATTGCTTGACTACCTAAATCGAGAAGAAACGATGTCGAGGCCTGCGCGTGATGTAGTGACTTTAAAACCTATTTGCCCTTCTCCAGCTGTGCTTCGAGATAGTTATGAGTCATATATTTCCTAGGATCCAATAGCAAATCAGCTGCGTGAAGGTCGTGCTCGTATATGAGTCAACTTGGTTCAGTACAAATTTAAGGCTTGGATTTGCACCCCTCTATGAACCTATGCTTGAGAGAGAGTCTCTCTCCATGCCTATGTTCACAATCTACATGCTGTGAAACAATATAAATCAACAACAAGACCATTAAACTTCTAATGTGGAACTAAAATCTTATTCACAATGAAATTTTCTTCATCCATTTCATCTCTTTTCCATTTACATTTTTAACAATCTCTCACATGAATGTAAATAGGATATGTGATAGCATTCAGTAGTTGAGTCCAATATATGACAAATATCTTTTACCTTTTGAACATTCTATTGTGAAGATCTCTTTGCAATAATAAATATGATGTCCTTGAATTGTGTAGGACCGTAGGAGTCGAGAGGGGGGGGGGGTGAATCTCGATAGTTTAAAAACTCTTTTCTATATTCATAAAACCAAAATAATAGCAACAAAAATAAAAATGACACAATTTGGTTTAAATTGGTTTGGAGCCCAACCGACTTCTGCTCCAAGGCTTGTGATCCTTGATCACATACGATGAGCAATCACTATAATTCTGCTTCGAAAACTTTCAGTAAAAGTATAAAGGGAAGATAGTAACAATATTACTATCCCTTTTGAACGTAAATGCAATTACAAGTATTAAATATACCGACAATATGGATGTGGCTTAAGTGTAGTTATCGGAGGGCCTTCTTGTGTAGCAGCAGCAATAGCTCGAGGGCGCAACAAAGATGAGAGTTAGCACAAAGATAAATACAGAATCGTTGCTTTCCCGTATCTTCGCAACTCCTTTATAAACCACATCAATTCTAGAATTTTATATTTCGTCGACTAATCCTCCTATTCAGTCGACGGAACCTGAATGAATTTGCTTCGATGTGCGTCCGTCTCAACGATTTGAAATTTCTTTGTTTTGCCGACTGAACCACCTTTCCATCGACAGAAACCAAAATTTACCTTTTCATCAAATTGTCTAAGTTGGCTGTCGTGTTAAATCTGTTGACCGATCATACCTTTCAGTTGATGGAACTAGGGCTTCCTTTTTGAACGAGGCTGAGTTGGATGCCGGGTCACATCTGTGTTTTCATCGACTGATAAAACCTTTCAGTCGATTGATAAATTTGAGGATCCATCGACAAAATAACTCTATTCGTCGATGGAATAGTATATTATTCCTGCAAAACAATCTTATCACAAATGTATACAGTATTTTTTACTTTGCAAAACAGAGTTAAAATAGATATGAATATGAATAGGATAGACAGATAGCTCTTTCTTGATCTCGACTTAGAAACCTCTGTTGGTTTCTTTGGTCGGATCATCGCCTAAGGTTTGTCCCAAACCGGGACACGACCTCACTCACTCCCTTCAGGAGTTTACCTCAACTTACCTACCAAACATCTGATCCTTCAGACCTTTTTAGACTTTCTCTACTCAGTGTCTGATTGCTTGATCCACTAAGACTTTTCTACAATACTAAGTTAGCACAACAAGTACAATAGTAGTAATGCAAAATAGTGTTAGGAAAACTAAACTTAGGTTCACCAAAATCTGCTAGTCCGGTTGACGGCAAGCTGTCTACCGGAAACCTTTCGAACAAAAATTGCTTGAAGTTCACTCTTCCAAGACTTCTCATTAATTAGGGTTCACTCACCTAGGATTTTCCCTTTGCTTAGAGTTCACTTTTCTAAGACTTCACACTACTTAAGTTCACTCCCCTAGGGGTTTCTCTTTCTTTGCTTGGAATTCACTTGTCTAAGACTTCTCATTATTTAGGGTTCACACCCTAGGGGTATTCCTTTGCTTAGAGTTCACTCCTCCAAATCTTCTCACCCTTGCTAGTCATCCAGTCAACTTTAACTGACTAGAGTCCATTGAACATATTGTCAAAGAAACAATAAAACCCTAACGGTTGATTGCACCAATAAACTGTTCTACCATTTTGTAAGCATTGACAAATCTCACATAAGACTTTCCCTATTACAACTTGATTTTCATGACTATATTTGTTCTTGGCTATGAACATGCATAATTCTGAGAGAAGTGTAGGATCAAGATCGATGCTAGGGGGAGGTGAATCATGTTTAAACATTGCTTGCAATAAATATAATGAGCAGATAAAAATGAATTAATTAGGGTTAACACAACAAAAATAATAAAGTAACTTAGATTAATTCAAACAAGTAAAACAATGATAGTAGCATTTTAAGTATGCAAACTGACTAACCAAACCATAAGTATTGACACACAACAATTTAAAAATATTGATTCTTATTTTCAAATTCTCCCTTTATAGAAAAAAGAATCTAAAAATTAAGCACAGTAAAATGTTAAGGCAATCACTTAAACAAATAAAAATCATTACTCTAAGTGTTGCCGTTTGGAAATGAAGTGCGTGTCACACCATGTCACAACACAAAAAAGTGAATAAAGCACTCAGAGAAGAATTAGATGTTTGAGAAATGGATGACTTGAAAGTTCTACCTTGAAGCTCCTTATATCGTATTCTCTCGGTCACCCAGAGCCCTCCCGGTCGCCTGTACAGGTTTGACATGACTACATCTTCTATCCATAAGATAATGTTAATGTCGCTTCCCGGTCGCCTCCATACCACCTAGTTGGCTGGGCAGGGGGTGAAATTCCATCTTGATCGTCATCATCGGGGTGTTGATAACGTTGTCTCTCAATCGCTTGAAAGCTGCTCGGTTGCCCAGACCCACACAGTCGCTTGAATCCTCCGAAATCCCTTCATTAAGAGTTATCACCAACTATTCACCTCTGAACTCCATTCGGTTCTTGGAACTGTCTAACACATTTCTTGTAATTGTTACACATAATGAGTATGATAGAAAATATTTAATTACTCACACTTAATTGACTAGATTAATCTGTCTAGTTCTATTTTGCTAAACAATCAGCTCTTAGTTGATTCCACACACTTGGACTTGTATCAAGCAACCAACCTCTATCTAATTCCACCCACTTGAACTTTTACCAAACAATCAACCTCCAGCTAATTCTACACATTTGGACTTGAGTCACATAACATCCAGCTAGGAATTTGTCCAACTAAGCCTTAATCACTTGACTTTAATTCAGATAGCCTCTAGATGGGAATTTGTTTGTTAAGCATTAATCAGATGGACTTTGATTCACCTAGCCCTCTAGTTAGAAATTTATCTACTTGGTCCCAACCAAGACTTAACTCATGCCCAGATCCACTAGGACTTGATTGTTGCATGGTTCATAACTAAGACTTTAATGTCTATCAAGTATCCTGCTTGTATATTCACTGCATGAAAAAAATAGATTTAAATGCAGTCGTAAATAAATATATTAAATGAAATATAACTTCCCTTTAAATATTGCTCCCTTTAATCAGATAAGGAATTTCAAAAAAAATAATTTTATTTAACTAATTAGTCTCTTCTCTCCCTTTTTCATATATCAAAATGGGTTAAAACAAATAAAGCATGACATGTAAGCAAGATCATAGAGATGAGTTCAGATCAAGTAATCAAGTAAATCAATCCAAGGATCTCAGCTTAAATAAGAAATAAAGATAAAGTCAAGTTAAACACAATTCAACCGCAAGTTAGAGTTTAATCTACTATAAATAAACCAAGTCTTCTTTTAAGTGTACTGAATTAAACTTCAACTAGTGGTTTTGTAAATATATCTGTTATACTTGACTTGGATTCATTATATTTGAGTTCAATGTCACCATTTGATATGTGTTCTCTAACAAAATGATATTTAACTTGTATGTGTTTAGTTATATAATAGTATATTGGATTTTTGTTAAAATTGACGGAACTGATGTCATCAATCATTACCTAGACCTAGATCTATAGGAATATGATGTCCACGGTAGAACCTAGACTAAGTCCATTTATGCATGAGATTAATAAGATAATAATTTTGAAAAACCATAATTTTTAAAAGAAAATAATTAATTTTGAAATCAATATTTAAAAACATGTAAATGTGATTAGAGCCAGATCCTAGTTTAACAGCCCAAAGATTAGCTCCTCTAAGTTAGAGCTCTAATATATTTCAATTTTGCAATTAGGTTAGTATAAAAAATGTTAGCATTTACCAATGAATATGATGTTTAGGTACCCAATAACAATTATTTTCTGCATGGTTAATTCAGCATGATTTTGAAACCCAAGCAATTTTATTTCTAACATCTCTTTTGACTAAGGAAATATAACAGACATGATTTTAATTCGAATTAAATCCAAGTCTAGTCTTATTGTAAGTAGTACGTCTGGATCCAATCATCATATGTAAATATTTTGATCTAGATGTGAACTTACTTAAAGTTGCTTTTAACTTGTTGACTTGATTTTTCAAGTCAGAATTCTCTTTCTCAAGTTATGACACCTCAGTTGAGGTTTCAACTTGACTAAACTGAGTCATTGAGTTTAAGTTAGTTTTTTCCTTAAGGTCTTTGACCTCCTTAAGTAAAGTTTTAACTATGGACTTATATTTAGCTAGAGTCTTAGTCAAATAAACAACTGTAGTAAATAATTTTTCAATAATTAACTTTGTAACCTCATCAGCTGACTCATTTGAGTCGTTGACCTAACTTGAATATGATGCTGAGTTGTACTTTGACTCCCATTCTGAGCATGAATCTTCTTGAATCGCCATTAGTGCTAGTAGGTTGACATGATTTGAGTTTGATTTAGATTTGGGTGATGATTCGTCCCAAATTGCCTTCAGGGTATTCTTCTTTTTATTCTTCTTTTTAGGTTCTTTCTCCTTCTCTTCTAATAAGGGACAGTTGGTTCCGAAGTGCCTTTTCTTCTTGCATTCAAAGCATCAAATGTTTGCTAGGTCCTTGTTCAAGATCTTATTCTTCATGAATTTTTGAGCGAATTACTTCCATCAGATCATACTTTTTACCAAGTGTGAGACTTTTGAAGAGAGATCATATTCGTTGTATGTTGATTCAGGTTCTGATTCTGATTCGGTCTCTTCTATAGATTTGGACCTTAGTTTGGATTTACTTGTAATTAAAGCTATACCATTATCTTTTTTATCAAGGTTAGTCGGTTCATATAATTCAAAATCACAAATGAATTCATTTAGTTTAAGAGTAGACAAGTCCTTAGACAATTTGTATGGATCATGTTGGGTGTCTCTAAGTGCATTTAAAATTTTGTTTTCATAAGACATGCACAACACGCATCATACACACCACACAATCATGTAAGTATCTCCAGGATAGTTTTGATGTGGTCAACTGAATAAGTTAGGCCTTGTTGGTTTGATCCTTGTGACTAAGTGTGCAGAAGATTAGAAGCACAAAAAGTCGAGTGGAAGACGCAACATATGAAAAGGATAGCACGGGAAGAGAGCCGATGGACTTAGTGCATCCGAGGGATGAGAAAACTGTGAAAGAGTACACAGATGGACGAGAAGAGCGTGTGCGACATCTGAGGGATGAGAAGTCGGGGAGGAAAACTGCTTAAGGAGAAGTTCAAAAGTTTTGATTTAGGTGAGCTCAACTTCGGACGATTAGAAATCACCCAAAAGTGGTAGAAGGCTGGAGGATGACCATACTCCACCCATCTAGGCACCCATATCGACATGGGCGCTTGGAGCTCAGGCGCCCGTTTGAATATGGGCGCCTAGAGTCTAAGCACTTGGAACTAATGCGGGCTCCCAGGATCGAACTTTTATCTAGCATGAGTCGTTTTCACAGTCATTGCGATGCGGATAAGATTAGACCCAATCAAGCACCCCTATTGCATACAGGCACCCGAGAAGTGCCACGTCAGCAACAAGATAACTCTTCTAGGCTCTATAAATAAAATTCTTTTAGAATAACAACTAATACTCAATTTTCTAATTCTGTTATGTGCTTTAAATGAGTGTAAGAGGTTTCTCCGCCTTCATAAAAGGAGTTTAATACTAGAGCTTTGAATATCTTGGATTAACAACCACCCAGGTTACAAACCAAGTAAAACTCAAAGCTTCTTTTTCTTTTAGTTGTTGATGTTGTTTACTTATGTTTAACTAATCTCTATCTTTGCTAAAGAAGAAGATTTAGTTTAACTTTGCAGGACATTTCACCCTCTCTAGCCGGTCCTATACGATCCATACATGTGTTGACATAATCGTAAAATTAAAAGCTTTGTTTAGGCAATATATCTGTTGGCTGACGTTAATAAGGAACAACATCACTGAGCAACCCTAACTAGGATTGACTCTATTCGTATCCACACCGAGATACCTTCAAGATGACTTCTTTAAGTCTTAAGTTGTGTCTCCACTTCGGTACTAGCCAAAGAGAGGAGATGACCCGATCTGATTGGTTTGTATCAAGATGCATTCTTCCCTGCTATGCTTCTTACATGATTGGTTTGTATCACCATCATTGGGTTCTCCTAAAATCATATTAATCCACCTCTGAAAGGGGGAGGTTTTTTATTTTCCCATATTAATCCACCTCCTGAAATCATTGGGAGGCGACGCTTGCACTTGATTTGGAAGAAAAGGAACAAGAGGTCGAGGAATGAGAGGATTTTGCCTCGAGGGCTGAGGAGAAAGTGGTCTCTGATGACGTGGGGTAGGAATTGTTAATATATTCTTCATACGAGGATAAACTTTGATGATTCATTCCATTCTTGCTCTAACTGTCGACAATTGTTTGTAATGACCATATTCTTAATGGAGATTATAGAAAATATTACAAGGTTGTCTTTGGGTCCTTATTGTACTCTCACTGGCCACCTCAAGACTTGATGTTCATTGTAAATCTGTATAGTTCTTTCTTTAGAGTGACATAAAGGAAGAGCATAGGAATGATACCTTAGAGGATCTTATAACATTAGCCTAGGATGTGTTTGATGCTCGGGTTGTCGCTCATTGGCATTTTTAGACACGCTCCCCTTTGTTCCTATCTGGCATTTTGGGCTTCTTTGATATTGATGTACTTTTCTAATCGCATCAAGAGTGTATCATTATTTGATGGAGGCTTTTTGATAAGGAGTGAAATAAGTCTCCTTCCTGAAACCCTTGAGCAAAAGCTCCCATCAAAATTTTTGAAACCGCAAACAAAATTTTAGGTGTCATATGACTATATCGTTGCACATACTACCTTAAAGTTTCTTAGAGCTTTTACTTAAGATTAAATAAACTAAGTGGAATGGGCACATACCTCTTGGAACTGGAAAAATATAGCAAAAATAATGTAGCGAAATCATCGAAAGAAATGATAGTCCTTGATTTCAAAGTACTAAATCATTGTTGTGCCGACCCTAGCAAAGTGGTTAAAAAGACACAATACTTGACACCTTCAGTATATCAATGGAGTACCACAGTATTTTCAAAATGACACAAGAAGTTACTTGGTTGCAATCTTGGTGGTTGCTAATCCAAGACGGTTGAAGCTCACTATCAAAATCTTCTTCTAGCAGAGAAGCCTTTTACAGACTTTGTAGCACAAGACAGAAGCTAGAAAATAAGAAGAAATTCGTATACTTTGATCGATGATTTAGAACTAAGCTCCGGGGGCTTATGTATAGCCCCGATTAATTCTATCTGATTGCTGACATAATACTACAGGGGCGCCCAAGTGGTTGAGGGCGCCTAACACGTGGCTTGTGCGTTATCCGATGCACGACGTTTCCAAACGACTAGCTGGGTTGATAAAAGTTGCTCTCGGGCGCCTGTAAGCATAGGGGCATTCGAGTACTCGAACACCCCTATGCATACGAGCGCCCCTATGCATACGGGCGTCTGAGTGAGATTTGGTTAGCAACTTGCTGACCAATCTCTAGCGGGTCTTCTTGGATGATTTCTGGCCAACCGAAATTAGACTCACCCAAATCCGACTCTGGTCTTTCGCCCCTCGAGCGTCCTTCTTCCCAGCTTCTTGTCCCTCGGACGCCGCGCACGTCCTTCTCGTTCCACCAGTGTACTCAACTGCAATTTCTATGTCCCTCGGATGCACCGAGCCCGTCGGCTCACTTTCTCGTGCAATCCTTCTCAACCATTGCGTCTTACGCTCAACTTCCTCCGCTTCTAAGCTCCTACGCACTTAGACAGAGGGATCAAAATCATAATAGGACCTAACCTAACTTGGTTGATTATATCAAAACTAACCGGAGCACCAACAATTTGCTTTCGCACCTTCCTACTTCTTCCCACCTAAGTGAAGACGAGGTTCTGACAATCCGTTATCTATCTTCCACTCCTCGATTGCTATGTAAGACAAGGAAAACATCAAGAAACCATCCCTAACATCTACTATTTGTCTTTTCATTCATTGATTGTCACGTATTATGAAAAATGAATCAAAAGAACAGCCGACATGTCTTTTCATTTAGTGATTGTCACGTACTGATAACCAGAAGCTTCACCATACTTAAACACGACAAAACATTTGTTTGAACAAGTGAAGATATTCTCAATGCTCGGTAGAAGGTTTCTTTGATGGCTAGTGTATAACACTTCTGATGCTTAACTAACCCTGTTTATATTACTACATAGATCCAATTATATTGCTCAGAAGAGCTTAACTATATTATTGGAAGGATCTTAACTAGATTGTTGGGAGAAATCCCACCATATTGCCCAAAAGAACACTACCATATTGCTCGGAGAAGCATATATATATTGCTCAAAGGAGTTTAACCATATTGCTACGAGGAAATTAATAATATTACTCTGCGGAACTTATTAGCATTGCTATGTGAAATTAATGCGGCGACTTTTATACAACAAATATTTTTTTCCTTGTAGTTTTTATTGCAAATTGATTTTGCAACGATTTTTTTTTTAAAAAAAATCATCGCAAAATTTGTCCCTAAATCACTAATTTTTTTTTTTGTAGTATTAGTGATATTGCTTTGCGAAACTTGAGTACATTGTTCTGCCGAACTTTATGATATTGCTATGTGAAACTTAGTAACATTGCTCTGTGAAAATTAATGATATTGTTCCATGGAACTAGATAATATTGTTTTGCGGAATTTAGTAACCTTGTTCTGCGAAACTTAGTGACCTTGTTATGCGAAACTTAGTAGTATTGCTCTGTGAAATATGATGATATTGTTCTACGGAATTTAGTAATATTACTCTATGAAACTCGATGATATTGCTTAGCAAAATTTAGTTGCCCTTGGAAGAACTTCGCCAATATTCAAGGATAAATCATATATCCAACTATCATCCATTTTAAATATTTTTAAAAAATAAAATATAAATAATAATTTTAAATGTCATGACTCATAAAGCTACTCGTAATTGGGATTCCGAATTATAAATCATATACCAACGTGATTCATGAGAGTTAAAGTTAAGGGTAGAGATTTTTTAAACCCTTAAATCGACAATTTTAATCAGTCGAATAGTTGATCAGGAATCACGATGGGATCTACTTGAGCCATTGAGCGCACCATTTAAGATAGTAAAAAGCGATTCGCTCGTCCTTAACATTTTTATCAATTCGTTTCAGGATTAACACGGAAGAGGTAGTGCATTAAGATGAAAATAATATTTCATTATGATTGGATTATTATCCTAAAATTAAAATAGTGGTGCAAGAGCGTAATTATAATTAGTGGGATCATGATCGTAAACAATATCGAATATCAAATTGGATAAAATTCATCTAAGCTTCCGTCAATTCATCCCAGGATCTCGGCTATGCATCGTGGCATATTGATGTGAGAACGGACATGATATGATGTGATGATAATCACTTCCACTTTTTTAGCTGCTAATCATATCCCAATCATCTTACTTATCTTGACCTAGAACTCAGACTTCAAATCAGAGAGAAAAAGACCCGACTTGCAATGACGGAAAAGAAAACAGTTCTCAAAAAAAAAAAAAACATGCTTGTTAGATTTTAAAATGAAAAAAAAAATGAGAATACATTGATTATTTAACGGTAAATTGTAGAAAACTCTCCAATCCCTATTTGATCTTTACTTTCACTCTCCATTAGATAAATTTTTTGCATTTACTCCCTGACGGATTGAGTATAAAAAAGTGAAAATTGAGTATACATCAGTAAAAAATGAGTATAAAAGAGTGAAAAGTGAGTATACAAGAGTGAAAATTAAGTACACAGATTCTTGATGTGGTGGATACAATCTTATATACTCAAATTTCTAACTTTTATACTCAATTTTCTTCAAATAATACTCACAGAACTGTCTTGTCAATCCCATCAGGGATTGCATGTAAAGAAAATTTTAAATGAGAATTACATACAAAATTGAGTTTGAGCTTGAGAGTTTAAGAAAATTTTTTCTTGATTTAACAAAACTTCCTTCTTTTTGGATTTGGAAAAATATAAACTTATATAACGACGTAAAAAAAAACATATCCTAAAACTTGTTGGAAACGCGAGATCTCGACTTTCATCATTATCTTCGATTTATCGATTAATCCTCATAAAAAGGACAGAAATTGGACGTGCATGAAACTGACATTTCTCGACCCTCGCCGTTGACATTGTTGTTTGACTAAGGGTGGTATCAGATTTGGACGTACATTCGGATCAGGATTATATCATGTCTGGGAAGAATTTGTTGGCAATTTTTTAGTGCAAGATGTAAAAGGGTATACAAATAAGAGACAATTATATGGTAATCATGTATTTTTCGCTTCCTCGATATGAAATTTATAGCTCCGCTTAGAAAATGAATTTGAGATGATCGATCCGATCTTATGGAAATTTTCTATCGATCACGATGATAAATTGAAAAATGCTCATAGTAGACGGTATAGAAATCCAACATTCCAAGGTTCACATCCCATTTAAAAGAAAAATTTCTGTAAAATATATTATAGTTAGGGATCGAATTGTGGATGTATAGTGATTAATCATCCTACCATTGTATCATAATCCCGGAGGCGTTGATTCGCTAAGTAAAGTTTATGTCATGTAGTTCGCGTTCACGTACGAATCAATTTGGAACTTGCATCCCACGCGGGCGCGCGTGACAGAGCCTCTCTCGTGGCCATCTCCATCATTCCCTCGCCCATTTAAAACAGTGACTTTCATGGAGCGTTGACTTCGTTCACTATTGAAATCTCATAATAAATCAGATATTTATTTATTTTTTTAAATTTCCCATTATATGGATCAAATTTTACATTTAAAATTTAGAAATTAAATTATAGTATTAAATAAAAAAAATTATTATGTTGATTATGTTAAGCTCTTAATTATGTTAATAAAATTTTATTTTTAGAGTTTAGAGATTGAATTATAGTATTAAGTAAAAAAATTAATTTGAATTTTTTTTAGATTGGTATTAGATGTGCGCGCTAAAAGTATATACTTTGTACGTGCTAACGTTATTTTTAATTTGATTATTTTTGTTTTCTTTACGTTCTCATTTATGTCTATGAGATTTTGTCAATTGAGTTATAGTAATAAATAAAAAAATTAATTTTTTAATGTGAGTATATATACACAGTGAAAATGAATACATCAGTGAAAATTTTGACAATCAATCAGTGGCATGTCCAATATTCGATCGTTGATTGAACACCATCAACGACCTTCGATAGTCGTCCCGAATCAAACTATACCTTGGGAAATGATGAACTCTTCGGGATCGCCGGCAATGGTAAATCCGTCAGGATCAACGGTGAATGAGGCCTGCGTGACTATGCAAATCTAGGACACCTAGATTCAAATCCAAGCACACAATTTTTTTTTGGATATATGTATCTATAGTTTAAGATTTTTAAAATTTAGAGGTTGAGTTATAGTGGATTTAAGTCGATAAAATTTTCATTCATACTTATCTCTTGAGTTATAGTATTCAAAATAAAAAAATTTTAGATGCTCATGAGATTCACGAGTTAAAGTATAGTGATTTAAGTTAATTAAATTTTTTTTTATATGGTTGAGATTATTCTCTTAAGTTACAGTATTCAAGATATAAATTTTTAGATATTCATAGGGTATATTATAAGATTAAAGATTTATTTATTAAAAAATTAAGAATTTTTTATTAAAAAAATAGAATTTCGATGCTTGGATCGCTGTGGTGCGTAGCGTCACATGGCAATTGTTCCATAGCAGAGCTTGGATCGCCGTGGTGTGCAGCGTCACGTGCACGATGCCAGTCGGGATGCCTAGATACAATCCAAAGGTTCCTCATCAATTTAAAAAAAAAAAAATTACTCGAGACGTCTAGAATTCAATCTAAGAGTTTCAAATTATTTTAAAAAAAAATCAAAAAATATTAAATATATTTATTAAACTTTTACATCCGATCTAACTCATTTTAAAATTTTAAATTTTAAATATATATAATATATTTAAAAAATAAAATAAAATAAATCTCGGTCCGAAGGAAGAAATATATATACGTACGTCGGCAAAAACAGAGAGGATTGAGACAAGATGGATGAACATCAAGAACAGAGTATTAACCAAGTGGAAAGTGAAGGAAACAGGGGAGGCATCAACAAGTTTGCTTGTGCTTGTGCCATCATAGCTTCCATAATCTCCATCTTGATGGGCTACGGTGAGCTTGATTATGGTTCAAATACGATATATTAATCAATCGATATCTGTAAATTAATCGATTCGACGGACCGTACAGATACCGGAGTGATGAGCGGCGCCATGCTGTTCATGAAAGAAGACCTGAAGATCAAGGACGGCCAGGTGGAAGTGCTCGCCGGAATCATGAACATCTGTGCATTGGTGGGATCGCTCACCGCTGGCCGGCTCTCCGATTGGCTCGGCCGCCGTTGCACCATCGTCGTCGCTTCGGTTATCTTCTTAATCGGCTCGGTGCTGATGGGGATGGGACTGAACTTCGCGATGCTCTTCTCCGGCCGCTGCGTGGCCGGCGTCGGCGTCGGCTACGCTCTCATGGTCGCTCCGGTCTACTCCGCCGAGATCTCCTCGCCAGCCACTCGTGGCTTCCTTACCTCGCTCCCGGAGATCTGTATCAGCTTCGGCATCCTCCTCGGTTACGTCTCCAACTACTTCCTCTCCGAGCTGCCTCTCAAGGTCGGGTGGAGGGTGATGCTCGGTGTCGCGGCGGTCCCTTCCGCTGCTCTGGGGCTCGGTGTCCTCGCCATGCCAGAGTCGCCGCGGTGGCTGGTCATGCAGGGCCGCGTTAGGGAAGCCAAGGCCGTCCTGCTTCGCGTCTCCAATACTCCAGCGGAGGCCGAGCTAAGGCTCCGCGAGATCAAAGCCGCCGCCGGGATCACGGCCGCCGGCGACGACGAAGACGTCAAGCCGCCGCCTGGAGGGCTGAACCGGGGGGAGGGCGTGTGGAAGGAGCTGCTCCTCCGGCCGCGCCCGCACGTGCGCCGCATCCTGGCGGCCGCCCTGGGGATTCACTTCTTCGAGCATGCCACCGGGATCGAGGCCGTGGTGCTCTACTCGCCAAGGATATTCAAGAAGGCCGGCGTCGAGGGGCGGCGCAGGCTCCTCCTCGTCACCATGGGGATGGGCGTCACCAAGGCGGCGTTCATCCTGGTGGCCACGTGTCTGATAGACAAAGTAGGGCGGCGGCCGTTGCTGCTGAGCAGCGTCGGAGGAATGGTGCTCTGCCTCCTGGGACTGGGGTCCGGCCTCACGGTGGTGGAGCACGGCGGGGCGGCGAACAGGCCGTGGGCGGTAGGGCTGTGCATCTCCTCCGTGTTCTTCTACGTGGCGTCGTTCTCAGCCGGGATGGGGCCGGTGACGTGGGTGTACAGCTCGGAGATCTTCCCGCTGAGGCTTAGAGCCCTGGGTGCGAGCCTGGGGGTGGCTGTGAACAGGATGATGAACGGGTTGGTGTCCATGACCTTCATTTCGCTCTACAAGGCCATCAGTATCGGAGGGGCCTTCTTCATGTTCGCGGGCATCGCCGTCGTCGCGTGGCTCTTCTTCTTCTTCTTCTGCCCGGAGACGAAGGGCAGGTCGCTGGAGGAGACGGAGGCGGCGTTCGGCCAGAGGAAGAAGAAGAAGAACAAGGAAGAGACAAGTGTTCTCGAGTTGGGTAATAATAATTAACCAGCCTGCAAATTAATGTAATGCAATTAATTACTAAAGATCTCCAAGCTTTGATATATATATATATATATATATATATATATAAAAGAAAAAACCTTAAGCTCGGTTTGCTATATACTAATTTTAATTACCATGGTTTACAATATTGAGATATTAAGGCACCATTTTTAAATGTTTTCTTCATTTTATTTTATTTTTAAAAGAAAAAAATTGAGGAAAAACTAAAGGGACGTTTCTTGTATTTTTTTATTTTTTAAAAACTAATTTTATTTTATTCTTTTATTTTCCAAAAAATATTATATCTTTTTCTCAAAAATAAAACTGTAAAATATAAACCAAATATATTTTTCAAAAAATTATATTTTCTACCGAAAATAAAAAAAAAAAAAGCATACCAAACCTCCCTAATTTTCTTGGTTCCTTTCATATCTGTCATGTCTTAATCTTATCAGATCCCAATTATGCCGATTAATTCGGCTGTCTACTTCTTCCTGTTTTGTTTTGTGTAGCGTGAGGGAAAAAAACATAATCTTTCTCGCAAATCGATCAAAAAAAACTTTTTTTCTCAACATATCTTAAAAAGTGATAAAAATCTATGGCTAAAATTATTTTTCTATTAAAAGTAAGAGTAAATGTTTCGACTTCCTTATTTGATGATACGAGATTTACATAAATTCTTTGTGATCTTAAATTAAAGAAAAATATATTTGTGACTCCATTAATTTTATAAATTAGAGCTCAACTGAAAATAAAATAAAATGAACTTTTACTTTAAGTCTATTATTTTCACTACTTTATGATAATACTAAAAATTATATTAATGTAAGAAATATTCATTAAGGTGAGGTATGAATTCATATGTTTATTATATGTTTGAATAAATATCTCATAAAATTGTAATACAAGTAAAAGTATATGTGATATTCTTTTAAATTATTTGTTAAATTTTTAGGTTGACTATACCTCCTATGTTCACGTCTACGTCTAAAAAAAAAAGTTAAATAATTCAGAGTCAAACTAGTGATATCAATAAATACTTTATTTCAAATAAAAAATAATTGCAAAGATTAGAAATATGGTTGACAATTCAATTAGTAGAGAGTAAGGTTTTGAAAATCAGACCGAACATCGAACAGGTCGGGATAAGAGTTCAAAAGTTCAGAGGTTCAACCGGTTTAACCGAGGGTTCAACCGGAATATAACTGATACATAATAAAGTATATATTTATATAAATATATGAAATTAACAACTGACCCAACTATATTCTTCAAGAGTATTCATATATGAATCTACAAATTGAATTTCAATTTCACATAATGAAACAAATAATTGAATTTAATATCACATAATTGAATTTACATATGTTCATGTGCATGACGTTAATTGAATAATGAACTGTTTAAAAATAATTGTTTAATTGCTCATTTCAAATAATTGTTCATTTCAAATAATTGTTTAATATGAGGCATAATTGATTAATGAACAATGTTAAAAATTAAAACTTAAGGCAGGAGACGACGGCGACGTTGAATTTATGATTACCTTCAACCTTCAGGCTTCAACGGTGGAGCGAACGGCGACGTTGAAGGAGGCAGGAGACGCTGGTGGAGACGCGATGGTTGAAGACGCGGTGGCTGGCGACGCTGGCGGAGACGGAGGCAGGAGACAGGAGACGCTGGCGAAGATGGAGGCAGGCGACGTTGGCGGAGGCGTTGGCGGCTGGCGACGCTGGCGGAGACGCTGGCGGAGATGTTGGCAAAACGGAGCGAGTCGCAAGCGAGAGCCGAGAAGACGAGGTGACGCTACTGATCAAAAAGTAAAAAACCGTTGTTATTTTTATTTTTTTTTAAAATCAAACCGGATGAACCGGGTTGTCCGGTTCACCCGGTTCCCGGCCGGTTCACACCGGTTCAAAGCGGGTTTTGGACAGGAGATTTTCAGCACTAATCCGGACCGGAAATCCGGCAGGTTCCCGGTCCGACCGGCCGGTCCGACCGGCCGGTCCGACCGGCCGGTCCGGCCCGGCCGGCCGGTCCGGCCCGGCCGGCCGGTCCGGCCCGGCCGGTCCGGTCCGGTTTTCTTAACATGGGTAGAGAGTAAATAATCAATCCAAGAGAATGATGCAAAAAAAAAATGAAACCGTCATCTTAGCGGCCCCTGGTTCCAGTCTCATAAATGTCCAGAGAGGATAAATCACGATTTTTACTGGTGGGATAAGGTGCCTGGGACGAGAGGATTTAAGCCAGCAGACCAGGTTTTTATCCCATATGCAACTGGCGACTCTTGAACCTGAGATCTCCGATGAATCCAAGAGAATGAGATTGATACCAAAGAAGTTCTTGAATCTATTAACGTGGATTAATTGAATGATAATGGAAATGATGGTGAACAATATGAGAACTTGAATCAAGAGACTTGCTCCGATGATTCTAAAAAATAATACAACATTGATTAAAAAGTTAAAGACTTTTTAATAAAAATAGATATAATGGATCATACATTATTCTCTTCTACTATCAAGCGGAAAGATTTTCAAATATTACAGGAAGGGATTGACAAGTAAGTCATTATCACAATATGCTTGGAAAGTCATGTTGAAAATGTTAAACTTATAAAGGAACAAATTACACAAATAAGAGATATTTTGTATGACTTGACAAATGACAGCGAAGAACCCAAAATGAAGATTAATAGTGTCTAAACTTGAGAATTTTGAATTATTACTTAGGGGGCGTTTGGTTCAAATTTTTTAATCGGAATGATAATGGGATTTATTGAGGGGTCAATAGTAATGGGAATCATGATTGTATTGGTAGTTTTTGGTTCAAATCCTGAAATGAAAATTATTGTCATTGATGATATTTGGTTCAGTTCAACTTTAGTAATGGAAATCCATAAAAATTTTAAATTTATTTAAAATAATAGAATTATTACAAAATAGAGAGAGTGAAATAAAATGAGTTGAGAGAGAAAGTAGAAAATTTAGAGAGAGAAATTATGAGAAGTAAGGTAGAAAAAGAAATTAGAAGAAAAAAATAAGAGAAAATACAATAATAGAGAAAATGAATATAAAAAGTAGAGAGAGAAAGTAAGATAAGATAGAAGTGATAAAAAAATAGAGGTCATTAAAAAATATAGAGAGAGAAATGAGATGATTGAGATAGAGAAAGAAAATAATATAGAAAATGTAGAGAGAGAAAGTGATAGAAGATATAGAGAAAAGTGAAAAATAAAGATAGATAAATTATAATAAAGAGATAGAGAGAGAAAATAATATTGAAAATACATAGAGAGAAAATGAGATGAGAGGTAGAGAGAGAGTTATATAGAAAATGTAGAGAGAGAAAGTGATATAGAAAATATAGAGAAAAGTAAAAAGTAAATATAGATAAATTATGATAAGAGAGGAAGAGAGAGAAAGCGATATTGAAAATATATAGAGAGAAAATGAGATGAGAGAGAGTAGAGAGAGAAAATGATATAGAAAATGTAGAGAGAGAATGTGATATATAAAATATATAGAAAAAATAAAGATAAATAAATTATCATAAGAGAGGTAGAGAGTGAAAGTGATATTGAAAATAGATAGAGAGAAAATGAGATGAGAAAGGTAGAGAGAGAAAGTGATATAGAAAATATAGAGAGAGAAAGTAATATAAAAATATAGAGAAAAAATAAAGATAAATTATAATAAGAGAGGTAGGGAGAGAAAGTGATTTTGAAAATATATAGAGAGAAAATGAGATGAGAAAGGTAGAGAGAGAAAGTAATAGAAAATGTAGAGAGAGAAAAAAATATGTAGAGAGAAATTTTTAAATGCAAAGAGAGAAAGTAAAATGAGAGAATGCAAAAGAAGATAGTAAAATAAAAAATAAAAAATAAAAAATGGAGTGTTTTGGATATATGAAAATGAAGGAATGATTGAGAAGTTTGATTGATGAGGGGAGAGTAGGGAATGAAAATGAGGGAATGATTCCCTTTCCAGTGACACTTACCAAACAATGTTAATGGGAATGATTACCGTCGATTTTCATTCTTTATTCCCTATTACTCCAAATCAAACGCCCCCTTAGTATGATAATTAGGTACAAGTTGTTATATGCTATCAACCTAGTCAGTAAATTTCTTTAATATAAAAATATCAATATTGATTTTGCTATCAAACTTTTTCTATAAATTATCTTATTTCTAGAAGAATTTAGAGAATATGATTGAAGCTAAAGAAATGACATATGAGATATCATCGAAGTTGTATTTTGAGAGAAAGGTGTTTGTCGAAGAAGAAATTATTGGGGATTGGTGTGTACGGCTAGAGGGGGTGAATAGTCGTTCACCCACTTCAATCGCCGGTTCTTTCGAAACATATTAGTGCGCAATGGAATACAATACAATACAAACTAAAACTAACAAGGAAGAATACAAATCAATTTAACGTAGTTCGGAGATAAAACTCCTACTCCACGGTTATCCATAAGATGGACGATCCCGATCGGTTGGTGGATGACTCCCCAGAAAGCCTCCGGCTAGCTCGTGTCGCTCCTTGTGGATGGAAAAATCTCGCCACAACCTTGTAACAACTCCTGAGCACTTATAGACTACTAATAAGCTTTAACCAAGCTTATTTCGTCAACCTTTGCCCAGCCAAACCGAACTCTCTTAAATAGAGCTCGACCCTGAAGTAGCCGTTACCAGTCGACTGGTCCCAACACCAGTCGACTGGTCCACTTAGATTCGAACGTTATAGCTAGCCCAACATTCGAATTTCAGCTCGACTGCACAGAAGATCAGTCGACTGATCTTTCTGTGCCCAACACTAGTCGACTGCTACATGCAGCAGTCGACTACCCAAATCCTAAACCTAGGGTTTCACCCTCGAGTACAGTCACTCAGCACTCGTCCTCGCCTGACCAACTTAGACCTAGCCTTCTAGCCTCCTCCATCAGTCTTGCGTCCCTCGGATGCCTCTCCATCCTGTAGATGCAATCATGCCCTAAATAAGAAGTTTCGATGATTGACAGTTGTTTAAGTTTAAGCTAATACATTGGATCTAACATTGAGGTTGAGTGTGCAGTAATGCAAGAAGTCCAAGGAATGGTCGGGGACCGGATTCTTGGCATGAAGACCCGGAGTTGAGGAAGCTCCAGGCAAGAAGTCCAAGGGATGGTCGGGGACGGAACTCTTGGCATGAAGACTCGGAGTTGAGGAAGCTCCAAGCATGAAGTCCAGGAAACCAGAGGTTTCGCTGGCACAAGGTAATTGGATCGATTGAGAACAACGCAAAATATTTAGGATTGAGAATCCTAAATTTGAATGTATCAATCGATCAGGTAATCGATTATAAGGTGATCAATCGATTAGTGAATCGATTCTGGGTGATTCTGTGCGAAAACAGAATGCTCTCTAATCGATCAGTCAATCGATTAGGAGCTCTTGAATCGATTGGTGAATCGATTAGGAGCTATTCTGTGCGCAAACAGAATGCTTCTTAATCGATTGGTGAATCAATTAGGAGCAATTCTGTGCGCAAACAGAACGCTCCGGAATCGATCAGTCAATTGATTAGGAGCTTTTGAATCGATTGGTGAATCGATTAGGAGTTTTTCTATGTGCAAATAGAACGCTCCAGAATCGATCAGTCAATCGATTCAGAAGGTCCCTAATCGATTGGTCAATCGATTAGGGAACCTCTTAATCGATTCGTTAATCGATTGGGATACATCCTTCATTTAAACAGAAGGGTCTTGAATCGATTACTTAATCGATTAAAGACACTAATCGATCTGCCAATCGATTCAAGTTCAAAATGGTGTAATCCCAGTTATTCATCCGACCTCCGTACTGTTCAATAGCTACTTGGTAATCGATTGGAGTTTTCACCAATCGATTCGTGACGTCACAGAGAAGCAGAGAAGACCGTTATAAGCTGGCGACAAAGCTCAAAGCACGACTACTGTTCTATTGGAACTCAGCGAAGTTTTTGGTGCTCTAAGTTCTCTGCTAAGCTCAAGTTTTCAACACCATTTTCAAGCAACCAAAGGAAGGAGAATCAATCCTAGTGTGTAATATCTCTTTTTCTTCTTCTCCTTTGTGTTGTTATTTTGTGAAAGCTTTCAAGGGTGTTGTAAAAGGGTTTCTCCACCTTCGGTGTTGTTCCGAGAAGGAGGTTTCATAGTGAAAGTTGTGATTACTGGTGTGGACCCTTGGATTAGTCACCTCAAGAAGGTGGAGACCAAGTAAACCAAAGTGTTAGCATTGGATTTGGAGGTGTTTGGCTTCTAGTTTCTGCTGTGAAGAAGAAAAACTAATTGAAGCGAGCTATTCACCCCCCCACCCCCTCTAGCTCTACCAGTCCTCAACAAGTGGTGTCAGAGCAAGGTTGCTTCGGAGGACTCACACCCAAAGAAGCAAGCGGTTGAGCTGTGAGGATGTCTTTGGAAGAGGGTCATAACACTACACGACCACCCTACTATGAAGGGAACAACTTCGCATATTGGAAGAGTCGCATGAAGAATTATCTCATGACTGAAATTGACAATTGGTTTTCTGTTACTGAGGGCTTTGTTGCACCAACACAAGATGCGAAAATTCTAGAATCATCGAAATGAACGGTTGAGCAAAAGATGAAGGCGCAAGCAAATGCTAAAGACACTGTAACTCTTCAATGTGGATTGAGCTCGGAACAACTAAACAAGGTCGGTCCATTCAAGAGTGCTAAAGAGTTGTGGGATAAGCTCATTGAGCTAAATGAAGACACAAAAGATTCAAGAATTGCCAAAAGGGACCTTCTTATAAATCAACTGCAAAACTTTGTAATAAAGGAAGGAGAAACCGTAAGTCGGTTACATGGAAGATTCAAGGAGATTTTAAATGGTCTTCATTCGGTTGGAGAAAATGTGGAAAACCGGGACCTCATCAAGTATGCACTAAAATCCTTCCTAAGAAACTCCTTATGGTCATCAATGGTTGATGCTTATAAGGTTTCAAGGGATTTATCAATTGTTAAGTTAGATGAACTATTTTGTGAACTAGAACTGCATGAACAAGCTAATATAAGTTATAAGGAGAAAGGTATAGCTTTGGTTGCAGGTGAAAGAAGCAAGAAGAAAAATAAAGAGAAGAAGGAAGAGTCCTCGTCATCCGAATCCGAGCAAGATAGCGATAGTGATAGCGATGAGGAGCTATCATCAAGTGAGATGACAAACTTTGTCCGGAAGATGATGAGACGATCTAGGAAGTTCAACAAGAAGGATGTCAAGAAAATGTTCCTTGATGACAAGAGGGTAAGTCTCAAGCTTGATCAAAAGCAAAGACTGATGCAATTTATTTTGAGTGCAGTAAAAAGGGCCACATCAAAGCCGATTCCCCTTAGCTAAAAAGAAAGGATGATAAGACAAAGAAAAAGAAGGCCTTGAAAGCTACATGGGATGATTCTTCATCTAGTTCATCAGATGAAGAAATTGGGAGAAAGACTTCAAGACATGTGGCTCTTATGGCCTTGAATGATATTGAAAGTAGTGAAGATGAAGTTGAGTCTTCAAGCGAGTCATCATCTAGTGAGGATGAGGTAACTTCTCCTAAATTAGATAAACTCTATGCTACTATTGCATGCTTGAGAACTGCTTTATCTAGATCAAAAGTTAAAGTTAAAGAACTACAAAATAAGATAAAATTACTCGAAAATGATACTATGCCATATGAAGCATGTACACATCATGAAGTTGCTAATTCTAAAGGTGATGAACTTAAAAAGGAAAATGCATCATTGAAATTGCAAGTAGAGGGTCTTAGAAGTGTTTTGGAAAAATTTACCTCAAGCTCTAAATATTTGGACATGATATTAGGAAGTCAACGGGCAATTTATAACAAGGTAGGATTAGGGTATAAATCAAAGGATAAGGAAGTTAACTTCATGTTTCTTGTTAGTAGAAATCATGTTTCAAAAGTTAAAACTGCTCAAGCTTGGGTACCCAAGCAATTTATTATAGATGCTATTGGACCCAACATTTGGATACCAAAACATTTAGTTCATCGCATTTGAACAGGCATGCGTCGAGGGGGAGCATCCAACAACATGGTTTATTGATAATGGATGCTCTAGGCACATGACGGTAGACTCATTAAAATTTTCATCACTCAAAAACAAAAATAAAGGTATCCTTTCCTTTGGTAATAGTGGTGAATTGAAAGTATAGGAATAGGTGATATTAAAATTTCTGAACAATTTATAATTAGGAATATTCTATTAGTGAAATGTATGACTTTTAATCTACTAAGTGTTAGTCAACTATGTGACTTCGGATATAGAGTTGAGTTTGACTCATCTCAATGTCTAATTAAGCATAGTGAACTAAACACTGTCATGCTTATTGGTCATAGAAAGGAAAACATTAACCAAGTTGAACTATTTAGTGCTACTACTGTGTTTGTTAAGTGTTTCATGTCTAAAGAGGAAGAGACTTGGCTTTGGCATCGGAGACTTGCTCACACCAACATGAGACACATCAAAAGACTATCAAAGAACGAGTTGGTGCAAGGATTGCCAAAATTGAAGTTTCAAAAGGACAAACTATGTGATGCATGTCAAATGGGTAAGCAAACCAAGGCTACCCACAAAGGTAAAACGAATTTAAGTACGTCTACAACATTGGAACTATTGCATATGGATTTGTTTGATAGTAGCAAGCATGTTTCCTTGAATGATAGTAGATATTGTTTAGTCGTAATAGATGACTTCACTAGATACACTTGGGTGTTTTTCTTGAAGCATAAGGATCATAACTTAGAAACATTGATTGCTTTTTGTAGAAGAGTAGAAAATGAGAAAAATCTGAAAATCAATAGATTAAGAAGTGATCCTGGAGGCGAATTTGAAAATGAAAGATTTGAAAATTTTTGCTCACAAAATGGATATAAGCATGAATTCTCTACCCTTAGGACACCACAACAAAATGGGGTTGTTGAGAGAAATAATAGAGTCTTACAAGAGGCCGCTAGGAGTATGTTAAATGAATACTCACTTCATAGTTATCTATGGGCCGAAACAATTTATACGGCATGCTATGTGCAAAATATGACTTTAATACATAGGTTTTTGAACAAAACACCTCATAAGTTGTGGTTTGGTAAACCTCCTACAATAAAACATCTTAAAGTGTTTGGATGTAAAATATATATTTTAAACACCAAAGATCACTTTGGAAAATTTTCTGCCAAGGCGGATGAAGGTATTCTTGTAGGGTATTCCACTCATAGCAAAGCCTATAGAGTTTACAATAAGAGATCCAAAATAGTTAAAGAGTCTCTAAATGTGGTTTTTGAAGAAAATCCAAGCTCAAGTTCAAATAAAGCAATAGAGGAGAAAGTATAATTTGAATTGAAGAAATTGACATTAGAAGAGGAAAATAATCTTGAGAAAGAAGAAAGTGAAACGGAAGGCATTGTTGAGTTACCACTTGATAATGTAATCACTACAACTCAAGAACCAAGACCCACAAGGATAAGTGCAACCCATCCCTTGGAGCAAGTAGTGGGTGACATTACACATGGGGTACGAACCCGATCTTATTTTCGAAATGAAGGGAGTCAAGTAGCTCTAATCTCACAAATTGAGCCAAAAATCATAGATGATGCATTGCTTGATCTCGATTGGATTTTGGCAATGCAAGATGAATTATCTCAATTTGAGAGAAGTCAAGTTTGGGAGTTAGTTGCTAGAACCAAAGGAAAATCAATTATTGATACAAAATGGGGTTTTAGGAACAAACTTGACGATAAGGGAATGGTTGTAAGAAATAAAGCTAGATTGGTTGCTAGAGGCTTTAATCAAGTTGAAGGGTAGGACTATGATGAAACTTATGCACCGGTAGCTCGGTTAGAGTCTATTAGGATGATGTTGGCATTTGCCACTCATAAAGGATTTAAGTTGTATCAAATGGATGTAAAATCAGCATTTTTAAATAGTTTTATCAAAGAAGAAGTATATGTTTAGCAACCTCCGGGATTTGAAGATTTAGAATTTTCAAACCATGTTTACAAGCTTAAGAAGGCATTGTATGGACTAAAACAAGCACCTCGTGCTTGGTATGAACGGTTGTCTACATTCTTAGTGTCAAAAGGTTTTCATAGAAGAAAAATTAATCTTACATTATTTTTAAAGACTAGTGGGGAAGATATTTTGTGGCCCAAGTCTATGTAGATGACATTATTTGTGGGTCCACAAACAAAGACTATCTAAATGAGTTCATAAATCACATAGAAAGTGAATTTGAAATGAGCTTAGTTGGTGAATTAACATTTTTCTTAGGTTTACAAATTAAACAAATGAAAGATGACATATATATACATCAATCCAAATATGTGAAAGAAATCATTAAGAAATTTGGGATGGAAAGTGCAAAAGAAATATCTACCCCTATGACAACTAACACTAAGTTAGACAATGATATTGAAGGTAAAGAAGTTGATCCAAAAATGTATCGTAGTGCTATAGGTAGTCTCCTCTATCTCACGGCTAGTAGACCCGACATATTATTTGTCATGTGTATGTGTGCAAGGTATCAAGCTTATGCCAAGGAATCACATCTATGTGTAATCAAACGGATCGTTCGCTATCTTAAACGGACTCAAAGTGTGAGTTTGTCGTACCCTAGATCCGAAACCTTTGATCTTGTAGGATACTCCAATTCGGATTACACCGGATATAAATTGGATCAGAAAAGCACTAGTGGTGGGTGCCGATTTTTGGGATCTTCCTTGGTGAGTTGGTCAAGTAGAAAACAATATTGTGTAGCACTCTCCACAACCGAAGCCAAATATATATCTATGGGCGAATGTGTGTCATAATTATTATGGATGACTCATACCTTAGAAGATTATAAACTCATCTATAAAAATGTGTAAGTTTTTTGTGACAATGTGAGTACCATAAACTTGACCAAAAATCCGGTTCATCATTCAAGGACCAAGCATATTGAAATTAAACATCATTTTATTAGAGATCATGTGCCTAGTGGTGATATTGTTCTTAAATATGTTGAGTCAAAATCAAATCTTACGGATCTTTTCATCAAACCTCTTCCGGAATCTGAATTTAGTTACTTGCGAAGAGAATTAGGAATGTGCCATATTGAATAATCCTCCATGATCATATCAAGATGCTCAACTCAATTGCCTTAATATGCATTTTGTTGGTGCTGGAAGCACCATATCGAACCTTGTTTTGATATTGGCAAAGGGTTCAAAGTTAAGTATTATTGGTGCTCTAACGATGTTACTCAAGTGTGCAGGAAAAGTTCTACGTATGGTGAGTAAAGTGTTAGTAGGAGCCCTAGAGCCAATTATGTGATGATTGACTAGGGCAATTTTGTATCATATTCTATCATTAATAAAGACATATTTGGTTATTATACTTACTTTGTATTCTGTGCCGAATGACTAAGTATAATAATGTCCTTGTGTAGTAGGTTCTGATCTACATTATATCGATTGGTTGAATCGATAGTGAGATAATGTAGAGAACACTACACTAAATTATTCCTAGTCAAGCATTAATATTCAGGGACAATATTAATGCATGGAGACTAGCATGTAGGTCAACTGATGACTTGAGCTCACTTTGTATTTGTATTTGTGCCAAATAACTAAGTATAATAATGTCCTTGGGTAGTAGGTTCTTATCTACATTATATCGATTGGTTGAATCGATAGTGAAATGATGTAGAGATCACTACTCTAAACCATTCCTAGTCAAGCATTAATATTCAAGGACAATATTAATGCATGGAGACTAGCATGTAGGTCAACTGATGACTTGAGCTCACAAGTCATGTATATGTGATATCAAATTGACACATGGGTATACATTGGAGAATGTGTACTGAATAACCCACCATGAGAAAGTTTCATAGATTGTCATATGAGTGTCATAGACTTTCTCATGTGACTATTGGTATGAATAGTCCTTAGACCTAAAGTCATTACGGTTCCCTACATAAGGAGTTATGTACTTTGACATCGTCAAATGTCACCCGTAATAGGGTGGACTATAAAGGCGATCACTGGGTATGTAATGAATTATGCGGAGGGATGTGAGTGATGTAGATGTGATCTATCCCTCCTATATGACGGGAGTGATATCTGTGGGCCCCTTGATCGAGTAGGACTACTAAAACGCATGACCATGCTCGAATGAGTCAATATGAGATATTGAGCTCATTTGTTTGAGTGACTCTACTCGGGGATCAAGAAACACAAGATTGACTGAGGATGACACGGTCTATGCTTCATTGGTCAATCTAGATATCAATGATAGAAGGACAAGGTCATACATTATCATAGTCACGGAGATTTAGTCGGATCTCGACTTTTCTTGTTACTTGTGTAGCAATGATGCATTGCTAGATGCCGCTCATTACTTATGTGTCTAAAGTGTTTAGGCGCATTGCCAACGTCACAAGAACCTATTGGGTCACACACAAAGGACACAATGCTTCGGGAAAGTTGATCGGCAAATCTGAGCCCGAGTTGGGAACTCGGGAGATCTGAGCCCGAGTTGGGAACTCGGGAGGTCAGTTCGGAGGACTCGAGTTGGGAACTCGAGAGAGACCGAGTCGAAGCTCGGCGGACCGAGTCGGAGCTCGGCAGACCGAGTCGGAACTCGGCGGACTGGGTCGACACTCGGCAGACTGGGTCGGAGCTCGGCAAACTGGGTCGGGAGCTCGCCACTCGGGAGACTTGGTCGGGAGACCAAGTCGGAAGCCCGAGAGGTCCGGTCGGAATTGCATGAAGGAAAGAGAAAAGTCTCTTCATTGGATGAAAAGATTCTTTTCTTGCATGGGAAAAGATGAAGAGCCACATTAAAAGATGTGCTCTTTATTGGGAAGCCAAAGAGACACAAACCTCGTCATATTCATGGGATGATTATAAAAGAGGACTTGTGACTTTGGATGAGGTCTTCTTCTTGCCTTAGCTTTTCCCCTTCCCTTCCTCTCTTCTTCTCCTCCCTTCTTGGCCAAAACCTTACTGTAAGGTTCTTGGTGTTTTCGAGCTACCTCAAGTTGCTAGCACAACTAAGGTAGTTCTCCCGAAGTTGAGAGATTATGTCCGTGTGGATACGAATAAAGGCACGGACGTTTGAACGTGCAAAAGATCCGGTGCATCTTGGACAAGCGGGATAACGGAAGGGCACGCTTCAAATGTATAAACAGTAGATAAATCTATTAGATAGATAGCTTTGTACGAGTTTTCTTTCGCATGGATCGCTCGTGGGTTCTTGTTTCCGCTGCATTTTTATTGTTTTGTGCCGGGAGAACCCAACATAAAGCTGAGCACTAAGACCTGGTCGCGGATTGAGCACGAATACCTGGTCAGTAAAGCTGGGCAAAAGTCCAACCGGAGGAGCCGGTTGGCAAAAGGTAAATTCTCCTGAGAGGAGTAGGCGAGGACGCGTTCCCCGTCGAGGGAACATTAGGCGTCGGTTCGACCTAGGGTTCCATTTGGGAGACCCGAAGTCAGAACCAAGACAGCTACGGCTGTAAATAATGACTAACAATCTTGCTTGGTTTGTTTTGGAACTAACCTTGTTTGCAGGGACCGAAGGATTGTGTTTCTGCAGCTCAGAACGCCCCAAAGGAAGGGGGGTAGGCAACTGGGCTAGGCGCCCGGGAGGTCCCGGGCGCCCAAGGTAAAAGGCCAAAACAGCAAGAAGCAAGACTGCTTCGAAACCACACTGGGCTAGGCGCAAAGCTAAAGCGGTCATCGAAGCAAATCTGCCACGAAGCCACTAGACCAAGTCAACCTAAGCGCCCGAGAGGTCCCGGGCGCCCCAGTCAGACTAGGGGCCGAATCGGAGGGGATAAGCGCTGACCGAGCTGCGGATTGTGGTTCCACTACAAGAATTTTTGCAATCAACAACGCCCAATCGACAATGTTTTTTAAAAAAAACGTTGTCTTTTTTTGTTTTACAACGTTTTTAGTGAAAAACGTTGTCTATGTGTTTTACTTTTTAATAACGACAACGTTTTATAATGATGCGATGTGCTTAGTGTTGTGGTTTCGGATGAAAGACAACGCTGTTACAAAAGCATTTTTTAAAAGCGTTGTCGTATTTCCCGCTAAAATAAAAAACACATCCCCTCCCTCCACCTCGCTCATTGCCAACCCTCGGCGGCTCGCGAAAAATCTCTCCGCGCTTCTTTTCTCCGCAAAATATCTCCACCTCCCTCCACCTCCCTCATTGCCACCTCACTCATCCTCTCCTCTCCACGAAATCGACATTGTGTACGATCTGGTGAACATACATCTTCTCCTAGCTCACCACCAAGAAGTATCCTCCACGAGCTCTTCGTCCGTCGAGTGGAAACTGAACCCCAGCGGCAGCATCACGACGCTCACCACTACCCTCTCCATCTCTCTCTCTCGCAGTCGCCGACGTTCTGACTCTGTGGCGGTCAGATTTCAAGCTTCTGCTGGTGACGCTCGGGGAGAAGGGGGTTGCAAATTACTACACCAAGGTACATCCTCCTCGAATCACACTTCTCTCTTACCGCTTTGGGAGTAAGATCGATAGATTCTAAAACCCTAGGCATTTTCCAGTTTAGGGTTTCCGAAATCCTTAAGGGTTTCTGAAATGGAATGTATGCTACTTCCAGATTCCCAGTGTCTGTTGCAACCCAAACCTGGAAGTACAACAGTATGCTATTAGGTGTACTAGATCAGGTGTTCTAAGAATCTACGAATGAAATAAAAGAAATAAGATGATCACAAGAATAAACTAAAAAATGCAACAAGAAGATAACTTTGATTGTATTTACCTCATGAAGATTACTAATCACAAAACAAAATGATCATGTAAAACAAAAAGACAGCGGATTGAAATTTTGAAGGATGACATCTTTTTTTTTTTATTACATTTACATTTTAGTAAAGAATTACAACTTTGATGAATTCATAGTGAACTTGGAGAACAGAGAATCTACCCATTGTTTTAATTTTTTAAAAAAAATTGTTAGCCTATATTGGGTTACATAATTGCTGTAGGTTGTGTGTGCCTAGATCATCCATATCTAAAATCAAGAAACCATTTTGTCAGTATTCTATGAAGGTGGAACTAGCTTTTAACTTGCATCAACTTAATGTAGGAGATATTGTCACATAGATTTACAGTTGAAACTGGAAGCGCACATATTACATGAAGGGCTTTGACAATTCTGTCAAGAGCGAACCTGATCCATAGTATGAATTCCAACTTTGCTTATCAAAGAAAACAATCATCCTTTTTCTTTTCAGAGTGACTAAAAGTGAATTTTTTTTTTCATGTAAAATATTGAGGTCAGTGGATCTGGGAGTTGGTTATCTCAATTAGAAGGGCTTTGTATTTTGTGTAATAACTGTACATAGATGGAGTCTTTCATTAATAGAAATGTATCTATTTTAGATCTGATATATACCAAAATTTTCTGAATTCAATGTTAGATATTGAAGCATAGCTTCTATTAAAAGACCTTTTAAGTGAAACTCTTAAGTGATTGATCATGTGTTGTAAAACTTGTGAGTTTGGAAAACTTGTCACATGCAGTGAAAGGATGTTTGCTTGCATTAATATGCAAGTACAAGATATCTGTATAATAGTTATCAGTGTAAATTTTCTAGCTTTTGTAATCTTCTGTCAGTGTAATATATAGGAGGAAGATGTTGACCTGTTAGTTGAGCATGTAGATGCTACAAACTGTAAACGAGCATGTCTCTACCTCACAAGTCCATCTAGGTATGCTTTATATTCTTTTGTAGTTGTAACATATGGAGGTATGTGAAGCAGTCTTTCTTGATAACACCCAAGTATGCTCACCCCAGTCATAATGTTTTATTCTAATTTTTTATTATTTTTCCTGATAATATTCTCTGTTGCCAGTATGTGAAGCTGAGCTACATGTGGAGGTATACACTGTTTTATTCTGATTTAAATTTTGTATACAACCTGATTACCACTGCAACCACCTTCTGGTTCGTTCAAATCTTCCAGGTATGATGATGACCTTGAGCAATTTCTAAAAGGATACTGACAAAGTGTAATAAGCTTTTGCCATTTCAGTCAAAAAAGAGAAACTATCACACTCGATTATCCCAATTTTTATACTGATATAGCCTTTATTCTTCATTTTAATCTGATTGAATTGCATGTTGATCTGTGCAGGTTTTTCAGATTTGTGAAGCTACAGACAATCAAATGTTCTCTGGCCGGCTAATCAAGTTCTTCACTGTGAGTTATGGGCTAATCAAGTTCTATACGCGTAGGTGAGGTAAGTTACTATTAGTTTTGACTTGAGAATTTTGTGCCAGCTATTTGCCTATCCATTTAATTTTTATCTGTTAATTATTCTTAGTTTTTTCTTATTTCGATTGCATCTGCAAAAGCATTGAACTTTAAAAATATTGTCTATCCTCCACTTGTTCCATTCTATTAAAGGCAATATCTTCTCTCTCAACATTTTCCTTAAGCTTATATATCTTTCTTATCTACTTTTGCAGCACACAAGGCAAATGGTGTGAGCTCACTATGGGGCCACAAACTTAGAGGTAAGTAATTGAAAAGGATAATTGATTTGTTACTTGTTAGTTATATTACCTTTGCTTTCCATCTTTTTGTGAAGGATTATTTTTCAGAATGATGTCTTGATGTTTAAAAGCTTGCTAAATGTCGAAAATGATTCTGATCCCAGACTGTCTCTTGTATCTCATGATCAAAGTGTCTTCTTTTTGCAGATCAGTTTTATATGTTGTGGAACAGCTTTACAGATGGGCCTTTCAGTTGTTATGTATATGCATTAGTAAGTTCTATTGTTCAATAGTTATAGAAGTCCACTGAATGCATGCTATCTCAAAATTTCTTAGCCCATGCTATTATATAACGTTACATGATGCTACTGGTCATATAAAATTGCGTTATCTTTTTTATCCAACAAACTAGTGATACCTGTGAGCTTTTATTTGTCTTGTCTGGGAATTCCTTGGACTTCAAAATTAGAATATTAAATACTTGTCTTTGATCGATTATCCTTGTATACTATTTGGTCACTGTACTAGTGAATTTTTTGGTTTTATTATGCTTCTTTTTTTATTGGATTATTTGAAGCTTCTTTTTCACTTTAAATTTGGCATCATCAACTCTTGCATCTGAATTGTTTGCAGAATTCATATGCATTCTTATTTAAGATCCGTGCTTACTTTGGATTTGTTCATATGCAGAATTCATATATCAACCGGAGTTTCTTGTCTAATGGTCTCAATATTTGTTGGACTACATTATCATCTCGTATATGCTATATGATGCTTCTACATTATCATCTCGTATACACTATATGATGCTTCTTTAGTTTTGGTAACCTGTGTTCTGACTCTTCTGAGCCTCTTAGGCTCTTTCTTTTTTCCAGATGCAGTTTCTTGATTAACGATACTCTCCCTGTTGTTTGAAGTTCTCTTAAGTTAGTTATTTTTAAAATTGTTGATTTTTTTCATGTCAATTTCCAGAGTAAGCTTTGCTTTTCCAGTTCAGCAAGTGGTACAATTGCTGAAGGAGACAACAAAACAGAAGAAAAGTAAGTCCTTGAAGATTTGACCTTTTTTTTTTTCATTTTTTTTAACTCTTTGAACTTTGCAAATGGTTCGTGGTTGATAATTGTTTTCTCGTTTTCTCTGTGAAAGTCAGCTATTCAGAATCAGACCCTTTATAATATTTAAAATCCATGTTTTTCTTGTTGAGTTCTTGGAACTAATGTTGAGACCAAATATTCAGTGTGTTTTTTTAATCTGTAATTTTTATCAATTTTCTTTTTAACAAGTCAAAACTATTGATACAATGCCAATGATTCTTCCTTAGGACCCACGATGGTTTTGTGAATGCATCTTAATAATTTAACTTGCACATAATTGTAGCTCCGGCCTCTCAAACTGTTTCATTCTTGACAAAATCTTCTCTTCTTTGGTGAATAGGACATCAGAACATGGAATTTCTGGTAGGGAACCTTCTGAAACTCATTTTCTTTCCTTGTTTGATTGTGTCATTTAGTTCTAATACATCAAATGTTTGCTACTTTGCTTTAAGCTGTCATTTAGTTCTAATACATCAAATGTTTTATTTTTAATAAAGAGGTGGCACTTTTGTCACATAACATTACTGTGCCTTTGTAGGTGGTTTTTAGAACACTGTTAGCTTCCTTGGTGCCTATAGTTGGTTTCAACGCAGTGATGACATCTGAGCATTTTGCTTCATTTTTGGTTTGCCATTCAATATCAAATCTCATGACATACTATTTTTCTATGCTTTATGAGAGTTATATGACTTAAGGACCAAAATTTTGTTGGTACTTGCTTCATTCTGCATGATATATGACTGATGTTAAGTTCCCTTAAGAAATTGCTACTATTTAGTATGAATAGTTTCAATCTACATTCTAACAGTACCATGTTTACAAAACATAATCTATAATCTTATTTAAGTAACTTGCTACTTTACTGAGAGCCATGTTGCAACTTGATGATGATGAGGTGCGAGTTTCTGCAACAAAAGTCATGGGAATCATGTCTCAGGTACAACATCTTTTATGTGATTGATTTTTGGGATTTGTGTCTATTGCAAGACAGTGGTCTGAAGTTGATTACCATATTTGGTCTAGCTGTGAAATGATAGATGAATCTACTATTAGAGAAATACTTACAACAACTTGCTACAAATGCTTCTGCTTCGTTTTAGTTTCTTTAAGATGCTTTATGAGATTTTTTATATACTTTTGTTTTATTTTGCATTGAGGCATTGATGTACAATCTTATTTATTCTCAGTACATGGAAGATAATGAGTTCCAGGATCTGCTACAAGTACTTATGGATATGACTGAATCTGCAACCTAGTTCATTAGACATAGATCTTTTCAGTTAAAGAATGGGAGTGGCCCAGTAAGACTTGCCGTTGAGCGTTGTGCTCTGCATATTTTTCAGTTAACAAAAGGTCAGTGTTACATTGATTCTGTTTATCATAATCTCTAATAGTTCATCTAGGTATGCTTTATATTCTTTTTAGTTGTCACATATGGAAGCAGTCTTATTTGTGTGTATATAATCTCTTATCCCAATTTATTATTTTTATGCAGTGTTAAAGCAGATCGAGTTAACAAGCAGCCCCAAAGAACAACTTGTGAATGATGAAGTTTTATAGAACTTGTGAATTGAGATATTTTTGTATTTAATATGGAATACAAACACTTTTGTAAATAATGCACTGTATTATAAGTGAATTTTGTAAACTATTATCAGTGTAAATTGTGAATATTATCAATTGTGAATAAAAATGCTTGTAAATTGTGAATATTGTAAATTGTGAATATTATCAATTGTGAATAAAAATGTTTATAAATTGTGAATATTATAAATTGTGAAAAACACTGCCTATTAAAAAGACAACGTTTTTTAAGTAACAATACACAACACGATTTTTGCGTTGTCTTTGTGCCAAACCACAACGCTTTTTCCGCGTTGTCTTTGATACCCGACTTTTAACAACAGCGTCAATAACAACGCTTTTTAAAAACCAATAGACAATGCGAAAAAAGCGTTGTCTTTGCTCCAAACCACAACGCGGAAAAAGCGTTGTCGTAGATATACTTTCTACAACGGCTTCATCAACATCGCTTTTTAAGCATTAACGACAACGCGGAAAAAGCGTTGTTGTTTAACTTTTTTCTTGTAGTGTTCTCGCAGGTGAAGGCACGTGTCAAGTGCCCCCAACGGATCAGGAGCCCCCAGGAGCACTATAAAAGGGGCTCGACCCCAAGGCTTCAAAATAACTGTTTCTCAACGCTCCAAAGCTTTTCGTTCAAGCGCTGCACCCCGACAAACTCCAACTTCGAGATCCCGGCGTCGACAATGACCCTCTGCTCCGAAATACGATCCACATCGGGCGTCGGTAACGAAAAGTGTAGCAATTTCAATTTCCTGAAATATTCTTGTACTTAAACTTGTAAATCCTTTTTGCGCGATTATAGTATTGCCCAAAGTAAACGGTCAAAGATCGTGGGCCTTGGAGTAGGAGCCGACCACGACTCCGAACCAAGTAAAAATCTACTTGTGTTCTTCTGCATTTAATTTAGTTACGCTGCGTATTTTCTCTTTCCTAAGTCCGAAAAGTTTTTAAACGATATTCACCCCCCCTCTATCATTTTCTTCGATCCAACACATTTCACATGAATATAGGTCTTCCCTTGCTTGTGCATTTCTAGATGGGAGTGAGATGTTAGGGTTCATCCTCTTGCTCATAATGCTTGTTATGATGCATTACTTTGAGCAAGAAGTTGAAATTCACCATAAATCATTGACTTGATCAATCATGGGGGAGACTAGTACTCCATTAATGTTTACTTAGTCCGAAGATCATGATTTGACATTTTATGGAAAGAAACTAATATCCAAGTCTTTGGAGACCATGTGATCTTGCTTAAACCCTTAGGAATTGGAGGATGCCACGATTAGGTACAAATCTCGACATTTATCAGTTATTCCAATCGATTGATGACAGTTATCAATCGATTGGTGGGTCTGCATCTTTCGGCAAAACCTCTCTGAATCGATTTCCTAAACGATTCGAGCACTTTCTCTCGCACACACAGAATGCTGCATAATCGATCATGTGATCGATTAAGAATGGTCGTAATCGATCGGCTAATCGATTACGCATTCCCGTAATCGATCAACTGATCGATTACACACTCCTGTAATCGATCAATGGATCGATTAAACAGGGTCGTAATCGATTGCTTAATCGATTCCGAGCATTAAAGTGGTTCACCTAACCCGTACTGTCACTCGCCTCATGCCCTAAAACTTGCCGGCGTCCCAAATCTGGCAAAAACCTTTCTCCCGCGTGCTCCCACTCTCAAACCCTAGTCGTCCCTTCCCTCTCTCACCGTGCATCCTCTTCTCTCGACGATTTGCCGCGGCACTCTCGCATCTCACAGGCACTCGTAAGCACTCGTAGAACCTCGTGCGGTGATCTGTTCCTTCTATTCCAGCTCCTTCTTCACCGGATGGCGCCTAAGTAAACCCTAACTTTATCTTCTTCTTCCTATCCTTACCTATTTGTCTTGGGTTTTGGCTAATCAAGTTGTTTGTTGTTGTTTCTTTTGTTCATCTGCTTGCATTATGCATTCATTAATCGTTTCACCTTCTCCCTCATTTACCCTAACCCTAATCTCTCATTGACTCACTGTATTCATATCTTGGGTTGTATTTGGTTGATCATATTAGGAAGAAACAACGGGGAGATGAGGCGGGTGCAGGGACTTCACGCCCTCAGCCGCCTACGGATGCCCGCTTTCCAAATGCCGCTTATCAACAGGCATTTGATAGAAATGTGTTCAAATTAATAGCCCCTAGATCTCTTGACCATCAATATTTCCATGATCATTGTTTTAATGTATTTCGGATCATAGAAACATATAAGCTAGAGTCAATTGTGTATTGTGAAAGAGGGGTCAATATAGGTTTGGTCTCGGAATTTTACAACAATCTCCATACCTCAGATGGAGTCTTATAAAACTAGAGTGGCCAAACAGAATCTCGATTTCAGTTGTGAGGTTCTTCAGGAGTTCCTCGATTGTCGCCCTTCTACTAATGACTGTGTCTTCTTTCCCACATTTCCTGAGCCTTTACCTCCACCTTTTGAGCATATCTCGATCAACTCTATGTATCAGCATTTTTTTTCATCGTCCTCGTCCGGATGGCCCTCATGCCAATGTTACCACTTTTTCTGCTCTTGAGCTCTCAGCTGCGGATTATGCTATTTATAAAGTTGTAATAAACTGTCTTTTACCTATAGTGTATCGGGCCTTAGCGACAATCAGACCTTCTCAATTCTTCTTGACCTATGCTCTTCAAGAAGCTCTTGATGTCAATATTCCCCTTAACATCTTTCATTCCATCGTGCATTTCACTCAGCCTGTAAATGGTACAATCCACATGCCCTTCGGTCATATCATTACAGAGTGGCTGGCCTCCATGCGTATCGACGTCTCCCGGGGGAATGTGGAACCTATGACGGCCAAGTATTCCAGAATTTCAACACGTTCTTTCTCCAAGTCAGGGATGACGAGTGGCTTTGGAGCCATTAGATGGATTGATGGTCGGCAAGTCGGAGAGGGGCCGCGAGCTTGACCCGGGCTAGACAGACTGTTGTAGCTGCCCCGGAGGATGAGGAGGAGGAGGACCTTCGGGCTAGGGTCCTTGCTTTTGAGGAGACTATGGATACCCGTTTTGAGGAGTTGCGGATGGAGGGCGACCTTCGTCACTTCGAGGTGCAGACACGTCTGTCAGCCATTGAGCACCACCGGCAGGAGATGCGTGATATGCTATGCTCCTGGATGAGCGACCAGCCTCTTCCTCAGCCGCCTCCTGATGTTCCACCTCCGGCGGCTACCACCACTTCGGGGGGTTCTGATCTTCCCGATGTTGCAGGGACCTCGGGTGCGGATCCCGCCTCTGACCTAGTGGAGTTCTACTTTCAACCCTGACTTGTGTATTCCTTTCGTCGTTGGTTTGTATTTTATTTGGTGGTTTGCTGTCATGTATTCTGCATATAGATATTGTCAACTTTTAATGGTTGTATGATAAGTTTACTCTTTATGCATTATTTGTGTGTGTTCAATGGCCTGGGAGCGTTCGGTGGTCATCCGCAGCATCGCCCTGGCGCCCGTGGCTGGCTCGACAAGGACTAGATAGCACTGGGAGAAGCGCTTGCTCTGCAGGAGCAACACGATGACGGGGCGCACGAGGCCGGCGACATTGCGAAGGCTATAGAAGGACGACGAGGCGAGTTCTTGCTTCCACCGCCTGCAAACACACCGAGCGACGGGGATGGATTGGAAGGGGAGGCGGAGGAGACACTGGAGAGCCACTTCCTCCGGCAGCCCTGGAATTAGCTCAGACACCATGGTGGTCGGCCGACGATCAACCTTTCTCTGATTGGATTCTGGAACGTATGCTAGAGGAAATAAGAGTTTGTTGATTAATATATTTCTAGAGCAATGATAGAAAGTGTGAAAATGGAAGAGTGAAAAGCATAGTAAATGATGTGGCATAACGTGGCATGACGTATTACTTTACATACACATGTCTGATTATCGTTTGGACACCATCGGCGGCCTTCGGCGGCCCCCCCCCCCCCCCCCCCCGAATCAAACTATACCATGGGGGCACGGTGAATCCATCGGAGATCGCTGCATACAAGATGCCACATCATTCATTATGCTTTTCACTCTTCCATTTTCACTCTCCATATCATTTTTCATATTTATAATTGAGTCGGTTTTAGGAAACATTTATTTTCGGCAAAACTTTCAATAAATTATTTAGATACAATATGTCTTTTAGTCAATTATTAATATCGAGATAAAAAAATAATTAAATCTTAAAAATTTAAATTCTTAAAGTTCTAAATACTAAGGAAAAAATTATTTTCATCCAATAAGATACACTGCATTACCTGTTCTTTACGATAAAAATGCTAATAAAAATATCTAATTTAGATTTCTGTTTAGATCAATAATATTTCATGTTATAAATTGTATAATATCAATAGAGATAAGATAAATTTAAATATAAAATTAAAATTTTGTTGTCCAATATACTTATTTAGTAGCCGACTATGTAACTTTATTGTTAGTTCATTCTTACTATTTTAAAAACAATAAAATATAAAATGATTTTTTCTCTTATTTTGACACATATCCAAATTTTGAATGCTAAAAGATAAAGTCATACATTATATATATAGTAATAAAATTTAAATTTTTATATATTTATTTAGAATCCTATCAATATTTTATAGAATTAATATTATTTAGTTAAATTGTATTACATTTAATTTATATTTTATGAATTTAAAAAATATTTAAGAATTTTTCAAATTACTTTTTTTAAAAAAATTTCAAGCTCGAGCCATATAAGCAATGCCAATCTGACCCTGACCCGGATCCATGCTATGAGCCTTTGATTTTATGAGTCTTGGCGACTGTCAAGTCTCGTGTTGGGTTTATGTTGGCACAACGAATGAGTCTACCGGCACAAGTTATGCTTAACATGAGAGTCCTGAACTGCCATCATAATTAATCATTTATTAAATTTTTTATTATAAAAATTATTTATTATTAACGGATTATTGACGGATTTTTGCATTGCATACATAAATTATTAATTATTAATATTGAGCGAATTAGTTCTAAAATTTCAGATATCTAAATTCCGCTCCTTGAATCATTACTCTTGGAAATAAATTAGTATCATTCTTTATCTTAAAAATCTTAATTAAAAAAATTAATTCTCAAAATTTAATTACGTAGAGATTTTATTTTCGACTTATATTATACACTATATTATCAGAATAAAAATATTACCCTGAAACGGTTATAACATGAATTGAGTAAACTAATCACAAACTAGATTATCTATTACATGCTAGCCATTTAGATCGACAAAATTTTTTGAAAATACTATGGGTTTAAATATGTATCTCCGATCAGAGAATGAGTAGGTTGCCAAAGACTTTCCGAGAAGAGTAGAGAGAGTTATCATAAGAAAGACAAAGGAGAAGCCATGAGAGGCAATCCTCTATAAGGCTGATTATTTATAGTCTCCAAGAAAGATGAAGGTGTATGACTCTTCATCTTCTCTATTAATTATTATAATTGTGGCTCTTTAAATTCTCCATTAATAGATTCTTCATCTTTTCCATCAATGATAGTAATTATGGCTTTTCAAATTTTCTAAACAAAATAAGAGAAAAAATCCAGTCTCTCTTTCCTAGATCAAATAAATTCATATTTAATTTTGATCTGTTCGAGTTTTCGATATGTTAAAAATAATTAATAATATAATTAATTCTTATTCAGAAATAATAAATTGATTAATTTTAGTATCCACTAAAATAATTAATTACAAATATTGTTCATGTCTATGTACTATTAGTGTGATCATCTAAGTTTTATACTTGAAGGTAGTGTAAATTCATACACAAACTAAGGTAACCGTCTAGCAACAGTTTTTAGCCACCCAATATGATAGAATATTAGTCATAAACTAAAAAGAAAAATGATAGGGATAGTGAAAATGGGAGAGTGAAAAGCATAGTGAATGACGTGGCACGACGCATGCAGCGATCTCTGACGGGTTCACCGTGCCCCCCAGGGTATAGTTTGATTCGGGGCGGCGGCCGAAGGCCGCCGATAGTGTCCAAGCGATAATCGGACGTGTGCATGTAAAGTGACACGTCATGCCTGTTAATCTTAGCATGAAATTCTGAACGAATCTACGATATTGAAAAACGGTAAACACTTACAGTGGTTTCAACGCGTCCTTCGTTGTTCTTCGCGCTTGTCGTCGGAAGAGTGATCACGGAATCGGAAAGCTCTTCCCCTCTCGGTATCACGAACCAAATCCCTCGAACACTTTGGATGTTCACTCCTAGAATTCCAAAATGCCTTGTCTCACTTGGATGCACCCCTCCCCTTTTATAGTAGAAGGGCTAGGAAAGGGGAGGGGAGAGAAGTGGGGAAGTGGGGAAAGTGGGCACCCCCACGTCACCCCACTTCTCCAACTTCTTACATCTCCCACTCATCCAAGTCAAGTCACAGAGACTAAATAAGAATCAGATCACAAAGATCATATCATAACTAGGTTACAAAAACCAGATAGTCACAAAGACCATATAGTCACATAGACTAACAGAACATCCAATTCATACTTTAGGGAAAATGATTCGTGCGATAGCAAGCATACTGAGCAATCATTGCTAAGAAAGTTGTGACACTTAACTTAGCTGCTCTCTGAGCGATCAATACTAAGAAAGTTATTACACTTTACTTAGTCGCTCTATCACATGAATCAGAGACATCAATTACTTGCTTTTTACCCCAGACTAAAACATTTGCATCAATATGAACATCTCTAATCCCTCGTAATGACCATTAAGTCAAGAGCATGTTCAGTATTTCCATTCAATACAATTATTCACAATCACATCTTAAGTACTCAACAAAAAATGTAATTGGTCGACCAGTGAATAAGTGTCAATGATGTAAATCTCTCTTAGTCTTCCTATTTAGCTTGAATCTATTCATTCTAATCAGTTGCTTTCCTAGTTATGTTCCATAGACCGAATCATCCATAACCAATAGGATACATGCTAAGGTAGCAGACATTGATTAAAATTTCAAGCAGACAGCCAAATAGTCACATAGGGTAAATCTGAGATTAACTTATAATCTCAAGGGTCTCACATAGTAGAGAAGCAGGGATCCATTCTCCTACTACCCTTATTGTCGCTATAGCACATGTGGTATGAATCACATGCTACGATGTTTTTCTCTTTAACAAAAGAGTGCATGTTTTCTCAAAATTAACATCGTACAGATTTGATCTAGACATACCTAATGTCTAATCCTGAATTCAACTTATGAATTCCTATCTGGCTTTAAGCAGATTCAGTAAATGGTGGGTTCATTTACTCCGATCATTACATAAATGATCTCATCTTGATACAAATCAAGGCGACTCCAACTTATGGGTATGTCTCTATTTATAGCTACATAAGCTATCCCATAAGTAATAGTCTTACCTCTATTTATACTCAACAAATAGAGATGATTGTCCATGTGAGTGGACCAATCTCAACCTGCCAACATGCTTATCGAGACTTTATTCAAAATGTAACACCAATACATACACTGAATAAATCATGACACTTTCATATATAATGAATTTGTCTATACATTGTGTTACATTTTTCGAAGTCCCATGGACTTCACATATCCAAGAAATGACTCTTTAGTCAATGGCTTAGTAAAAGGATCTGCAAGCATAGCACGTGTAGGGATATACTCAAGAACTACCTTTTTCTTGTCAACAATATCCCTTACATAATTATATTTGATTTCTATATGCTTGTCTTTGCTGTGATACTTGGGATATTTAGAAAAAGCTATTGCAGCTTGATTGTCATAGAACACTGTAACTGGACTCCCACTATCCTCAGCAATCTTCAAATGCTTCAGGAATCTTCTCAGCCAGACAGCTTCTTGTACAGCCGCTGCACAAGCCACATATTCGGCTTCCATTGTTGACAAAGCTACACAAGCTTGTTTCTTGCTATTCCATGAGATGGCGCCACCATTCAGCAAGAAAGCATAGCCCGATGTGGATTTTCTGTCATCAAGCCTGCCCAATCTGCATCTGAGTAGCCCTTCAGGCTCAACTTAGATCCTTGGAAGCAGAGACAATAATCCGCTGTCCCTTTGAGATATCTGAATATTCTTTTCACCGCTTTCCAGTGTCTCGATCCTGGGTTTGACTGGAAACGGCTAACCAAGCCAACTGCATAGCTAATGTCAGGACGTGTATACAACATAGTGTACATTAAACTACCAATGGCACTGGCATATGGTTTTTTCTTCATGTCGGCTATTTCATCAGGAGTCTTGGGATACATACTTTTGCTCAGAACAGTTCCTTTCGCTACAGGAGTTTGTTCAATGTTGCAATTAGACATATTGAAGTATTGTAACATCTTAGTAATATAAACCTCTTGAGACAAACCCAAGAGTCTTTTTGATCGATCTCTCATGATCTTAACTCCTAAGATGTACTCGGCTTCTCCCATATCTATTATGTCAAATTGTGATGAAAGCTACGATTTGATTTCTATCACAAATTGTATGTCATTTCCAGCTATTAGCATATCATCAACATATAACGATAATATGACAATCTTTCCTTTATCCTCCTTGAGGTATACACAATGATCCTCATTGATCATTTTGAAACCATAAGATAAAATGACTTCATTAAATCTTATGTTCCATTGTCTCGACGCTTGCTTTAGCCCATATATAGACTTTTTAAGTCTACATACTTTTTCCTCTTGGCCATCAGCAATATAACCTTCTGGCTGTGCCATATAGATTTCCTCGTCAAGATTACCATTAAGGAAAGCCGTTTTTACATCCATCTGATGTAATTCCAAGTCATAATGTGCTACTATAGCTAAAATGACACGTATTGACACAAACTTCACAACAGGGGAAAATGTCTCTTCAAAATCAATACCCTCCATTTGGGTATATCCTTTTGCAACCAGACGAGCTTTGTATCTATTAATCGATCCATCTGCCTTCCTCTTGATTTTGAGAATCCACTTATTCCCAATAGCCCTTCGGCCCGGAGGAAGATCGACTAAATCCCAAACATGATTCTTTCTCATAGACTCCATTTCTTCATCCATTGCAATTCTCCATTTTTCTTTAACTGAGCATCTCAATGCTTCCTCAACCGTTCGAGGTTCCTCATCGTGAATAGGGAGTATCATTAATGCCTCATTCTCAATGTCAAACCTTCTCCGAGGAATAATCTTACGACTACTCCTTCGTAAGTCGGACTGTTGAGGAGCTGAAACTAATTCATTCATTGGCAAATCACTCCCACTGGGTTGACTAGATTCAGGTATCTCCTGTGATAACTGAGTTGTTGATAAAGGAACATTATCCTCTTCCTCTATTGCAAATAAAGGAATCGACTTATCAACTTCACCTCTTGTTGGGAATTTAGTTTCGAGAAAAGTGGCATCTTTTGACTCAATTTCAGAGACGGTTCCATCTTGCTGCTCACCAATGAAAACATAACCCTTAGAAGTATCAGAATACCTTATAAAGATACACTTTTTACCTCTTGGTCCTAGTTTTCCATATTTGTGAGTCTTATCATGAACGTAGGCAGCTGACCCCCAAGGTCTCAGATTACTCAAATCTGGTTTTCTGCCTGTCCAACGTTCATATGGTGTAGATGGAATAGACTTAGAAGGCACTCGGTTAAGTATATAGGTAGCAGCTAATAATGCATCTCCCCAATAGGAAATAGGTAAATTAGCTTGAGCCATCATAGACCTAACCATATCTAGAAGAGTTCTATTTCTTCTTTCAGCAACCCCATTTTGCTGTGGAGTTCCAGGGATCGTTAGCTGTCTAATAATCCCTTTCTCGCAACATATTGTCTTAAACTGATCAGACAAATATTCACCTCCACGGTCAGTGCGTAAGGTTTTAACCTTACGATCCAATTGATTCTCAACTTCGTTCAAATAACGTTTGAAGCAATCTAATACTTCATGTTTATGAGAAATCAAATACACATGACCGAAACGTGTGAAGTCATCAATAAATGTTACGAAATAGGAACCTCCATGTCTAGCCTTCACATTCATTGGACCATATACATCCGAATGAATTAATTGCAATGGTGAATCAGCTCTAATAGCCTTGCCAAATGGTTTCCTCGTTGCTTTTCCAGCAAGACAATGCTCACATACTGACAAGTTAATCTTAGCATGAGAGCCTAATAGACCCTCCTTAGCTAATCGATTCATTCTTTCTTGTCCTATATGTCCTAGTCTAGCATGCCAAATTTCCTTATTGATATCAGCATCACTAGCAAGAGCAATGTTTGAAAAACAACTATTAATTCCACAATTAATATCATGTTCCACATCAAGAACCATGAAACCATTCATTACATAACCACACCCAATTAACACAGAGTTAATTCGAAGTTCCACACAACGACTGTAAAAGTTTATACAATAGCCCAAATCAAGAAGACAAGTAACGGAAACCAAATTCCGTCGAATATCAGGAGCATAAAGGACATCATGTAGAAACAACGTTTGTCCACCACGAAGGTTGAGCTTGCAAGTGCCAATGCCTTTGACTTCAATTCTTGCATTGTTTCCTACATATATCCATTTGTTACCAGCTGGTACCCGACGGTACTCCACGTATGTAGCTCGATCACGAGCTACGTGGTTCGTTGCTCCTGAATCTATAATCCACAAAGGATGAGAATCAGCTAACAACACTGAACTAGCAACATTATGCTCATGAAAAGAAGTTAAATATGGAATTACCTTTTTCGGCTCGGTACAATCTCGAGCGAAGTGGCCCTTCTTGCCACAGTTATAGCAAGTCAGCTTGCTTTTAGGTTTCTTTCCATACTTCTTTCCTTTAAACTCCTTCTTGATCGGGCCTAGCCCAGCAGCAGCTTCTTTTCCTCTTCCCTTTCCCTTTCCTTTCTTGAACCATATCTTCTTATTCTTGGGTCTAGATCCTTCAGCTATGAAAGCTTGTCCAGATATCCTTGCAGATTCTACTCTCTCCGCCTCCAGTTTAACATGGCGTGATACATCAATGAAAGTTTTAATGCTTTCACTGTGAGTAAGATTCTGCTTCATTAATTCCCAAGAATCAGGAAGGGAACGGATAACTGCCTGAACCTGTTGTTCATTTGTCAACTCATGACCGACAGTTTTTAGCTCTCGAATCATATTTCCCATTTCCCTAAGATGTTGGGTCATGGTGACATTCGGGCGTTTCTTGAAGCTGTCAAATTTGATTGTCAGTTGGTGAAGCTTACTTACGCTAACTCCACTATATTTACTTCTCAGGGCAACCCAGACAGCATGAGCTGAAGGCAATGGCTCATACTCATACACTAGGTCATCAACCATTGAACTAATCAAAATGCCCTTTGCTGTGGAGTCCTTTTTCTTCCATGTCTTGTAGGCATCAAGATCACGCTTATGCTGGGCGGTAGCACCGTCTACAGGTTCTACCATAAACTGATTTACAGCTTCTAGAACTTCTTGTTCCTCAAGTACATACTGTATCTTGAGGTGCCATATTTTGTAGTTGTCCCCATTTAGTTTCTCTCCTTTGTTCAGTTCAGCTATAATATTCTTTGTTGCCATGACCTAACATAAATAAACGCATTATTTAGTAATTCAGTGTATGTTATATGCATGTAATCAATAACTAACTCATTGTAAATAGAGTTGGTTTACAAAATCAAGTGACAACCACGTTCCCACTCATCCTTTGTATGTTCCAATCTAATAAACAATGATTAGTTATATCACACACATCCCATCAAATGAACAAATCATCATTAAATGAACTAATCATTTAAGAAATTTGTTAACATATAACATTACTTAAACTGTTCGTACATAACGACAATTACACTACATGGATAAATACTAACTGTACATAACGTCAGTAACTAAAGGAAGCTAAGAGAACAAATAGGTTGATATTGCTCCCAATAGAGCGGACAGTAGAATCGTAGCTAAAAATTGACCCGTCTCTCTAGTCTGGACCAGAGTGACCTCAGGTGGAGGAGGAATCTCCTCTGGGACCTCTTCAGGATCCTCTACTGTCTCTTCAGGATCTTCTTCTTCTTCTAGATCCTGCTCTATTTCCATATTATCCACGTCCGGATCCCAATCAATTTCCTCAGGATCCCCTTGGAATTCTTCAATCAGATCCATCTCTGGATCCTCCTCCATCTCGGGATCTTCTTCGTATTCAAGAATCTCGGGATCCTCCTCTTCCTCGAGATTCTCCTCGGGTTCAGGATCCTCCTCCATTTCAGACTCGGAGTCAGATTCCCCCAAGTCCTCAGGAAATTGTTGGCGCAGCAGCTGATTGCATAGCTCTATGTAGGAGAGGCGAAAGTTGTGTTCAGCCCATATCTGATTCGCAACTTTCCCTGCTCTCTTTGGTAGAGCACGCATTAATTCCCCGATTCGGTGATCATCAATCATGGGGAACTTGGCCTGCTCAAGTTTCCAGAAGATCCGATCCAGTCGTCCTATAACGCCCTGGACTCCGAGAAATGGAATATAGAAAACTGTCCTGAATTCCGCCAATAGCTCCTCTAGTCGCTCATTATGACCAGCCATGCCGTCCCTATCGTGCAATATTTAGAATTGAAAAATATACATTGTCAGTACAAAACCGACAATCCAGTACAAAACTGGTTCAATTCAATTCATATGTATACACGTAAAATCACAAATAGACAAGAAAAACAAATTTTCTTCGAGGAGCCTCGATTGACTGACATCGGACTGATCGATTAGATTCTTAGGTTGAATTTATTGTCCTTATTAGAACTAATCTAATTGGACATGATTATCTTAATCTTTAGCTCACTTAATTCAAAATCAAATCTTTTAGTCGAACCAAACAAAATGGTTCTTGTTTGAATTAAACTGATCTGATTAAATTAACTATTGGTTTGAACTAGATCCTGATCTTATTGGATCAATTTAGTCTTGTCAAACCAACTAATGGTTCGAACTAGACATAAACAACGTTGGATCAAGTTGATCTGATTAAATTAACTAATAATTTAAATTTTAGTTGAAATGAACCAACTTAATCAGATTTAATTAATTCTAATTAAAATCCAATCTATTTAATCAAATTTTGGTCTAGTTCCAATAACCAATAGTCAAATTTTAATACAAATTCAACCAAGCAATAAGATATTAAATTAAAGCACAAAGCTAACTAATTTAATGGAAGCAAAAAAAACATGCAATTTTCTGTTCGTATCAACAGATCAAGTTTGCAAGCAAAAAAAAATTTTTTTTTTCCGTTTTTTTTAAGTGGATTTTGATTTAATAAAAAAAACACGTATTTCGATGTATATGAAAAACAAATTTCAGATGAATTAAAATTAACGAAACCTTCGGGTTCGTTTCCATCCACTGAAAAAAAATTTTCACTGTGACGAACGCGGTTAATCGGTAGTGTGCAACACGACCGAGTGGGATCGTCGGTTCGCGACGCTAACAATTATTTTACCGACTCGAAAAAATCTGCCGACACAAAGTCGCGATTTTTCGACGAAACAATTTCATGCTATTTAGAACGAATCTAAGCTCTGATACCATTGTTAATCTTAGCATGAAATTCTGAACGAATCCACGATATTGAAAAACGGTAAACACTTACAGTGGTTTCAACGCGTCCTTCGTTGTTCTTCGCGCTTGTCGTCGGAAGAGCGATCACGGAATCGGAAAGCTCTTCCCCTCTCGGTATCACGAACCAAATCCCTCGAACGCTTTGGATGTTCACTCCTAGAATTCCAAAATGCCTTATCTCACTTGGATGCACCCCTCCCCTTTTATAGTAGAAGGGCTAGGAAAGGGGAGGGGAGAGAAGTGGGGAAGTGGGGAAAGTGGGCACCCCCACGTCACCCCACTTCTCCAACTTCTTACAATGCCACATCATTCACTATGCTTTTCACTCTCTATCATTGCTCAACTAAAAATCACTATGAACCGATTACTGTGTAATTCAATCACTTCATCTCTACTCTATATCCCAATTAATTTGGTGCACTATGCATTATCGCCAAAATAATTATTTTACTTGATTTCCAAGATATAGTAGACTCATCTTGAATAATAATCATTCCTCTCATAACCATAGATTTTGAGTCACTAATATCTTTATCAAGCGGCCAGGATATTAACTCCCTAATCCAAGAGATCAATGAATCCTCTATTGACTTAAACACTATTTTATCTACGTTTTGTCATACACCCAACTACTGTATGAATCACAATCCAATTAAAGACTGCTTTTAATGGAGTCAAAGTACATAACTCCACGCATAGAATAAATAAAGGTCTCAAGTCAAAAGATCAGTTACACTCATTTATTAAGACGAACGACCAATGATACTAATATGTGGTGTTCTCTTAACTGGGTCATATCCAATGTACCTTAAACTTAAGGCACTCCCAAGTACAACTTGAATATTCATCCCTCGGTCTATCTTGACTTAGTCATACTTAGTGTTGATCTTGATCTCTATATCCCCTTTAGATATCTATTCGATCAAGGACTATTTTCAGAATAATATAATCATTTATCTATGAAACTTTGTCATTAATAATATACGTACTGAAAAGTAAATGATTAACGACAAATAGTTGCCTTTATCAAAATAATTATCCATATATACATAAAAGCGTCTTGGCACATAAGTACACACACTAATAATCTCTCACTTATAATATTACCAAACTCTATGGACTCTAAGTCCTAGGCTCCTCACATGGATCTCATGTTTCTGTAGAGGTAAGTCCTTTGTGAGTGACTCTGCGATGTTCTCGCTGGTGTCTACTCTACTAACTAACATGTCACCCTTCTAAATAATCTCTCTAAGGAGGTGATACTTCCTTAGGGCATCTGCTACGGCTCGTTAATCGAGCGTTATAACACTCGATTAACAAGCGTCCCACGTTAAAACCATTGTGGGAAGCGCGTTAATGTGGGCCCGCGATGAACGCGTTTAGATGTTTGAACGCGTTCATCGCGTGTGACATGACATCTTGATCGGTCTGGTGACTGATTAGGAAGGATCCTGATCGGTCACCAGACCGATCAGGATGCCCATCAGATTGGTTTTAGGACACAATGGTCACCCGAACGGTCACAAACAAATGGCTATTTTAATTAAAAATAAATAAATTTTCATCTATAAATACTCATCGACTCTCATTTCAATCTTCAAACACATCCCTTCCAATCACTCTCATTCTCCAAGTAGCTGACGAATTTGTTTCCTCTTCATTCTTCATTCATCATTCTTCCTCCAAATATGTCTCAATCTTCAAGTAGCACCACGTCCGACTCGACAAGCGAAAATGAAGTCCATGTTGAAGATGTTGATGAAGATTATGATCCAGGGAATGAGCTAATTGTTAGTACTATGAGAGAAGTGTCCTAAGGTAATCGCCTTATGATTGTAATCATTTACTTTAATAAATGAATATTCACTATTTGAGTATACATGTTCGTGTATTTGATTGAGATCTTAAACTCATTTACTGAATGTCTGCAATACAATTCACAGTATGAGAGAATTTGTGATGAATTCACAGCTAGTGATTATCTCTACATGTGCAATTGTGAAGTATTGAAATTGTCCCTAGTCGATGAATTGATAAATATGGACACTATCAATTCTGTTGAGACTAGCATGGGTTATTCTCTAATCAGCTGATTCTCACTGGCTGGTGACATTGGGATATCCGGAGATAAACATGAATGCTAGTTAAGGGAACTAGTTCATTGGAGTGACTGGCTGTAAAACTTCATATGGTAATCTACATATAGATATGTCAATGAAGTTCTTACTGCAGCTTAAGTGCGATGTTCCTTTGACTTGCGGTGTTCAAGTCATCTTGGTCATGAAGACTTATACTTTGACATCTTAAGCAAGTATCTCCAAGGAGGTGTGGACCCAGGATGATTGGGTATAAGCCGAAGTGCCCGAAGATGTTTGAACAGCCTACAAAGGATTCACCACTCCTTGCGAGGAGATGTATACCCAAGGCCTATCGTCGGATTGTTACTCGAAGCCTCTGGCCAGAGCATCACATGTTCAGAGTATGAATCTCTCAGATACATGAGAGTAATTAGAATCCGTATAACGAGAAAAACATTACTTGGGCTAGGTGTGACGTAGTCAGCCTAGTGGAGACTGACACACATAGACCGTGTCCTGAACCAAGTGGGTATAAGATGGTGAAGGTAATGAGGCACGATTCATTAAAGCTGCTGAAGGGTTTCAGAATTATTTCTGAGGTCAACCGTTGATCTTTCAATTAATTGGGGATCATGATGTACTACTAGGTGCCACTCATGATCGTTCTATAATTGGTTGATTATAGACGGCCAACATAAATCGAAAGCCTATTTAGTCACACGCACTACGAGTGATCCGAGGGATTTAAAACGAGTTAAAAATTGGATTTTCCGATCAAGAGAGATAAGTCGAATCTGAATTTTTCAAAGACGCATCGGAAGCATAAAATGGCTAAGTCTTTTGAAGACTTAATGGACGAATTAAATGAGTTTAATTCGTATGGTTTTAGCTTGGGTTTGGTCGGCCAAAGAGGGTCCCCACCCTCTTTGTTTGGCCGGCAACAACAAAAGGGGAAAATCGAATTTTTGGTTCAAATTATAAAATAAACCGAGCGTGGTTTGTTTTATAAAATTATGGATAAAGAAATTTATATAAAGAAATTTATATAAAAAAATTATATAAAGAGATTTATTTTTCATGGAAATTAAAATGAACCATGGATTGATTTATTTTATTTTATAAAATCAATAATGGATTGATTTACTATGATAAAGAAATTTATATAAAGAAATTTCTTTCCATAAGAAAAGGAAGACATGATTGTTTTTATCATAAATTAAATTATGATAAAAACTTGGCATGATGGAATAATTCATAGAAAAATTTATATGATAAATTTCTTATGAAAATTTATTCCATAAAAAGGAGACTTGGCGATTGAGAGACTACTATATAAAGGAACCAAGACAAGGCTTGGAAATCAATCTAAGAGATCTAGAAATAAGCCCTCTCTCTCTCTCCTTCTCTCCCTCTCCCTCCTCTAGTGCCGCCGGCCCTAAAAGGAGGACCCCTTTGTTGCCGTGAGCTTCATCCACCAAGCAGCTGCCGAAGAAGAAGAAGCGGGCGCAACTCCTTCCTTCCTCCCGGAATCTTGATTCCGTTCTTCGTTTAGTGGTTAGTCTTCCCATCTCTCTTTTGGTATTCTTGTCGTGCCTTTGGAGAATCTAGTAGTTCTTGTCGGCACGAAACTCGTGACTTTGCGAACTCATCCCGAAGAAAACTCGGCGTGGACGCGAATAGAGGCGGAGCTTCCAAGGGACGCTTACGGTTGGATCTCGTCCCTTCCTTCGAGTTACGCTAGGTATTAAGTAAATTAGTTTACTTTCTGCAAAATTTTAATATATGATCATGTCTACACAATATAAGGTTGCATGCTTAGATGTGTGGTTAAATAATTTAGAAAATTATTTATGCTAAATCTTCCGCTACACGTAATAAATTTTAAAATTACGAACCCGCATCCATGTCAACATGCACTCGGTCCCAACACTAATATCATTGATACTTCAACAAAACCGACAAATAGTTGAAGCATATCAAAGTAATAACGAGATGCGGCGAAGAAGAAGGTTTATTCAAAGAAATCGTGAAGCCGGGCATGTGAGACTCTTCAACGATTATTTCTCCACAAATCCAGTGTATCCAGATCAAATATTTCGAAGATGATTTCGCATGCGAAGAGATTTATTTTGTCGCATAGTGAATGCACTTGAGAGTCGTTTATCATTTTTTCAGCAAAGGGATGATGCTGCCAGTAGACAAGGCTTGACACCACTACAAAAATGCACAGCTGCGCTTCCCCAATTAGCTTATGGAGTCCCAGCCGACCATCTTGACGAGTACCTACGCTTGGGTGAATCAACCGCCATTCAGTGTCTTTTCAAGTTTTGCATTTATGTGGTTGAACTATTTGGAGATCAATACTTGAGAAGACCAAATGTTGATGATGTTCAACGTCTTCTTCAATTGCATGATGAGAGGCACGGCTTCCCCGGAATGTTAGGCAGTCTTGATTGCATGCATTGGGAATGAAAAAATTGTCCAGTTGCTTGGAGAGACCAATTTACAAGAGGGTATGGATCACCAACAATCGTTCTTGAAGTGGTCGCGTCTCAAGATTTGTGGATATGGCATGCATTCTTTGGTGTCGCAGGTTCATGTAATGATCTTAATGTGTTATATGAATCTCCCATATTCAATAACGTCTTGCAAGGAAATGCCCCGGAGATTAATTTCACGGTCAACGACACTCAATATAAGAAGGGGTATTATCTAACAGATGGAATATATCCGGAATGGGCTACTTTTGTGAAGGCTTTTCCTTGTCCAGATGATCCCAAGAGGAGATTGTTTAAGGAAAGACAAGAGGCTGCAAGGAAAGATGTTGAACGAGCATTTGGGGTGCTTCAAGCTAGATGGGTAATTGTCAGAGGTCCAGCTCGTTATTGGTATAGAAAAAAGTTAAAACATATTATGTTAGCGTGTATTATTTTGCACAACATGATTGTAGAAGATGAGGGGGATCACGTGACAAATTGGTACAACGATGAAGGTGACGAACCAACACAATCTGTCCAAGGCTCAAACCGAGGATTTCATGATTATCTCCGGATAAATTCCCAACTACGTGATAGTCATGTGCATCACCAACATCGTGCCGACTTAGTTGAACATATTTGGTTACAATATAGTAATCCCTGAATTTATATTTTATTAGTTCACTTTATGTTAATTTATATGTTATCTTTTAATTATATGCAAGTATATTTTTTGTTATGTTGTTCTCTATTATTTCAAAATTATAATAATAATTTAAATTTTAAATAATGATAAATATATTTAAAAATATTATTATTATTTATTTTAAATAATAATTATTTAAATTAGCAAATAAAATTGAAAATAAAAAATATGTAGGTAAGAGAATGAATATGTGAGAGAATATGTATGTGAGAGAAGGTATATCTGAGATAATGTGTATGTGGCATGTGGGCCCCACAAATAATGGGGGTTGAATGTTAAACGGTTGTGAGAGAATGAAGATGCTAATGTTAATGTGTATGTGGCATGTGGGTCCCATGCTTTTTGATGAGGTGGTAGGTGTTATAACGTTAAAGGAGTTAAACGGTTGCGGATGCCCTTAGCATATGCTTGAATCATTGGTGAGACATTGGCTCCTTTGCCTGCGCTATGACCGCATTATTGTCACAATATAGCACAACTGGATCAATAATGCTAGGAACCACTTCAAGCTCCACTATAAAGTTCTTGATCCACACAACTTCCTTTGATGCCTCCGAAGCTACTTTGTACTCAGACTCAACTGTTGAATCTACAACAATCTTCTACTTGGAACTCCTCCAGCGCACCATTCAAGCAAAACAAATGACCTTGTTGCTGTTGATGCAGTCTGACTCTGATTGTTGTTTTGGTGTTGACACCGATTTAAGTTTGATTTAAGTCTGGTTGAATTTGGATTAAGTCCAGGTGGATCGGGAGATCACACGCTGGCATATGAAAAGTCCTAATTTGGAGGGTTAGGTGTGAAAAGTCCTAGCTTGGAGGGCTAGGTGATGGAAATCTCGGTAAGTGAAGCCGGGTCCTGGTGAGTGAAGCCAGGTGATGAAAATCCTAGTGAGTGAAGCTAGGTTGAAATCCCGGTGAGTGAAGTCAGGTCCTGGTGAGTGAAGCCAGGTGATGGAAATCCTAGTGAGTGAAGCTAGGTTGAAATCCCGGTGAGTGAAGCCGGGTGACCGAAATCCTAGTGAGTGAAGCTAGGTTGAAATCCCGGTGAGTGAAGTCGGGTCCCGGTGAGTGAAGCCGGTTGATCGAAACCCTGGTGAGTGAAGCCAGGTCCTAGCTTGGAGGGCTAGGTTGAAGTCCCAGTGAGTGAAACTGGGCACGGAGTCTTGGTCCGGGGGGCTAAGAACGAGTCATAGAAGGGCTGGGAGCTTGTTCTCGTGACTTAGAGGAGATTTGACCTTGCCTAGATCGGTCTGGTGACCGATCAAGGAAGTTGGCACGGTGCTCCTTCATGGATCGGTCTGGTGACCGATCCAACGATGACTGATCGGTCTGATGACCGATCAGGCAGCACACAGTGACCTTGTTGGGTTACTGCTTGGCTCCTGATCGGTCTGGTGACCGATCAGGGATACTATTCAGATTGTTCTGGTGAACGATCATTTGTCGCAAGGTTCTCACTATAACCGATCAGGATGACTCCTGATCGGTCAGGAAGCAGCCTGATTGGTCTGGTGACCGATCAGGGCACAGCCTGATTGGTCTGGGGACCGATCTGGAGTGTGCAACAGACTGCTGGATAGGTCTGGAGACCAATCAGGAGTGTGCAGAAGACTGCTGGATCGGTCTGGTGACCGATCAGGGTCCTCTCTGATTGGTCTGGGGACCGATCAGGAGCAGAACTTTAATTCAAATACGCTGTCAGAAGTTTCTGATCGAGTCTGTTTTCACTGCCGATTCTCTGCTACTTGCTGATTTCAATTGATATCGATTTGCTAAGCCTCTGTTGGAGTGTGCAGGTGATAACAGGCGATTCAAATACTCAAGGAGGGTCAATGGGAGGCTTTCCTTGGAGCAGGTTTGTTTGTTTCTCCTTCTCAGGTTTCAACGGCAACTAGAGCAGCTGGTGACTGACGGAGACTCAGCTGGAGAGGAGGTCTTCAGTGGATTGAGTGCTCAGGGAGGCCAGTGGGTTTAGGCTGGCTCAGGGGATGCTGATGGAGCCTGGCGATGAAGCAGGAGCTTAAGAGGAAGATGAGAAGCAGAGGAGGCAAGTAGAACGAACAGGAAAACAAGCAAGTGTGGCTGTGGGTTTCGCTGTTGTTGTTGTGCTCCTTGTGTAGCTTCTCTCTTGAGCTTTCTTGCTACTGTCTTGTGAGAGGTTCCTCCTTAGTCTCGTGAGCTTACCTTGTATCTTATTGAGACGCTTGTGGAGAGGTTTCTCCACAGAGAAGGAGGCGCTGTTTTATCCGGGTCACCGGGGCTTGATCTGTCGACGATCAAGGGATCACCCACCTCACGGGCACGCCAAGGAGTAGGGGCAAGTTATCCCCGAACCTTGTACATCCTCGTCTTAACGACTGTGTGGTTTGTTTTTCAGTTACTGCATTTCTGTTTCTGCTGTTAAACTTGTATTGCTTCCGCTGGGCTAACTTAAGTGCAGAAAGATTTCAAAGGGTGAGTTTTTGTGTTTGGCTATATTCACCCCCCCCTCTCTAGCCATCCAAGTTCCAATAAGTGGTATCAGAGCTTGGGGCTCTGTTTTAGTGGATTAACATCCGAGAGCTATCATCAATGGCGTTGAGAGAAGGGTTGAGCACAAATCAACCTCCATTCCTCGACGACACTGATTTTTCATATTGGAAGTCAAGAATGGAGTTTTACTTGAAGATAAACATGAGCTTGTGATTCGCTGTCAAGGAGGGGTTTCCCTTCCAAAGGATAATGAAGGAAAGGAGCTTGAGTTTTCCAAGTGGTCAGCTGAGCAAATACGGAAGGGGGAAGCAAATGCCAAAGCTGTGGTCACCTTACAATGTGGGATGACTAAAGAGCAATTGATCAAGATTGGTCCCTTCACCTCTGCCAAAGATCTATGGAACAAACTTCTTGAGCTCCATGATGGAACGCATGAAACCCGGACAGCCAAGAAGGACCTTCTTCTCAGTCAACTTTAGAATTTGACAATGGGAGAAAATGACACTGTAAGTATGCTCCATAGTAATTTCAAAGAAGTCCTCAATGGTCTACACTCCATAAATGAAAAGGTCGAGAACCGCGACCTTGTGAGGTATATCCTAAAAGCCTTTCCAAGGAATGCCTTATGGTCATCCATGGTGGATGCCGACAAGGTTTCCAAGGACTTGCCAATTATTAAGTTAGAAGATTTATTTTGTGAAATGGAGCTACACGAACTTGCTAACCAAAGCCCCAAGGAGAAAGGGATTGCTTTAGTGGCAGGTGACCGAAAGAAGAAGGAGAGGAAAAAGGAAATGGAGGAGAAGAGCACTCACTGCCATATGGCCTTCATGGCCTTAGAAGAATCAACCGAGGAAAGTGACAACGAATCAAGAAGCTCTTCAACCGCGCCTTCATCATCTTCGGATGATGAAGAGGTAATCTCTCCCGAGTTAGATAAGTGCTATAGAACAATAGCTTGCATGACAAACATGCTTAAGAAATCTAAGGCCAAAGTTAAATCTTTAAAATTAGAAGTAGAAAAATTGAATCCTCTAAGGATGAGGATATTGATGATTTGCATGTAGAAATGTTAGAGGATGAGAACAACTCTTTGAAGAGTGAAGTTGAGAGACTCAAGAATGTTCTTGAGAAATTCTCAACTAGCTCTAAAACCCTAGACATGATCCTAAACTCCCAAAGGGCGGTTTACAACAAGGCCGGTATAGGTTACCGACATAAGGAACCAACCTTTGTGTCACTAATGTCTAGAACCCAATTTAGATCATCAAATGATTCTAGGGTTCAAAAGGTTAAAAAGAAAAAGACTAAGGTATGGGTGCCTATGTCCCTCATTGTTGATGCTTTAGGTCCCAAAATTTGGGTACCTAAAACTTCCATATTTCGAACTGTATAGCTTAGGTTGAGGGAGAGCATCTATCAACATGGGTGGTTGATATTTGGTGCTCCAAACATATAGTCATTCCTAGTTAGGAATGTGCTTACCATTTCGTCAAATTCATATGGATGGTTTAGTTTAACGCATAACTAGCTCTTGCCATGGATTGTTTAGGATAATCAGGTTTGTTGTTGCAATTTATGGTTTCCTGCAATTCATGGTTTATGATATGCCTTATGTCAAGTCTAAGGAGTCCATTTTCTTGTATATACAATATGACATGCAATTTTTGTTTAAAGAACAAGATGGACACATGCTTTATGATGATTATTATGAAAATGTCTCAAGGCGTCACTAAACAAATAACATGAGTTTCAAAATTCATTGCTTATGTTGTATGACGTAGTGTTTCCTTTGAGTCATGATTTAAACCTTGTATTTATGGGCAACTCGGGGAATAGGTTTTTAACACAAATTTGATTTCAAATTAGTTAGAACCATGATTTTGATACACACTTAGAGCTATGAATTTTCAAATCCAATCCATGACTTATCAATATAATGGGGAATTGGGATTATGGAATTGATATGTATATTTTTCCCTCAAACCTGAACTCTTAAGATTTTTAAACAACAATTCACTTTAATGTTTTTCTTTATTGATGTGGGAAAGTACATGTTGGGTAAGGGAAACCTTTCTTAGGATTAAGAAGGGACTAACTCTGATTGAATTGGGGTTTAGGAATGGTTGAGAGTTGAAACAAATCTAATTTCAGAGTTTCTGAAATTGGTTTCTGAAATCTGGAACTGAGAAAACCTTCTGTCTGAACCCAGATCGGTCCAGTAACCGATCAGGACTCACCCTGATCGGTCGGATGACCGATCAGACCAATTCTGATCAAGGAACTCCCAAATCGTTCCAAAGTGATCCAAAACCTCCTCAAACCAATCTCTCTTCATCAAATTGTATCAGATTGTTGATCATTTTGATACAAACACATCTGATATAGGCCGATTATAGTTGGAACAAAACCTAATGTTGATTTGATACAAACCTATGTTGGAATGTTCAAATTCATAAGAAATGGCTTGTTGAGTCATGACTCTTGTTCTTAATGTCGTGTTTCAGAAATGTTTCTGGAATGTCGAATATCAATAGAGTCTACATCCTTGTTTTGGAATGCAAATTGTTAATGCAGTCTGATCAGGAACGTATCAGAGTTTCAAAATTTTTTCTGAAATCTGATCACTCCCCAGACTAACAAGAAATATTTCTGTATCAAATAATCAACGAACCTGATCGGTCACGGAGACCAATCAGGATTATGTGTCCGATACAGCTACATTCCTTACTTATCATATGAAACATATACATGCTTAACCATGATATATTTTTGTATATGTTTTCATGTGCAATTCACACTTATTGTCGTATGATGCATATACATTATTGCCATGATACATTTATGGTATATGCCTTTCATATGCAATTCAAAAGTTTACCTTTGATTATTTTGGGTTTGGGGAGAGACCCGTGTTTGAGGGGAATGTATGTTTAAACTTAATAACCATACCCTTTTCGATGTTTAACAAAGGGGGAGAGATTGGTTGATTAAGTTTAGGGTTATTGTAGGGGGAGGATTTTGATTCCCTTACGATAATTGAACTGCCTTCAATTGATCATTAATGTCTAAACTTAAATCGGGTTGTTAAACAACAAAAAGGGAGAGATTGTTGATGCAGTCTGACTCTGATTGTTGTTTTGGTGTTGACACAGATTTAAGTTTGATTTAAGCCTGGTTGAATTTGGATTAAGTCCAGGTGGATCGGGAGATCACACGCTAGCATGTGAAAAGTCCTAATTTGGAGGGTTAGGTGTGAAAAGTCCTAGCTTGGAGGGCTAGGAGATGGAAATCCCGGTGAGTGAAGCCGGGTCTTGGTGAGTGAAGCCAGATGATGAAAATCCTAGTGAGTGAAGCTAGATTGAAATCCCGGTGATTGAAGCCGGGTCCTAGTGAGTGAAGCCAGGTGATGGAAATCCCGGTAAGTGAAGCCGGGTCCTGGTGAGTGAAGTCAGGTGATGGAAATCCTAGTGAGTGAAGCTAGGTTGAAATCCCGGTGAGTGAAGCCGGGTGACCGAAATCCTAGTGAGTGAAGCTAGGTTGATATCCCGGTGAGTGAAGCCGGGTCCCGGTGAGTGAAGCTGGGTGATGGAAACCCTGGTGAGTGAAGTCAGGTCCTAGCTTGGAGGGCTAGGTTGAAGTCCCAGTGAGTGAAACTGGGCACGGAGTCTTGGTCCGTGGGGCTAAGAACGAGTCAGAGAAGGGCTGGGAGCTTGTTCTCATGACTTAGAGGAGATTTGACCTTGCCTGGATCGGTCTGGTGACTGAACAGGGAAGTTGGCATGGTGCTCCTTCATGGATCAGTCTGGTGACCGATCCAGCGATGACTGATCGGTCTGGTGACCGATCAGGGAGCACACAGTGACCTTATTGGGTTACTGCTTGGCTCCTGATCGGTCTGGTGACCGATCAGGGAGCATACAGTGGGTTTTGGGAACCTTCCTGCTTGCCTCCTGATCGGTCTGGTGACCGATCAGGGATACTATTCAGATCGTTCTGGTGAACGATCATTTATCGCAAGGTTCTCACTATAACCGATCAGGATGACTCCTGATCGGTCAGGAAGCAGCCTGATCGGTCTGGTGACCGATCAGGGCACAGCCTGATTGGTCTGGGGACCGATCTGGAGTGTGCAGCATACTACTGGATAGGTCTGGGGACCAATCAGGAGTGTGCAGAAGACTGCTGGATCGGTCTGGTGACCGATCAGGGTCCTCTCTGATCGGTTTGGAGACCGATCAGGAGCAGAACTTTAATTCAAATACGATGTCAGAAGTTTATGATCGCGTCTGTTTTCACTGCCGATTATCTGCTACATGCTAATTTCATTTGATATCGATTTGCTAAGCCTCTGTTGGAGTGTGCAGGTGATAGCAGGTGATTCAAACACTCAAGGAGGGTTAATGGGAGGCTTTCCTTGGAGCAGGTTTGTTTGTTTCTCCTTCTCAGGTTTCAACGGCAACTAGAGTAGCTGACGACTGACGGAGACTCAGCTGGAGAGGAGGTCTTCAGTGGACTGAGTGCTCAGAGAGGTCAGTGGGTTCAGGCTGGCTCAGGGGATGCTGATGGAGCCTGACGATGAAGCAAGAGCTTAAGAGGAAGATAAGAAGCAGAGGAGGCAAGTAGAACGAACAGGAAAACAAGCAAGTGTGGCTGTGAGTTTCGCTGTTGTTGTTGTGCTCCTTGTGTAGCTTCTCTCTTGAGCTTTCTTGCTACTGTCTTGTGAGAGGTTCCTCCTTAGTCTCGTAAGCTTACCTTGTATCCTATTGAGATGCTTGTGGAGAGGTTTCTCCACCGAGAAGGAGGCGCTGTTTTATCCGGGTCACCGGGGCTTGATCTGCCGACGATCAAGGGATCACCCACCTCACGGGCACGCCAAGGAGTAGGGGCAAGTTATCCCCGAACCTTATACATTCTCGTCTTAGCGACTGTGTGGTTTGTTTTTCAGTTACTGCATTTCTGTTTCTGCTGTTAAACTTGTATTGCTTCCGCTGCGGCTAACTTAAGTGCAGAAAAATTTCAAAGGGTGAGTTTTTGTGTCTGGCTATATTCACCTCCCCCCCTCTCTAGCCATCCAAGTTCCAACAGTTGCGATTTCAGATCATCCCGAACTATCTGAAAACTGACGTCAGTATATCCTCTAACGATCAATTCTTTATCTTCTCCGAAAACTAAGAACATGTTCTTTGTTCTTCTAAGATACTTAAGGATAGTGTTTATCGCAGTCCAATAACCCTCTCTAACATCTGATTGATATCTACTTGTCATACTTAAAGCATACGAGACATCTGGTTGAGTGCATATCATGACATACATTATGGACCTTATAGCCAAAATATACGATATCTTGCTCATTGTACTTCTCTCCTCTTGTATCTTTGGACACAGCCTTGGAGAGATGTACACCTTGTGACACTGGCAAAAATCCTCTCTTGGAGTCTTGCATGCCGAATCTATTCAATATTTTGTCAATATATATACCTTGACTCACCCTAGTAACCTTCTTTGTGTATCTTGGTATATTCTAATACCTAAGACATAGGTTGCATCCCCAAGATCTTTCATTAAGAAACACTCTCCCAGCCAAGTCTTGGTAAATTCTAGGCTAAGAATATCATTTCCTATGAGAAGTATATAATCAACATACAATATTAGGAACGTAATCTTGCTCCCACTAATCTTCTTGTAAACACAATGTTCTTATGGATTTTTGATGAAGGAAAAATCTTTAATCGCTTCATCAAATCGCATATTCCAACTCTGAGATGTTTACTTTAGTCCATAAATAGACCTCTTGAGCTTATGTAATTTATTGACATTCTTAGATGTTATAAAACATGGAGGTTGTACCATATATACTTCCTCCTGTAATCTTCTATTTAGGAAAGCAGTGTTAACATTCATTTGCTAAATCTCGTAATGCTTGTAAGCTGCTATAGATAACAAAATACTAATGGACTTAGGCATTGCAACGGGGCGAGAATGTTTATCATAGTGAATTCCTTGACGTTGATTGAAACCCTATATATGTCAGAAGTCTTGCTTTAGAGGTACTTATGTTCCCATCCATATCAATCTTCTTCTTGAAGATCCACTTGCACTCATATGGGTTTTATCGTAAGTATTTATTTTTTAAATAATATTTTATATTTTTATATTTTTTGTATTTCTAGAAATTTTTATACATATTTTTGTATATTCATATAAATTTTGTTATTTTTTATATTTATATTTATATTAATTTATATATATATATTTTAAACATTCATGATGTAAAAAAATTAATTTTAATACCATATTCAAAATATAATAATAATTATATAAATATCAAAATTATATTTAGATAATTAAAAATGATTAATTTATATTGTTTAAGAGTATTATTATTATTATTTAACTAAAAATTAGGTTTGGAAGAAATTATTTATTAAATACTCAAATTTTTTTAAATATTTTATAATTTAGCTTCCCATTAACTTTAAAATATTTTTTATGAGAATTATTTTTAAATAAGTAAAAAAAATGCCAAACACTACTCTCTCAGATTGTTGGAGAAGTAGACGTTGAAGTCCTTGTAGATCTTTCATGAGTCCTCTCATGTAAATACACACATCCACCCGACTTTATCATTACAATAGTTTTACACCACCCCTCAATTTACATCACGTCCATGATAATTTTAATAAAAAAATAAACATCTCATATCATTAGTTAATGATCCTGCCACGACGCGAGGTGGACGCCCCAAAAATGAGATGATCCTCCGGGGATCATGAAAGTGCCGAGGCTGGCGGCGAAGCTGGCTCGCTCTTATCCTGCAAGACAGGGACCGTTAGAACCTACCAGGAAAAGTCCCCGGCCAGGCACTCCGACGGTCAAGTCAGTCCTCGAGAGTGGAAAGTAGAAGGAAAGCAATAGAACAGTAAGAATGTACTATTGCACGTACCTGCGAGATGCGGAGTGAAGAGACATATATAGCCGGGGAAGCTGACAGCTCATGCCCCGCCTGTCACTTTTGTCATATAGCGAGGACAAGGTGATGCATACCCAGAGGTGGCAGGGTAAAGTAGTGCATACTGGAATAAGAAAAGGGGCACTGTCAATTTAATGGCTAGCGCCACTTGGCGCCGCTCGACCTAACACCAATGTATGCGGTCATGGTACGGGGAGACAGGGTATGACAGGAAGATCAAGCCATCAGCGGGATACCCGTTGTTTGGGGCCAGGGTGGCACCAGTCCTGTGCTGACCCCGTACTACTTCTAGTAGTCTGGTGTCAGGGAATGATTGTTTTACATGCCAGGGCCGACTGAGGACCCCTAAGAAGGGTGTCGACTGGGGCATCGAATAGTGAAGTCGACTGAGGCCTAGAAGGAAGGTGCCTACTGGGGCATCGAATAGCGGGGCCGACTGAGGGCCTAGAATGAAGGTGCGACTGGGCACTGAATAGTGAGGCCGACTGAGGGTCTTTGGTGGTATAACGGGTAAAGCCTCCTCTGGCTCGGGCTTAACCCAGGAGTGTGGGCCGCCACGCGTCGGCTGGGAGCCAAACCTAGAGAGGTATGAGAACGTGTTCGTGAATGTCTGAGCACCCGGTCCAGCCGATTCTGGGGAGCATGGGCCGCCATGCGTCTAATCACGAGTACTGAACCGAGTGAGGCGCGGGGGGCTGGCCCGCGAGTACTTTTACTATATTATGTGTAGGGATTTCCCAGATGTAAGAGTACCAAGACTTGTCCCAAGATGTTCTTCAAATTCTCCCGGGCCCGGGCCTTCCTTGCCACCAGGGCTTCTAGGGGGTCTGGCTCCCTCAGGCCCTCTTATCTTACAGTGAGTCGGATCAACTCACCGACCTAGGCCACCTATCTGATGGGTCTCTCCGGCCTGTAAACTCATTTCTCCTGACTAGGTGCCAGGCTACCGGGCCAGGCTACACGTAAGCTGGCCCGGGATCCGTTAACAAAAAAAAAAAAATTCTTATAAAATCAAACATATAATTATGAAAATAAAATGTCAATATAGCACAATGCTTGCCAATAAACATATCAATATTTATGAGAAGAAAATAACATACATTATGATTAAGAAGTAAAAATAGCATTCAAATATAAATCGAAAATGGTCATGAGTCAACTATAAAATATAAGCAACGCAATACAAAATGATTTTGAAAACAACATACATTCGTACTATTTACCTATTTTAAATAACGTACATTTAATTAATATTAACATACATTCTTACTATTTTAAAAACAATAAATTATAAAATGATTTTATACATATATCCAAAATTTGAATCTTAAAAGATAAAGTCATACATTAAATATATAGTAATAAAATTTGATTTTTTATATATTTAATTATAATCCTATCAGTATTTTATAGAATTAATATTATTTGGTTAAATTGTATTACATTTAATTAATATTTTTATGAATTTAAAAAATATTTAAGAATTTTTCAAAGTAGATTTTTTTTTAATCTCAAGCTTGGGCTATATAAGCAATGTCAACTGCTACAGGGCTATAGTACAGCGGTAGATTGATTAGTCGTTATCTTAGGTATCTGTGATTTGATCCCCAATTACGACATATTTGTAGAATTTTCCCTCTAAATGGGACGCGAAGACGCTATGCTTCTAGATCACCCACCACGAGCACTTCTCGATTTATCTTGACGGCCGATAGGAAACTTCCATGGGACCGGATCGATCGTCCGAAATTGAAAAAATCTTATTAATCGTTTTTTTAATATAAGCAATGCCGACCTGGTTCTGACCATGCTACGAGTCTTTGATTTTATGAGTCTTTGCGACTGTCAAGTCTCGTGTTGGGCTTATCATGACACAACAAATGAGTCTACCGGTTAAGCCATGCTTGACATGAGAGTCCCGAATTACCATCATAATTAATCATTTATTAAAATTTCTATTATAAAAAAATATTTATTTATTTATTGAGGAATTTGTGTGTTGCGTACGTAAATTATTAATTATTAATATTGAAAAATTAGTTCTAAAATTTCAGATATGTACACCCTGCTCCTTAAATAATTACTCTTGGAATTAAATTAGTATCGTTCTTCATCTTAAAAATCTTAATAAAAAAATGTTATTTTCAAAATATAATTACGGAGAGATTTTATTTCCAACTTATATAATACACTGTATTATCAGAAACATAACCCAGTTGGATTTAACATGGCATGTTTATAGAATTGAGCAACGACAAGGCTCGCGCGACAGATCATTCCCGGACGAAGCAGACAGATCATTCCCTTCCGGCTACAACAACAATCAATCAGATACTCCATAATTATCCGATTGCTAAACCTATAAATAAGATTCAATTCCATTCCATTCCTCATTCCCAATCAAACGATGAAGCCAAGCTTCAGCTGTCTCTTTTTCTTCTTCTTCTTCCTCTGTTTCTTACCCTGCGAAGCTTCTGGCACAGTACGGCAAGGAGATGCGCTGGAAAAGTTATACTTTAACAACAGAGCAGGGAGGTCTTCTTCTTCTTCGTCTTCATCATCATCATGGGCAAGCAGTCTCCTTTCGGTATCCGACGTGGAGTCGAAGGTCTACCACGATAGTGGGCTGAAGGAGGGCGACAAGGTCGTTCAGCTGCCCGGTCAGCCGGACGGCGTGCGTTTCGATCAGTACGCGGGGTATGTCACCGTCAATAGAGCCAACGGCCGAGCTCTGTTTTACTACTTCGCCGAAGCTGTCGAGAATAGCGGGTCGAAACCTCTTGTGCTCTGGCTCAATGGAGGTATGGAATTAGTAGAAAATGAATCGATCGATCGATGAGTTGCTTTTTTTAGATAGCGAGGTGATTGCTGTGGTGTGGGTGGGTGCAGGGCCAGGGTGTTCGTCGTTGGGGTTCGGCGCCATGGAGGAGCTCGGCCCGTTTCGGGTCATGAGCGACGGCAAGACTCTGTACAGGAACCCCTACGCTTGGAACGAAGGTAGGAATCATCATCATCATCAGTAAAGTTTGGCATTACCTCGAACTGACTGGCACCATGCCATGCAGTGGCGAATGTCTTGTTCCTAGAGAGCCCCGCCGGCGTCGGCTTCTCCTACTCTAACACCACGTCGGACTACGCAAAGAACGGCGACCGTAGGACGGCGAGAGACGCGCTGGTTTTCCTCGTGAACTGGTTCGAGCGGTTCCCGGAGTATAAGGGGAGGGACTTCTTCATCACCGGTGAGAGCTACGCGGGGCACTACGTCCCCCAGCTAGCCCATGCCATACTCCATCACAAAAATCACCTCATCAACCTCAAAGGCATCGCGGTAAGACATGGATCCCGAGATCAATCAGTCCGATCCATCCCCAGTATTCATTTTGATCGCTCGCTAGCTAATTAAATCAAGAAGTATCAATTCCCTTCGATTTGGGAAGGATGGATCTCATTTTTCTTTCGAATGACCTAGCTAGATCGGGAACGCGGTGATCGACGAGGAGTCGGATAACAAGGGGCAGGTCGACTATTACTGGACGCACGCGTTCTTAGCCGACGAGACCATCGTCGCGATCCACAAGTTCTGCAATTTATCGCCGAGTGCGCAATGGCAACCTCCGGAGTGCAACCGGGCCGTCGCCGAGGCGAGCCGCGTCTTCAAGGAAGTGAACGTCTACAACATGTACGCGCCACGGTGCTTCTCGTCGGGCGTGACGCCGACTCCAAAATTGCCCTCGGTTTGTCTCTAGCAATCATCTTTATATTTTTCCTGCTACTTTCAGACTCAATTTAGATATATCGATCGATGAATGTTTGATCACTGTGAGGAGCAAGTTACTTAAATTAGCAAGGAAAAATTATATTGGATTTAGGGGCCGACCGGGTAATCAGACTCTAACTGCAGCTAACTTCTATCTTGTTGAATCGTATCCCTAGCTTCTTCATCCTTTTGAGAAATAGAATAACATCTAACTTGATCAGTTAGAAAGCCAGGGAGGCCTACGAGGGCCACACTATCTATCGATCGACATTGAGTCTCGCTTGATCATGTGATATGCGAAGAGATCTGCAATTAATTGTCTTGTTCCCCTTTCAAGTGAAACCCCTCCACAAAATTCCTCTGAATGCTAATTACTAACTTTACATAGTTTTTACTCAAATCATTTTATGGTACGAACCGATTCAATATTTTCACTCTATCATATCAATTGTGCAAGAATAATAGAGGTATGGTTTATAGCCATGTTAATCCTAAAAGCCATAGGAGTAATAGATTCAATCTAGCTAGTTCTGTTTTTTAAAATAGGTCAATTTTTCCGAATCCCTACCTACCTACCAATTGTTATCTCTATATAATGAAATGTTGTATTCAAATTCTAACACAGATTGAAAATTTTGATCCCTGTACTTCTAATTACGTGGAGGCATACCTTAACAATCCTGAGGTGCAGAAAGCTTTACATGCCAATGTGACAAAGCTCAACTATACTTGGTCTGGTTGTAGGTACATATGTGCATATCTCATATTGGCAACCATTTGATAATTTTATTTTTCTTTTAAACAAAATAATGAAAATTCAGCTCATTTATCTATATTTGTGTCTCGATGCAGCAAAGTGATACAGGGTTGGTCAGATCAGCCTTCCACAATGTTGCCACTTATTCACGAATTGCTATCTAATGGGATTAGGGTTTTGAAGTACAGGTAAAAAAAATTATAGCATCATCATTAGATTCGTATAACTAACCCTGGTGATGGGTTAAAGTAATAGACAAAATTTAGGTGAAAACCCTTTCACCACGATCGATGTATTCATCATATGAAAACAATTTTGCAGAAGCAAATAGAGATTTTCATTATATTATATTATATTATATGGCGTATCAGTTTTAGGTGCATCCATTTTATGACCCTTATTATATACTTTGTGTAACTACAATTAATAGCAGTTATAGATAAATCAGGTTTAAGATTTCTGCATAACATACACCATATGATAAAGATAAAGATATTTTTCATCAGATCGCGAGTGAAGGATTTTCGATATAATTTTGCCCTAAGTAAGCTTTGGCTTGGTTAATTTTCATATGCATTCATATAATTGTGCAGTGGTGACTTTGATGGAAGAATTCCTGTTACTTCCACAAGATACTCTCTCAACAAGCTAAAGTTTAAAGTGAAGGTTCCATGGAGAGCTTGGATGCTTAATAGTGAGGTAGACAATTATGTTTTTTTAATTATCCTCGAATCCACCTTCACTGATAGATAAAAGAATTGAAAATATTTACGGCGAAATGTGTCAAAATTCTCTTCATTGTTAGAACAATATTAATTATTATGATTTTTATTGTGAATATGCAGGTTGGGGGATTCACTGTGGTATATGATCACAATTTGACATTTGCCACTGTTCGAGGAGCAGGGCATGAGGTTCCAAGCTATCAGCCAGCTCGTGCTCTAGAGATGATCAAGAGTTTTCTTCAAGGGCTACATCTCCCTGTTGTTTAAGAAATAGAACAAATCAATTTGTTGGTATTGTTGTTGTTATTTATTGTGTGTTCAATCTTTTAAAAAATATATAATCTACACTTTTTAGATATTCTCTCTTGTTCAAGTTAATCATGGTCAAGGAAATTTCTTATTAAGTGATTTAATTTATATTAATTTATCATTAATAATAAGTGATTATGTCGGTACTAACTAAGGCATCGTGATAGATTAATTATAATTTGAATATTCTAATAGGCTAGTAATTGGACTTGTTTAATGGACCATGATAATTTTGAGTTAATAAATTGATTCCGATTCCAGTTTCGATTGAATTCCAATCTCCTCGCGGGGTTCATTCACCTCGATCGTATTGTTAGGACCAAAAGGAATTAGGATATCTCTACAATGGCATGATATTGTCCACTTTGGGCCTTAAGCCCTCATGGTTTTGCTCTTGGGCTCTCCCCAAAAGGCCTCATACCAATGGAGATACCATATTCCTTATAAACCAATGATTTTCCCATGTGTTTCTCAATGTGGGACTAAGTTTGCACCTTCCAACCTCTAACAAACCCCCCCTCAAACAAAGGACCACATGCCCCCACCACAAATGGAAACACTTTCCGTTTAGATGTCTGATCTACCAGAACTTTCTGCCCCTCGGTCCACCTGACCTACTAGGCCTTCACCACCTAGCCGCAACTAGAACTGACCCTCTTTTTGATCAAGACACGGGAGCCCACATATCCTTTATTAAGGCTTAACGCACATGATTAGATCTGGATGAGTAACCTGGCTCTGATACCATTTGTTAGGACCAAAAGGAATTAGGATATCTCCACAATGGCATGATATTGTCCACTTTGGGCCAAAGCCCTCATAGTTTTTCTCTTGGGCTCTCCCCAAAAGGCCTCATGCAAATGGAGATACCATATTCCTTATAAATCAATGATCTTCCATGTGTTTCTCAATGTGGGACTAAGTTTGCACCTTGCAACCTCTAACAAACCCCCCCTCAAACAAAGGACCACATGCCCCCACCACAAACGGAAACACTTTCGGTTTAGATGTCTGATCCACCAGGACTTTCTGCCCCTCGGTCCACCTGACCTACTAGGACTTCACCACCTAACCGCAACTAGAACTGGTCCAACTTTGATCAAGAATAACGGCAAAACGAAAGATCATTGGGGGAAAACCCTTGACAGGAATTAGGATGAGCAACTCTTATATCATAATAAAGTAAAGAGAAGTAGAAAAAAGGAGAGGTAGAGAAAAGAAAGAAGAGATACCAAATAACTTTCTTGATTAATTGATACAACTTGTCTATGAGATACACAATTTATAAGGACCTTAGAATACTTAGTCAAATAAAAAATTACTAACAAAACTGTTAATTAACAGATTTATAAAGAATCTGTTAATTAATATATTAATAAGAAAATATCTAATAAATATTAACGGATTAAATAGAATTCGGGTCACCAAATTCTATCAATCTCCATCTTGACGCGAATTCCACAAATCTTCAAAAAGAACATTCTCCACCTTTTCCACAAAAGCCCCATAAGCAAATCTCAACATCTAGCATCAACCAAGTCTAAGTAATGCTTAAACTTAACTATAGGAAGTGTCTCACATCAATGTGCTTTGTCCTCTCATGAAGCATCTGATCCTTCATGAAGAAAATGACACTCTGACTATCACAAAAGACTGTAGTAATCTGCAAGTCTTCGCTAAGCTCACTGAAGAGTTCTTTTAACCAAATAGCTTTCTTATAAGCTTCCCGTAAGTGATCTACTTTTATCAATATCACCTTGTGACGACAACATCACCTATTACTGTGGATCCCTGCAGGACATATAAATTGGTGGTTTTCATTAGTCCCTTCATCACAACAAGAGACCTTTTACTGACCTTCACATCTCCACCTTCACCAGTGTACTTGTACCCTTTAGAATCAAGAATACTCAAAGAAATCATATTTCTCTTCAAATCAGGAACATGACTCACATTACCAAGTGTCCGAATGACACCATCAAACATTTTAATTCTGACCGTACCAATACTAGCAATTATGCAAGATGTATTATTGCCCATAAAAATGTAACGGCCCGTAAAATCCTTTCAATATTTTTCTTGAAAGTATTGATCATGCCTATATGGATTTGTGAGTAACATAGGAATACTAGCATGAGCCTTAGCTTGATTCCTTATATGGATTAAAAAACTAAGTACTAATGGGTCTTACATGGACTCTTCTAGTACCATGGTTATTAGTGAATTTTAGGTAGAATTTAACATAAATAGAAATGGGTTTCAAATAAGAATATTAGCATGACTCTTGGTGGGCCTTATGTGGGCCTTGCCAAAAATAAAAGAAAAAGAAATAAAAATAAAGTGCATGTACCAAGGATTGAACCTTGGGTCTAAGGTAGAGGCAAACCCTCATCATGCATGTACTAACCAATTCACCTAGCAAGAGAGTGCTAGTGGAAAAGGAAGAGGATTTTAGTTGAGGCTAAGGAAGTGAAGAGTCACTATGAGAGGAGGCACCATGCCTCTTCACTTGCCCCTTCACTTAGTATAAAAGAGAGGGGATGAGAAGTGAAGAGGTAACTTGGCACTTAAGTTATTGCTTTCTCTTTTCTTCTTCCACCAAGGCTCTTCCTCTCCCTCTTCTTCCTCCTTCTAGCCGAAACCCACAAGGGGCTTTTCCCTTGGAAAAGCTTCACAAGAAGACTTCCTCTTGAAGATCCAAGGCTTCCTACAAGGCCACAAGGGCTAGGGGTGGCCTAAGGTCAAAAATGTTTTCTTTTGCTTCTCTATTCAGGGTTTATAACCAAGATAAAGAAAGGTAAGACTCCCTCACCTGTGGTATAATAGTTTTGATGTTATCTTTCATGATTCAAGATGTTGTTTGGGATCTATATTGAGAAAACCATGAGCTAGGGTTTCTAAAAGTTTCGGCCAAGTCATGTTTTTGGGTCTAAGATGATGTTAAAACCTCACTTATATTTCCTAATGCTTTCTCATGATAAATAAAGAATAAATTATGATTTGGGGAATTTTTGTAGCACCCTAAGACCCTCTAGGGTTTCGTCCACCATCCATGTTTCATGATTAGGATTAAATCCAACCTTCCAAGCATGTTTATTATGTTTCCCTATGATATAATGGATATTAATTGTGAATTATATGAATTTTTCCATGGACTTATTACCCTTCTAGGGTTTCGGCCAAGGCATGATTTAGGGCTAGGACTTAGGGTTAGATCCAATCAAGGGTTCTAATGGCTTCTCATGGTATTGTATGTATTGGATTGGATATTTATGGTGAATTATATGAATTTCTCCATGTACTTGTGACCCTCTAGGATTTCAGCCAAGGTCAAGTTGTAGGGCTAGAACTTAGGGTTAGCCTTAATCATGGGTTCTAATGGTTTCCTTTGGCATTGTATGTAATGTATGGACTTTTCTTTACTTATGGTACCTTACATGTTAGTTGAATAATAGGATCTCTCTTCTTCCAACTTTCGGCCAAGCACCTCAATTAGGGTGTAGGTTGAGTTAAGTTTCAAGAATACTTGTTTATGACTTATTATGATGTATATATATGTTCAAGCATGTGGTATGAATTTTATGTTACCTAAAACCCTAACCTTATGTGATATGCTTCATGATTTTGTATGCTTATGTTAGATACCATGTTTTAGTAGGTTTCATTCATGAATGTTTTAAGCTCTATACCATGAACACGTGTTATGAAGAAGGCCTCATGTTTGTGCAGAATGATGCATATTTTAAGTTAAACGCCTATGATAGATATATGGTTAAGTAGACCTATGCATGTTCTATGTTGAATGCCATGAACCTAGGTAGTATGTATCATGTTCATATGAATCCTACTCATGCATGCTTTATGATAGATAATATGATTATGTATGCTACGTGATATGTATCATGTATGTAATGCATGTTTACCTTATTTACCATGATCATGCAAGCTTTATGAATTAAGATGATGTTTATGCCTCAAGGCATAATTATGTATGTATGTCATGTCTTATGAATGAAGATGATGTTTATGCCTTTAAGGCATTATGATGTTATGCATGAATTATGAATGATGAAATGCTAAGTATGCTTTATGCTATCATGTTTATGTTTTTAAATATGTTATGTATGTTCTATAAATGATGAAGCATGTGAAGCTATTTTACTTTATGAATGGACTTGTACCGGACCGAAGTAAGGGTCCAAGGGATGGGCTCCTCATGTAAGCCTCGGTGTGGGACTACCGCAGTTGTCCCCGGTTCTGGGACTACCGCAGCTGTCCAACAGGGATGGGCTCCTCATGAAAGCCTCGGTTCTTGGACTACCGTAGCTGTCCTTACCCTAGTAGGTCGAGATTAGCTACCTCGCATTTACTTAGGGATGCGCGCATATGATGTATGTATGTGGTACAAGCCAGGACTCCCATGATGTGATGATTATATTTAAGTATTTATAAGTATGATTTTCAAATAAGCATCCTTAGGTTATATGCATTTGACTCATGCATCCATTCATGTTATGCATCCATGTTAAGTATATTTTATGCTCATGTTTATGTCAAGTACCATGCCATGTTAAATGTTCCATATGCTTATGTTTTATGTTAAGAACCATATCATGTTAAATGTTCCATATGCTTATGTTTTATGTTAAGAACCTTGCCATGTTAAGTGTTTCATATGCTTATGTTTTATGTTAAGAACCATGTCATGTTAAGTGTTTCATATGCTTATGTTTTATGTCAAGAACCATGCCATGTTAGTATTTCATATGCTTAGGTTTTATATCAAGAACTTCTCTATGATAAGTACATTATATGTTTTATTTTATGTGACGTATGGTTTTGGTGAGTAGGAAAGGGTCTTACTAAGCCTATGTGCTTATAGTTTTATTTTCTTATACCGCAGATCAAGCAAGAGGATATTAAGGGAAGCAGCGGGAGGGGCAAGAGTGTGTGTGTGGCAGTGACATGGCAAAGGAAAAAAAAAAGATTCTCATATTTATACTTTGTCACATGTCTTATGTTTGACATTGTCTTCTTAAGTTTCATGCTATACTTATGATAGTTATACCTAAAGAATAACTTACTACTTATGTTGCTTATGGATGATTTATGTGATTTTCATATCATGATGTTACGTATGATGTTAACATGCTAAGTTACCATGTCACTATGTTTAGGAATGATAGTTAAGACATGTCTACATAATTCAAGTGTTAGTTGCATGTATGTATAAAGTTTTAAATTATTCCGCTGCATTACGATGTTTATATGCCTATATGTATGTTGGCGTAACGCCGCCTCTCGCCACCCCGTAAGGTGTGAAAAAGGCGGGCGTTACAAAAAATGGCACCACTCGAAACTGTTTTATATGTTGAAAACCAGTCCCGATTGGGACACATATGAAACGTACAACCAGAATCAAGAATCCATTCCTCACTCTGCTTTAAATCAGCATCAGAGGCAACGAGAAGTTCACCATCACTGTAATTTTCGGCAACATCAGCCTCACCAGACGTCTCTGATTGTTTTTCCCTCAAATTTTCACCTGCGCTTTTTTTCTTATTCTGCAGCTTATAACATTCAAATTTGATGTGACCCTTCTTCTTGCAATAATTACAGATCTTATCGCTATTTCTGCCCCTGATATTACCATCAGAGTCTTTCTCCTGAGTTCTTCCTCGAATAATAAGACCCTCACCCTGAGCCTCAGATCCTTCGACAAGCTGTTTCATTTTCTCTTTTGAGAATAATGAATCATAAACTTCATTCAAAGTAAGAGTATCATGACTATATAAAATAGTATCTCTAAAAGTCGTATATGACGAGAGTAAAGAACACAGTAAGATTAATGCTAAATCTTCATCGTCATATTTGACCACCAAAGCCTCTAAGTCAGAGACAATTTCCTTAAACACGGTCATGTGATCTCTTAACGATGTACCTTCTGCCATGCGATGAGAATACAAACGTTGTTTCAGACCCAGTTTCCTTGTAAGACTTTTTCTCATGCACAACTGCTCCAGTTTTAGCCATAGTGCAGCAGCGGATTTCTCCTTCAAAACATCCTGTAAAATCTCATTCGATAGGTGAAGGTGGATCTGAGATAGAGCTTTTCAATCTTTATGTTCCTTTTCCTCCTTTGTCAATGTCGAGGGCATGTTGTCTATCCCGAACAGTGCGTCGTCCAAGTCCATATGAGCTAGCACCGCTCGCATCTTAACCTGCCACAGCGTAAATATGGTGTTGCGATCCAAAAGCGGAATATCATACTTCATGCTTACCGTTGTCATTAATCCCGTTTGAAATCCTCAAAACCAACCTTGCTCTGATACCACTTGTTACGAGATTAGAACGGAAAAACGGCAACAAGAATAATAGAGAACACACCAGATTTACGTGGAAAACCCTTGACAGGAAAAACCATGGGCAGAGGAGGAAAAATCACTAAGAACGACGGAATACAAAGTCGACAACTCTTATATCATAATAAAGTAAAGAAAAGTAGAGAAAAAGGGAGGTAGAGAAAAGAAAGAAGCTAGAGATACCCAAATAACTTTCTTGATTAATTGATACAACTTGTCTATGAGATACACAATTTATAGAGACCTTAGAATACTTAGTCAAATAAAAAAGTAATAACAAAACTGTTAATTAACAGATTTATAAAGAATCTGTTAATTAATATATTAATAAGAAAATATCTAATAAATATTAACGGATTAAACAGAATTCGGGTCACCAAATTCTAACAATCTCCACCTTGACGCAAATTCCACAAATCTTCAAAAAGAACATTCTCCACCTTTTCCACAAAAGCCTCACAGGCAAATCTCAGCATCTAGCATCAACCAAGTCCAAGTAATGCTTAAACATAACTATAGTAAGTGCGTCACATCAATGTGCTTTGTCCTCTCATGAAGCATCTGATCCTTCGTGAAGAAAATGACACTCTGATTATCACAAAAGACTGTAGTAATCTACAAGTCTTTGCTAAGCTTACTGAAATGTCCTTTCAACCAAATAGCTTTCTTACAAGCTTCTCGTAAGTGATCTACTTTTATCAATATCACCTTGTGAAGGCAACATCACCTATTACTGTGGATCCCTGCAGAACATATAAATTGGCGGTTTTCCTTAGTCCCTTCATCACAACATGAGACCCTTTACTGACTTCACAACTCCACCTTCACCAGTGTACTTGTACCCTTTAGAATCAAGAATACTCAAAGAGATCATATTTCTCTTCAAATCAGGAACGTTCCACACATTACCAAGTGTCCGAATGACACCATCAAACATCTTAATTTTGACCGTACTAGTACCAGCAATTCTGCAAGATGTATTATTGCCCATCAAAACGACACCACTTGAAACCGTTTCATATCTTGAAAACTAGTCCCGATTGGGACACATATGAAACGTACAACCAGAATCAAGAATCCATTCCTCACACTACTTCAAATCAGCATCAGACGCAACGAGAAGTTCACAATCGCTGAAATTTTCAGCAACCTCAGCCTCACCAGATTTCTCTGATTATTTTTCTCTCGAATTTTCACCTGCCCTTTTATTCTTATTCTGCAACTTATAACATTCAGATTTGATGTGACCCTTCTTCTTGCAATAATTACAGATCTTATCGCTATTTCTGCCCCTGATATTACCATCAGAGTCTTTCTCCTGAGTCCTTCCTCGAATAATAAGACCATCACCCTGAGTCTCAGATCATTCGACAAGCTGTTTCATTTTCTCTTTTGAGAATAATGAATCATAAACTTCATTCAAAGTAAGAGTATCACGACTATATAAAATAGTATCTCTAAAAGTCGTATATGACGAGAGTAAAGAACACAGTAAGATTAATGCTAAATCTTCATCGTCATATTTGACCTCTAAAGCCTCTAAGTCAGAGACAATTTCCTTAAACACGGTCAAGTGATCTCTTAATGATGTACCTTCTGCCATGCGATGAAAATACAAACGTTGTTTCAGACCCAGTTTGCTCGTAAGATTTTTTCTCATGCACAACTGCTCCAGTTTTAGCCATAGTGCAGCAGCGGATTTCTCCTTCAAAACATCCTGTAAAATCTCATTCGATAGGTGAAGGTAGATCTGAGATATAACTTTTCGATCCTTACGTTCCTTTTCCTCCTTTGTCCATGTCGAGGGCATGTTGTCTATCCCGAACAGTGCGTCGTCCAAGTCCATATGCGCTAGCACCGCTCACATCTTAACTTGCCACAGCGTAAATATGGTGTAGCGATCCAAAAGCGGAATATCATACTTCATGCTTACCGTTGTCATTAATCCCGTTTGAAATCCTCAAAACCAACCTGGCTCTGATACCACTTGTTATGACCAAAAAGAATTAGGATATCTCCATAATGGCATGATATTGTCCACTTTGGGCCTAAGTCCTCATGGTTTTGCTCTTGAGCTCTTCCCAAAAGGCCTCATGTCAATGGAGATATGAAATTCCTTATAAACCAATGATCTTCTCATATGTTTCTCAATGTGGGACTAAGTTTGCACCTTGCAACCTCTAACAAATCCCCCCCCCCTCAAACAAAGGACTATATGCCCCCACCACAAACAGAAACACTTTCCGTTTAGTTGTCTGATCCACCAAGACTTTTTGCTCCTTGGTCCACCTGACCTACTAGGACCACCTAGCCGCAACTAGAACTGGTCCTCTTTGATCAAGACACGGGAGCCCACATGTCCTTTATTAAGGCTTAACGCACATGGTTAGATCTGGATGAGCAATCTGGCTCTGATACCATTTGTTAGGACTAAAAGGAATTAGGATATCTCCACAATGACATGATATTGTCCACTTTGGGCCTAAGCCCTCATGGTTTTGCTCCTGAGCTCTCCCCAAAAGGCCTCATGCCAATGGAGATATCATATTTCTTATAAACAATGATCTTCTCATGTGTTTCTCAATGTGGGACTAAGTTTGCACCTTGCAACCTCTAACAAACCCCCCCTCAAACAAAGGACCACATGCCCCCACCACAAACGGAAACACTTTCCGTTTAGATGTCTGATCCACCAGGACTTTTTGCCCCTCAGTCCACCTGACCTACTAGGACTTCACCACCTAGCCGCAACTAGAACTGGTCCTCTTTTGATCAAGACACGGGAGCCCACATATCCTTTATTTAAGGCTCATTCAATATCATACTTCATGCTTACCGTTGTCATTAATCCTGTTTGAAATCCTCAAACCAACCTAGCTCTGATACCATTTGTTAGGACCAAAAGGAATTATGATAACTCCACAATGACATGATATTGTCCACTTTGGGCCTTAATTCCTCATGGTTTTGCTCTTGAGCTCTCCCCAAAAAACCTCATACCAATGGAGATACCATATTCCTTATAAACTAATGATCTTCCCATGTGTTTCTCAATGTGGGACTATGTTTGCACCTTGCAACCTCTAACACGTATCTTTCAATCTTCTTCTCATTTCCACTTCGAGTTTGATTCCAAAGATGGAGAAGATTGCCTTCATTCGCCGAGGAATCAAGCGGGTCTACCAAAGGTCAAGCTCCTCTTCCCGAGCCACAGTCCCTCCCCCATCTCCGAGTCTGCAACTACTTGGGGGGCGGGGCGGTGCAATCACCACCCATGCCGCTTTCTGCATGGTGAGTTGGAAGACACACAACCCCTTGTGTCTGCCACAATCTTGAAGCGACGGTCGGCATCGACCAACTTTAACACCTCTGGCCCTAGCCCTCCTTCCGTGTTGGGGAAGCACCACTTTGACCCTCCCACCAAGTTAGAGAATCCCCGCGACGCCAACCCACCGATCGAAAAGGCCAGTTCTATTAGGACCGGTAGGCGAGTTAGAGGGGGATGATTAACTTTGATTTTTGCTCTGTGAAAATTTATCGCAGCGAAAACTTAGCAATACTAACACCTCCGATTTTACTTGGTATCCACCTCCTTGAGGTGACTAATCCAAGGATTCGCTCTTCCTCACTCTCTTATACACTATAAAAGATCTCCTTTGTTGAGGCGGAGAAGTCTCGTACAAGCTTTCAATGAGAAACAACAAGAACACAAGCAAAATACAAATATAATCTTACAAGATTTACACAATGATGATGATCCGGAATGAATCGACACGGACGACCAGTCACCAGAGTCCAGCCCACGAGGACGATGACGAAAGAAAAAGAGATCCCGCCCTGCGAGATTAACACGAGCGTTAATGGGAACACGCCGGAGATTTTTCGAAGGAGCTCAATCTGACGTTCAAGTCAGCACTCAAGATGATCACAAAAAAAAGAATCTGGAGGTGGGGTCTTTTCTGAACGGTTTACGATAAAGGTGGGTACTTCTCCTTGTTGATGCAGTATGACCCGATTGTTATTTTGGTGTTGACAACGATTTAAGTTTGGTTGAATGAATTGGGATTAAGTCCAGGTGGATCTGGGAGATCGCACGCTGGCATGGGAAAAGACCAAGTGGGACTAGGCATACCTAGTGTGACTAGATAAAATCCTGGTGAGTGAAGCCAGGTCCTAGCTTGGGAAGCTAGGTTGGATGAAATCTTGGTGAGTGAAGCCAAGTCCTAGCTTGGGAAGCTAGGTTGGATGAAATCTTGGTGAGTGAAGTCAGGTCCTAGCTTGGGAAGCTAGGTTGAAATCCTGGTGAGTGAAGTCGGGGTCCTGGTGAGTGAAGCCAGGTCCTAGCTTGGGAAGCTAGGTTGAAATCCTGGTGAGTGAAGCCGGGTCCTGGTGAGTGAAGCCAGGTGAATGAAATCCTGGTGAGTGAAGCCAGGTCCTGGTGAGTGAAGCCAGATGGTTGAAATCCTAGTGAGTGAAGCTAGGTTGAAATCCTGGTGAGTGAAGCCGGGTCCTGGTAAGTGAAGCCAGGTGAATGAAATCCTAGTGAGTGAAGCCAGGTTGAAATCCCGGTGAGTGAAGCCGGGTCCTGGTAAGTGAAGCCAGGTGATTGAAATCCTAGTGAGTGAAGCTAGGTTGAAATCCCGGTGAGTGAAGCCGGGTCTCGGTGAGTGAAGCCGGGTGACTGAAATCCTGGTGAGTGAAGCCAGGTCCTAGTGAGTGAAGCTAGGTTGAATGAAGTTCCGGTGAGTGAAGTTGGGCACGGTGTCTTGGTCCGGGGGACTAAGAACGAGTCAGAGAAAGGCTGGAGGCTTGTTCTCGTGACTTAGAGTGGATTTGACCTTGCCTGGATCGGTCTGGTGACCGATCAGGGAGGTTGGCACGGAGTTCCCTCGTGGATCAGTCTGGTGACCGATCCAGCTGTGTCTGATCGGTCTGGTGACCGATCAGGGAGCACACAGTGAGTTCAGAAGCCTACTGATCGACTCATGATCGGTCTGGTGACCGATCAGGGAGCATACAGTGAGTTTAAAAACCCTACTGATCAGCTCCTGATCGGTCTGGTGACCGATCTGGGATACTGTTCAGATCGTTCTAGTGAACGATCAAGTGTCGCGGACTCCTCCTTATAACCGATCAGGCTGGAGCCTGATCGGTCGGAGAGCTTCCTGATCGGTCAGCAGACCGATCAGGGCACAGCCTGATCAGTCTGGTTACCGATCAGGACCTTGTGGCTGCGAAAGTTGGGAATCCCAGCAAAGCTGTGGATCGGTCCAGTGACCGATCCACGATCCCTGGATCGGTCTGGTGACCGATCAGGACCTTGTGGTTGCGAAAGCTGGGAATCCCAGCAAAGCTGTGGATCGGTCCGGTGACCGATCCACGATCCTTGAATCGGTCTGGTGACCGATCACTTTAATTCAAACGCGTTTTCAGACGCTCTGATCACGTCTGACCGCGTCTGCTTTCTCTGCTCTTAACTTCTGATTGTTTGATTCTCTATTGATTTGCTGCCCTAATGAGCTGCTAAGTGTGCAGGTGACTCAGGGATCATCCAAGGGGAGTCAAACGAAGGCTTTCGCTACAGCAGGTTTGGCTGTTTTCTTCCGCAGGTTGTAACGTCCTCTGGCGTGAGCTGCAACGGCTGAGGAGCTGAAGACCTGGGGCTCGACTGGAGTGGATTCAGTGAGTCCAGAGGAGGTCAGGGGTAGTTGGCTGTTGCAGGTGAGCAGCTGGGAGCTGCTGCAGAGGAGCGTGTGACCTAGCGATGGAAGCAGGATAAGCCATGGAGTGGAGAAGGAGCTGATAGAGTTCTCCACATCGATAGTGTTGGTGCAGGAAGCACCATAACGAACCTGTGTTTTGATATTGGCAAAGGATTCAAAGTTAAGTTTATTTGTGATCTAACGTTGTTCACTGAGTGTGCAGAAAAAGCCCTAGCGAAGGACTGCTAGGCACTGGTAAAGGAATGCCAGGAAAGAAAGCCCTAGCGAAGGAATGCTAGGCACTGGCGAAGGACTGCCAGACAGGAAAAGCCCTAGCAAAGGACCGCTAGGCTCTGGCGAAGGACTGGCGAAGGACTGCCAGCATCCAAGCCCTAGCGAAGGACTGCTAGGCAACTGGCGAAGGACTGCCAGCATCCAAGACCTAGCGAAGGACTGCTAGGCTCTAGGCGAAGGACAGCCTGGGACTAAAGCCCTAGCAAAGGAATGCTAGGCACCGGGCGAAGGACAGCTCGGCATCCAAGCCCTGACAAAGGACCGTCAGGCAAAAGTCCAACTGGAGGATCCGGTTGGCACCAGGTAAAACTCTCCCGAGAGGAGTAGGTGAGGACGCGTTCCCCTAGAGGGAACATTAGGCGTCGGTTCGACCTAGGGCTCCATTTTGGAGATCCAAAGTCAGAACCAAGACAGCTAAGGCTGTTTTAACTAACTTATTATTTGCTGTTTTGGACTAACCCTGGATGCAGGACCGAAGGACTGTGTTTCTGCAGCTCAGAGAGCCTCAAAGGAGTGAGGCCGTAGCTGAGTAGGGCGCCCCGGATGTGTCGGGCGCCCCAGAGTCAACCCAAAGTCAGCAGAGAGGTAAACGCTCCGACAGCAGTGCAATCGGGGGCGCCCCGCGTGTGTCGGGCGCCCCGCATGTCGGGCGCCCCGCGTGTCTCGGGCGCCCACTGTGCCACGCCACTGAAGGCGGCTGCAGCTCACCCTCGCGAAGCCTCGGTGATAAACTTTGACCGGTCAATCGGGCGCCCCGTGCGCGTCGGGCGCCCCAGTCAACTGTTATCCCGAAGTCGAAGCGATCAGTCACGACCGAGAGCACGCCGGATCAGAAGCCACGTGGGGGGCGCCCCGAGCATGTCGGGCGCCCCCTGCCCTATATAAAGAGGGCCTCGACCCTCTTCAAAGAACATCAATTGCTTCGACGCTTCTGTGCTCTTCTGCTTCCGCGACACGCTTCAGAAATCTTCCAACTCAAGCTGTCGACGTCCTGCTGCTCCGAAACTTTGATCTACACCAGACGTCGGTAACTAGAGTTGTATTTAAAGTTCACTATTCTGCCTTATTGTAAAATCTATTTGTAAACTTTACGAACTTATAGAATTGCCCGCAGAAAACGGTCAACGACCGTGGGCCTTGGAGTAGGAGTCGACCCAGGCTCCGAACCAAGTAAACCTGCTGTGTTTGCGTTGTTTTACTCTCTTTTATTTCCGCTGCGCACCCGCTCTTTTAAATCCGAACGAATTGCGACATTCACCCCCCCTCTCTCGCATTTCTCGATCCAACAGATAGCTTTGCTAAATCATCTGTGTGCACTACTGTGAATCACTTGAAGCGATCTCTTGCGAAGCTGTAACCTTGAGTCTGTGGAGGGAGTCGCGAGTGGATCAGCAAGCAAACGAAGAGCTGGGAGCTCTTGCGTTGGTGGCGCTGTGCTGTGCTCGGTGATTTACTCTCTCATTTCTCATCCTTATGCTTTGCTAGCGATCTGTAAGATCTTTCTTGTTGTCTCTGTGCTTAATTTCTGATACATTTGAGACCATTTGTGTGGAGAGGTTTCTCAACCGAGAAGGAGGATTTGATATCTGTATTTCCGGGGCTTGATCTGCCGACGATCAAGGGATCGCCCACCTCACGGACATGCCAAGGTGTAGGGGTAAGTTATCCCCGAACCTTGTATATCCTTGCGTTAGAGTTTTTGCTTGTTACTTAGTTTCTGCACTTAGTTTCTGCATTTGTTTTGCTTCCGCTGTCTAACCTCTGAAGTGCAGAGAAAATTTAAAGACTGCTAAGTTTCAAGTGTCTGGCTACATTCACCACCCCCCCTCTCTAGCCATCCAAGCACCAACACTCCTTTGTATTCTTGTAGATCATTGATCTTAAATGCATGACTTTTTATGTCTGAGTAGGACTTCTTGAACCTGTTCTTTGCTGCTATTTATTTTAATATCGTCCGTTGATGCTTTCTTCGTTTGATCTTCTAGTTAATCGTATTTTATATCCGTACAGTCTCATCGTTGGTTTTCTATTCTGTAAAATACCGCTTGTACGCAAGTATATGTACTTGAAAATGTTCATTTAAACCCAATTAGATTTGTTGGCATTAGAGAGTAGACCTAGTAGTTTAGTTGCATATTTGTTGGTTTCTGGTACATGTTGCTTATATTGTTACAACGTTGTTATTTGAGTGTTTGTGTATTTTATATTATGCACCATATCTGTATCGATCCATATTGACGACTGTTGGCTTCCATATGGTTAAGTCATCGTTAGTTAGTTACTTTGCCACTCAACAACTCGTCGGGGTAGTTGCTAGAGTGCGAGCAACTATCCTGTTACACCACACTCAACCACTCATGTACAGTAGATGTTGGAGTTGTAGGCAAGCAGTTGACACCCTCACCGTTATTTCCGAGGGATATCAGAGCTGTTGGTGGCTCCCCCTTTATCTCGGGGTTTTGGAGTAGTTGGCTCCCCAGCATCCTGTCCACTCAATCACATATTCTAGTGGTATTCGTTGAAGTACGTACAATTATTACAACCCTACCCACTCGGCCACACAGATGTGATGTGTTGGCGGCTTGACTAGCGTCAGGGGTGACACATGTCATTGCATCATATGCATTTATTACATTATACATTTCCTTGTGTTTGCTATATTTATATGAGCTGTGATTGTTGCATTTAGTTGGAATGCATGTATATTTTGATATTATGCTATCACTTGGTTTTATACATACTTAGTTGTTCTTTTGTTTCCTAGAGATTGTACACAGTTGTTTCTGTTGCTTATTATATTTTTTTGTTATGTCATGCATTTGTCTACTCTTATACTCCAGAGTCCGTCCGGACTCACCACCCCCACCATCTACTTTTGTTTTAGGTAGTAGGTAGATGCATTACCTAGAACCAGGAGAGGATTTAATTGTCAGTTCCACAATGTCGATTTGGTTTGGAGTTTGATTTAGTATCTGGTTTATTTCCGCATTAAAATCCTAGTGGTGTTTATTTTTATTTATCCGATATCATCTTGGCAGACTTTTATTTATACCTTATTGGTCTGGTATATTTGTTTTGGGTTTACATTGTAGTTTTCTTTAGTATATGGACGCTTTGCTATTTTTATTTTTGTTAACCATATACACTATCAACTATGTTTATGTTTATCTTTTATAACAATATAAACTGCGTGGTTGTATGTTTATTCTGTTATTAAGATGTCAATCGTGTGAGACTGAGCTATATTGTTGTGAGAGTTATGTATATTTGTCCCAACTTGTTCGCCGTATAGGGGAGATGCTGCCCGATTTTCGAGCAAACATGAACCTCTGGGAACGTGACACTTTTGATTCCTCGTTGTTCTCTTGGAAAAGAGAGAGTTTTGACTTGAGCGTCGGAGAGGGTTCCACCGGAACATTTTCCGGTGCATCTCTTTTACTCTCATGTTAATCTCGCAGGCATTAACATACTCTCCCCGTCATTGTCGTTATGGGCTGCACTTTGGTGATTCATCGTCTCCATCGTTCACTTCCAACACATTTGCCAATAAACAGATCAATATTTATGATAAGACAATAACATACATTATGATTAAGAAGTAAGAACAGCATTGAAATATAAATAGAAAATGGTCATGAATCATCTATAAAATATAAGCAACGCCGTACAAAATGATTTTAAAAACAACGTACATTCTTACTATTTTTACTATTTTAAATAACATACATTTAATTAATATTAACATAATTCTTACTATTTTAAAAACAATACAATATAAAATGATTTTATCTCTTATTGGGACATATATCCAAAATTTGAATTTTAAAAGATAAAGTCAGACATTAAATATATAGTAATAAAATTTGAATTTTTTATATATTTATTTAGAATCCTATCGATATTTTATAGAATTAATATTATTTGGTTAAATTGTATTACATTCAATTAATATTTTTTTGAATTTAAAAAATATTTAAGAATTTTTCAAATTATTATTTTTTAAATCTAAAGATCGGGCCATATAAGCAACACCAACCTAGCCTGGACCTATGCAATGAGTACTCTTTGATTTTATGAGTCTTTGCGACCGTCAAATTTTATGTTGGGCTTATCACATCACAACAAATGAATCTAGCGGCCCAAGCTATGCTTGACATGAGAACCCCGAATTGTCATCATAATTAATCATTTATTAAAATTTCTATATTACAATTTATTTATTTATGTACGAATTTGTGCATTGAGTTCGTAACTTATTAATTATCAATATTGAGAGAATTAGTTCTAAAATTTCAGATATATAAATTCCACACCTTAAATAATTACTCTTGGAAATAAATTAGTATATACCGTTCTTCATCTTAAAAATCTTAATAAAAAAAATTTAATTCTCAAAATTTAATTACCTAGGGATTTTATTTTTCAACTTATATTATACACTATATTATCAGAATAAAAATATTACCCTGAAACGTAACACGGTTATAACATGAATTGAGCAACGACGAAGCTCGATCGACAGATCATTCCCAACGAAGCAGACAGGTCATTCCTCTCCGGCTACAACAATCAATTAGTTACTCCATGATTATCCGATTACTAATCCTATAAATAAGATTCAATTCCATTCCATTCCTCATTCCTCATTCCCAATCAAACAATGAAGCCAAGTTTCAGCTGTCTCTTCTTCTTCCTCCTCCTCTGTTTCTTACACTGCGGAGCTTCTGGCACAGTGCGGCAGGGAGATGCGCTGGACAAGTTCTACTTTAACAACAGAGCAGGGAGGTCTCCTTCTTCTTCTGCTTCATCATGGGCGAGCAGTCTCCTTTCGGTATCCGACGTGGAGTCGAAGGTCTACCACGGTAGTGGGCTGAAGGAGGGCGACAAGGTCGTTCGGCTGCCCGGCCAGCCGGACGGCGTGCATTTCGATCAGTACGCGGGGTATGTCACCGTCAATAGAGCCAACGGCCGAGCTCTGTGTTACTACTTCGCCGAAGCTGCCGAGAATAGCGGGTCGAAACCTCTTGTGCTCTGGCTCAATGGAGGTATGGAATTAGTAGAAAATGAATCGATCGCTCGATCGATCGATGAGTTGCTTTTTTTCGATAGAGAGGTGATTGCTGTGGCGTGGGTGGGTGCAGGGCCAGGGTGTTCGTCGTTGGGGTTCGGCGTCATGGAGGAGCTCGGCCCGTTTCGGGTCATGAGCGACGGCAAGACTCTGTACAGGAACCCCTACGCTTGGAACGAAGGTAGGAATCATCATCATCATCATCATCATCCCTAAAATTTGGCATTACCTCGAACTGACTGGCACCATGCCCTGCAGTGGCGAATGTCTTGTTCCTGGAGAGCCCTGCCGGAGTCGGCTTCTCCTACTCTAACACCACGTCGGACTACGCAAAGAACGGCGACCGTAGGACGGCGGCAGACGCGCTGGTTTTCCTCGTCAACTGGTTCGAGCGGTTCCCGGAGTATAAGGGGAGGGACTTCTTCATCACCGGCGAGAGTTACGCGGGGCACTACGTCCCCCAGCTAGCCCATGCCATACTCCATCACAAAGTTCACTTCATCAACCTCAAAGGCATCGCGGTAAGACATGGATCCCGAGATCAATTAGTCCGAACAATCCCCAGTACTCATTTTGATTGCTAGAAAGCTAATTAAATCAAGAAGTATCGATTCCCTTCGATTCTTCATAGAAGTTCCCATTTAATTCAATTGCAAGTTGATTTGACTTGGGACGGATCAATCTCATTTTTCTTTCGAATGACCTAGCTAGATCGGGAACGCGGCGATCGACGAGGATATGGATAACAAGGGGCTGCTCGACTACTACTGGACACACGCGTTCTTAGCCGATGAGACCATCGTCGCGATCCACAAGTTCTGCAATTTATCGCCTAGTGTGCAACGACATCCTCCGGAGTGCAACCGGGCAGTCGCCGAGGCGAACCGCGTCTTCAAGGAAGTGAATGTCTACAACATATACGCGCCGCTGTGCTTCTCGTCGGGCGTGACGCTGACTCCAAAGTTGCCCTCGGTTTGTCTCTTGCAATCATCTTTATATTTTTTTTTCTCATTTTCTTTGTACTTTTAGACTCAATTTAGATCGATCGATCGGTCCGTGTTTGATCACTGTAAGGAACAAGTTAATTAATTATCTAGGAAAAAACTATATTGGATTTAGGGGCCGGCCGGGATAATCAGGCTCTAACTGTAGCTGACTTCTATCATGTTGAACCGTATCCCTTCTTCATCACTTTGAGAAATAGAATAACAACTAACTTGACCCCTTTGAAGGCTAGGGAGGACTATGAGGGCCACACTATCGATCGATCGAGCATGATCGAAATTGAGTCCCGCTTGATCATGTGATATGCGAAGGGATCTGCAATGGTCTTGTTCCTCTTTCAAGTGAAACCCATCCACCAAATTCATTTGAATGTTAATTACTAACATTACCCACTTTTCACTCAAATCATTTTTTGGTACGAACTGATTCAGAATTTTCACTCAATCATATCAATTGTGCAAGAATAATAGAGATATGATTTATAACCAAGTTTATCGTAAGATCCATAGGACTAACAGATTCAATCTAGTTCTGTTTTTCAAAATATGTCAATTTGTCTAATCCCTTCCCCTACCTACCAATCGTTATCTCTATATATTGAAATATTGTATTCAAATTTTGATGCAGATTGAGAATTTTGATCCTTGTACTTCTAATTACGTGGAGGCATACCTTAACAATCCCAAGGTACAAAAAGCTCTCCATGCTAATGTGACAAAGCTCAACTACACCTGGTCCGGTTGTAGGTACATATATACATATCTCATATTGGCAACCATTTGATAATTTTATTTTTCTTTTAAAAAGAATAATGAAAATTCCGTTCATTTATTTATATTTTTGTCTCAATACAGCAAAGTGATACAGGGTTGGTCAGATCAGCCTTCCACAATGTTGCCAATTATTCACGAATTGCTATCTAATGGAATTAGGGTTTTGAAGTACAGGTAAAAAAAAAAATTATAGCATCATCGTTAGATTCGTATATCTAACCCAGGAGATGGATTAAGTAAAAGACAAAATTTAGGTGAAAACCCTTTCACCGTGATCCATATATTCATCATAAGACAACAATTTTGCAAAAGCAAATAGAGATTTTCATTATATTATATGGCGTATCAATTTTAGGTGCATCCATTTTATGACTCTTATATATATACATTGTGTAACTACAATTAATAGCAGTTATAGATAAATCAGATTTATGATTTCTGCATAACATATGTCATACGATAAAGATAAAGATATTTTTCATCAGATCGTGAGTGAAGGATTTTCGATCAAATTTTGCCCTAAGTAAGCTTTGGCTTGGTTATGTTTCATATGCATGCATGTAATTGGGCAGTGGTGACTTTGATGGAAGAATTCCTGTTACTTCCACAAGATACTCTCTCAACAAGCTAAAGTTTAAAGTGAAGGTTCCATGGAGAGCTTGGATGCTTAATAGTGAGGTAGACAATTATGTTGTTTTAATTATCCTCGAATCCACCTTCACTGATCATAGATAAAAGAATTGAAAATATTTACGGCGAAATGTGTCAAAATTCTCTTCATTGTTAGAACAATATTAATTATTATGATTTTTATTGTGAATATGCAGGTCGGGGGATTCACTGTGGTATATGATCACAATTTAACATTTGCCACTGTTCGAGGAGCAGGACATGAGGTTCCAAGCTATCAGCCAGCTCGAGCTCTAGAGATGATCAACAATTTTCTTCAAGGGCTACATCTCCCTGTTGTTTAAAAAATTAAACAAATCAATTTGTTGGCATTGTTGTTGTTGTTTATTGTGTGTTCAATCATTTAAAAAATATATATTCTACACTTTTTAGATATTATCTCTTGTTCAAGTTAATGCTGGTTGAGGAAATTTCTTATTAAGTGATTTAATTTATATTAATTTATCATTAATAATAAATGATTATGTCAATACTCAATAATATATTATAACTAAGGCATTGTGACATATTATTTATAGTTTGAATATTCTATAGGCCAGGATGGTAATTTTGAGTTAATTAATTGATTGCAATTCCAATTCCGATCTAATTCACCTCAATCGTATCTTTCATTTCTTCTGGCTTCCACTTCTGAGTGTGATTCCGGGGATATAATGGAGAAGATTGCCTTCATTCGCAAAGGAATCAAGCATGTCTACTGGAGGCCGAGCTCCTCTTCCCGTGCAATGACTCTTCCCCATCGTCCAATCGGGATATAATCGGTATATAATAAAACATGTATTTATATAAATATATGGAACTAACAACTTATCTAACTACTTTCTTCAAGATTTGATCAACTAAGTCGAGCATGTGATATGTATTTGTCAGCAACTCAACACATTATTCTTGAAAAAAATGTTAGTTTCAAAGAAAAAAATTCAAGTTTAAAATCATTAGGTTCAAGAAATCTAGATACGAATTGAAGAATTTTATTAGAAATTAAAATTATATCATGATATTATTTGTTCACCAATAAACACTTAAACAGAGGACATTAGCAAAGCAAAATACATGCAAAATCACTTTTTCAAATATGTCATATACTGTTGCCTTCATATGTCAGCATGACGACACAGCGAGGTTGGTGAAGGCTGAGCGACGTGGCAGCGGACGACGAGGAGGACACTGTTCCTCTCTCCATGCGCTTCGGGAAGACAACGCCAGCCATCATGGCGCCGGTGGGTGAGGTCGAGGTCCACACAGAAGTGGCCGACACCTCCAGCAACCGCAAGTCACTCTTTATGCATTATTTGTGTGTGTTCAAGTCTCGTGTTCTAATTATTTGCTTATGCATATTCATATTTTGTATGTTGCTTCGATTGAAGGGGAGCTCGTGATTCTTCATCATTTTTTTGATATTTGGCAAAGGGGAGACCTCTAGATATTTAAGATTATGCTTGTAATAACTTCATTACTTCATTATGTGCTTATTGTATTGATATCGTTGATATTATGTTGAAAGTTAGCTTAAACTTAAATAGATTGTCAAACATCAAAAAGGGAGAGATTGTAGATGCAATCATGCCCTAAATAAGAAGTTTCGATGATTGACAGTTGTTTAAGTTTAAGCTAATACATTGGCTAACATTAAGGTTGAGTGTGCAGTAATGCAAGAAGTCCAAGGAATGGCCGGGGACCGGATTCTTGGCATGAAGACCCGGAGTTGAGGAAGCTTCAGGCAAGAAGTCCAAGGGATGCTCGGGGACGGAACTCTTGGCATGAAGACCCGGAGTTGAGGAGGCTCCAGGCATGAAGTCCAAGAAACGAGAGGTTTCGCTGGCACAAGGTAATTGGATCGATTGAGAACAACGCAAAATATTTAGGATTGAGAATCCTAAATTTGAGCATATCAATCGATCAGGTAATCGATTATAAGGTGATCAATCGATTAGTGAATCGATTCAGGGTGATTCTGTGCGAAAATAGAATGCTCTCTAATCGATCAGTCAATCGATTAGGAGCTCTTGAATCGATTGGTGAATCGATTAGGAGCAATTCTGTGAGCAAACATAACGCTCCGGAATCGATCAGTCAATCGATTAGGAGCTTTTGAATCAATTGGTGAATCGATTAGGAGCTTTTCTGTGCGCAAACAGAACGCTCCGGAATCGATCAGTCAATCGATTCAGAAGGTCCCTAATCGATTGGTCAATCGATTAGGGAACCTCTTAATCTATTCGTTAATCGATTGGGATACATCCTTCATTTAAATAGAAGGGTCTTGAATCGATTACTTAATCGATTAAAGACACTAATCGATCTGCCAATCGATTCAAGTTCCAAATGGCGTAATCCCAGCCGTTCATCCGACCTCCGTACTGTTCAACGGCTACTTGGTAATCGATCGGGGTTTTCACCAATCGATTCGTGACGTCACAGAGAAGCAGAGAATGTTGGGGCAATCATCCCTGAGATGATCTGGAGGATCATAGGGTTTTGATGTGTGTGGGCAATATGATTAAATTAGGATTTATTGTGTTCTCATATGTGTACATGAGTGTGCAGGTGTACAGGTGCACATGGACTTGGTTGATGTCTTCAGGTGAAGGATGGCACAGAGGCAAGCTGGAGGCTTGCGTGCGCATCCGAGGGACTGTTGATAGCAGGGACGATGAGCCGAGGGACGCGGACTTCGAGGCGTACGTGAAGGGTGGCATGGAGGCAAACTGGAGGTTTGCGTGCGCATCCGAGGGACGAGGGCCGAAGATGAAGAAGGCGTAAAGGCAACAGTCGAGTCTGCTGGTGAAGAGTCAACTGGGTTGTGAGGGTCTAAGTATGAGTGATTGTACTCAGGAGCTAAGCCGGGAGGGTTTGAGTACGGAGTGACATGTACTCGGGAGTGTAACCGTAGGCTTAGGTGTGTACTAGTCGACTGCCCCAGGGGCAGTCGACTGGTGTTGACTGGAACAGCTGGCAAAATTCGAACGTTGTACGGCAACGGTTGAATCTGAGTGGGACCAGTAGACTGCCCCAGGGGCAGTCGACTGGTAGCGGCTGTTTCAATATCGAGCCCTATTTAAAGGGACTCGTTTTCTACTATCTTTCTTGACGAATCTTGTCTTGGTTAAAGGCAAGATAGTAGTCTTTGTGCTCAGGTCTTCAAAAGGTGTTGTGGTGAGGTTTCTCCACCTAGAAGGAGCGACAGAGCTAGCCGGAGGTTATCCGGGGATTGATCCACTGACGGATTCTTGGATTAGTCACCCGCCCGGGGTGGATACCAAGTAAAGTATTGTTGTTAGCATTGTTCTTATAGTCTTTTGCATATTATTATTTCCGCTGCACTAACAACCTTGTAGAGAGTCAACGAAAAAGTGCTATTCACCCCCCTCTAGCACGCCAGTCGATCTATCAGTTGGTATCATAGCGAGGGACCGCTCTTGATCGGACTAACTGCCGAGGGAGCACACGCTAGAAGAAGAAGAACATGGAAGATAAGTTGGGCGAAGACATCAACACACCACCATCCTACAATCATGAAGAATTCGGCCATTGGAAGGCAAGGATGGAAAATTGGCTAGGAATGGATTGGGAATGTAGAATGACTATTGAAGACCCCTTTGAAATTCCGAGAGACAAGCACGGCAAGAGGCATCGGCCTAGATATTGGATAGATGAACAACGAGGGCAATCTAGGGCAAACGAAAAGGTAATCAACAATTTTGATTGATATGTTGCCTAAAAATGTGTTGAGTTGTGTAGGAGAATATAAAAGTACTTATGAGTTATGGAGCAAACTAGAAGAACTTCACAAGAACTCTAAACAAGCTCAAATAGTGGAAGAATATGAAGAAGTAAGCTCAAGGGTCCAAGAAGACCAAAATGAAGGAGAAGTGTCAAGTTCATCAAGTGAAGTTGAAAACTTGAGTGAGGAGCCATTTACCTCATCAAAAGAGCAAGAGAAAGCTTCCACCTCTGGCAAAGTCAAATCAAAAGAGCATATTGTATGCTTTGGTTGCAACAAAAAGGGGCACTACAAGGATAAGTGCCCACTAGGTAAAAAGGAGGTAATTCCTATGCTCAAATCTATTCATTTAAATTCTAATATGGGTTGTAGGAATGAGGAAGCTCAAAAGGAGAAAAGAAGAAAAATTAGGTGCTTCACATGCGGGGAGCTAGGGCACTACCACACAAGGTGTCCAAGGAGTAAAGAGCTCAAGAAGATGGAGCATCTAAGGAAATGAGAGAAAGAACAAAAGAAACAGAGGAGCTCACATCAAGGGGGAGCTACAAGGGTAAGGGAGGTAATCGCTAATTTTACTTATGTTCAAAACTCTTTTATGAATGCTAGAAATGTACATGATTGTTTGCCTAGATGCAATTTTGGGTTCAAATATCATGATAGGAATAGAAACCTGTTTGTATGCCAAAACACAAAACATTCCATGTTTCATGATAAACCTAGGACTACAAGAACTAAGGACCAAGGCATAAATCCTAAGAAAGGGCATATGCCTAGAAAAATGGGTAAACCTAGAAATGATCAAATTAGGTCTAATGATTCTAAGGTTAGGAGTTTAGAAAAGAAAATAAAGTTTTGAGAGCAAAACTTGATAAGTTAGAGAAAACCCTAGATAGAGTCATTAGAGGGTCAAAGGGGGCAAGCATGATGCAAAAAGATCAATCTCTTAGAAATGGTAGACCAGATGTAGGATACCACCCTAGGAGGGTAAATATGAGTAAAGTGTCATATTCAAGGGTACCATATAACTATGATAGAGGAAAGGTCAAAAATGTCAAAGAAAAGTCATTTAAAGAAAAAGGAAAGGAATTGACCAAGCAAAAGGTCTATAAGGTGAAAAGAATAATAATGAAAGGACAAGAAGCACCGGAGGAGCACCGGTGTGGTATTGCATTTGTAGATGAGTTACCTAGGGAGGTAACTAGGGCTAGGAGCTCAAGGGAAAGCTCTAGAAGCCAAAATGGGATTCATGGCCAATGGATATCAGGTGGTTTCCTTCTGGGAAACTAGAAGGTCTATAAAGTGTGCCAATAGGTTTGAAAGACTAAGGTTAGCCTAAATCATAGAGAATTGGCATGATAAGGGGAGAATTATGGAGTAAAAGATTGAAAATGGGATTACAATTGAAAGAAAATGGTTTTAACAGAGGAATACCATGTAACTTGATGCTAGTAATGTATTATGAATGAACGTGGGAAGAGGCATCAAGTGGAGGTCCAAATTAGAACTTTAAGTGGAGGTTAAATAGTTACATTTGGATAAGGTTGAGTTTTGTATCAATCTTGGGATTCGGGGTAGTTTTGATTAAGATTATATTTTTCCCAAGTAGACATAGGATCCACAAATCTCTCCATGAAATTTCAGATTTTTTGGAGATTTGTGGAATTAGTTAGGTTTTTCTGAATTTCAGACTGGGAAACTGAAAACTTAGTATCAGTCGACTGCCCTACTGGCAGTCGACTGGTTCAGGACTGGGAACCTGCTGTAAGTTTTACCAATCGACTGCCTTGGGGGTAGTCGACTGGTTCCGACGATAAATACATTCTGTGATGTTTCCCAGTCGACTGGCAAGCCAGTCGACTGGGACGCGGGTTTTATAAAAGGAAACGGGCGCTCCAGGGGAGATAAACCCTAGGGTTTTGTCGATCCACCCGGCGATTTTCTCCTCTCCCAAGCTCTTCCTTCATCCTCAGGCCCTACTAAGCCCTAAAATCCCTCTCTAAGTCCTCCCCTAACCTCGATCTACCCCTAGGGTTTGTTAAGAACTCTTCTTCTCAAGACATTCTCTCAAAATCAACACCATGAAAAGATTAGCGAAAAGGTATCATAATTTAATGTTTAGTTTTCCATTTAAACTATGTTTTGATACTAATATGGTATTTTGTATATGTTTTCTTTGGTATTTTCTCTTTTGGGGGGTATCTTGGTATGCATGCATGTGTTTGGTATCTTAGGCCGGTGTCTAAGAGATCTAGGGGTGAAGGTCCATCCCGTCCAGGTCCTCAAGCTCCACAAGAGGCCAGATTTAGGAGCTTAGAGTGTAAAAAGAGGTTTGATGAGAATGAGTTTGTCCCAATGCATTGTCGGTACTTAAACAAAGCCTATTTTCAAGAAAAAGCACCTCAGATTATTGAGATGGTCACCCATTTTGGCATAGAACAACTGGTTTATTGTCAACATGATGTTAATATTGATTTGTGCAAGGAGTTCTATGCAAACTTGACTTGTGTTAACTCAGACAATAATGTTTATGAATCTAGAGTGGCCGGTGTTACCATCCCCTTCACATCCATGATTTTGGCTAGTTTTCTAGAGTGTCGGGCTTCAAACAATGTTAATACTTATTTTCCCAACGTTGTTGAACTGCTTGAGTTTCCAGATGTGACCATCGATCAAATTCACCTGCACTATTTTAGAAGACATAGGCATGAATCTGAACGTACCTTTGATGCTAAACCCATGAGTCCATTTAGTCATGTTCTGTATAAAATTGTTATAGAGTGTCTCCTACCCATTGTTACTAAGGGGAGGGCAAGGATTCGATTGCCTCACTTAGTAATGATGTATGCTCTTGAGCAGAGGTTGGACATAGATGTCTCTTCATGTGTTTACCTCCATTTGTCATTTTTCCCAAAGTGTTAATGGGAAAATCTATATGTCTTTCTGTCATGTGTTGATTGAGTTTTTCCAGTTACGATTCGGTATTCGTGTCACCAGTGGGCAGGTCAAGCCCCTGTCCAAGGACTATGACCAGATTGGCACACGACAATTATCCTTGGCAGGTATTGAGAGTAGGCAGGGGACATTTGTCTGGAGGGAGCATTCAGAGTCATCGAGTTCAGATGAGGAGCCTGGTGAGATGGTTACACGTGCGGAGTTCACTCAGCTCCGATCCGATGTTCACCAGCTTCAGGAGGATGTTCATGTCATCCGTGAGGATGTCCATGTCATCCGTGAGGATGTCCATGGACTTCAGCAGACGGAGCAGAGGATTGAGACGGCAGTTCATGGGATTACCAGCCGCCAAGACGACATGTATGAGATGCTGCGACAGTTGCATCTCGTTTATCAGGCTCCTCCTCCTCCTCCAGGCGGTTCAGGAGGATGTTCATGTCATCCGTGAGGATGTCCATGGACTTCAGCAGACGGAGCAGAGGATTGAGACGGCAGTTCATGGGATTACCAGCCGCCAAGACGACATGTATGAGATGCTGCGACAGTTGCATCTCGTTTATCAGGCTCCTCCTCCTCCTCCTCCTCCAGGCGGTGACGATCATATGTTCTAACCAGATGATGCAGTTTTTGGGAGTTGTTCAATGTTGAGAGCTTTATTATTATTTGATGTATCTGTTTCTCTCAAACACTTTCTATTCTGATGATTGTAACTATTTGGATGAATTCAGGGTTGTAGCCCTAGCTACTCTCTTAGATGTTCATTTCATGGTGGCTTTTATGGCTCCATGTATGATACACTTTCTTTTATGTTATGTTTTTGAAAATTTTATCTTAATTTGATGATGTTTTTGATAGTTCGTTAAGTGCTAATGTATTGCTAAAACACTATGGTTTAAATTATGCTCTTTATATATGTGCTTTTTAAATGGTTTGCAATCCTATATTGGGTATATTGTTTACTATATATTGGTTGCAAAGTTACATAATGAAACATCTATAAAAAGGGCATGGGAAAAAGTCTTATGTTTATGTTGATTTCGACTTAAGAGAAAGAGGGAGAGTTTTTGTCAAAATAAAAATATCTATATGAAAAAGGAAAGTTTGGGAATCATTCTATATATTAAATGGAGGTGAATGAAAGTGGCAAACATAAAATCATGATTGGATTTCAACCTTGATACAAAGTTGACACTAATTGAGGTTTTTGGGGTTTGTACCAAAAGTCAAGTACGGTTGTTTCTTTTCATGACTCAATATTTTTCTAGGGTAGGGAATACCTTAACAAGCGTGTTTGCGAAATTTTACATTTTTCCGAATTTTTTGAAATTTTATATGCATTTCTGAATTTCGGCTGGAAATTCAGAAATTGGCGTATCAGTCGACTGCCACAGGGGCAGTCGACTGCCACAGGGGCAGTCGACTGCCACAGGGCCAGTCGACTGGTAGTGTGGTCAGATTGTGAATTTGTGATTTCTGAGGGGTTTTTCAGAAATCTGGTTGGTTCTATTTGGCACCAGGGCTAGGGTTGCTTTGGGCAATTTTTTTGATGGTGTCAAAGGGCTCCGAACTTGAGTGTTAAGTTAGGATCGGGTTGAAACTTAACTTTGAGTAATTGATGATACGGTGGAGTTAAGTTGGGAAAACTTAACTTGGAATTAGCAATAAGGATTGAAAGTTGGGAGAAAGCATTGTTGAGGGGAGGTTGCCTCTTGTGTGGTATGCTTTGATTTTCAATTGCTATTGCTTGTGTTATTGCTGTTGTTATTGTTATTTCTATATGTTTACCTAACTTAACATATTGTCACACATCAAAAAGGGGGAGATTGTTGGGGCAATCGACCCTGAGATGATCTGGAGGATCATAGGGTTTTGATGTGTGTGGACAATATGATTAAGTTAGGATTTATTGTGTTCTCATATGTGTATATGAGTGTGCAGGTGTACAGGTGCACATGGACTTGGTTGATGTCTTCAGGTGAAGGATGACATAGAGGCAAGCTGGAGGCTTGCGTGCGCATCCGAGAGACTGTTGATAGCAGGGATGATGAGCCGAGAGACACGGACTTCGAGGCGTACGTGAAGGGTGGCATGGAGGCAAACTGGAGATTTGTGTGCGCATATGAGGGACGAGGGCCGAAGATGAAGAAGGCGTGAAGGCAACAGTCGAGGCTGCTGGTGAAGAGTCAACTGGGTTGTGAGGGTCTGAGAATGAGTGATTGTACTCAGGGGCTAAGTGATAAATACTATATTATTGATTATTTGAGCTGCTAAAATCCATGTTTGACCTATATTTTTATTGCTTAATTGTGAAATTGCCCTAGGTTTTAGAACTTACTCTTATTTTGGACTAAATTGTAAATTTGCATTAAATTGGATTATTTTGGCTACTAAATTCTTGATCTATTTTTTGTAGGCATCAAGGTTCAAGGATCTAGGGCATATTGGGTCAAACTCGAGTCGGAAGTGACCCGGATCAGATTATCAAGATTACGATTAAATTTGGGTCGTTCGATTCGAATGCGGCTAGATCTGAGCCATCCGGGATGATCTGAAGCCATCCGAGCTAGGGCTAGGGTTGATCAAGCACCCTGATCAAGATCTGAAGGTTTCATCACAATCAGAGCTCAATCAACCGTTGGATCAAGCTTGGAGGGCTCTTGATCATCCATTCAAAGATTAGGTTGATCTGGACCATCCATTGCATACCTGGAGGATCCGAGCTACCACAAGGCAGATCCTGACCCCAGATCATCATCATCAAAGTTTGGCTCAAATCAGACCAAGATCAGCCGTTGGATTGAAGTGGATCAATCACAGCCGTCCATTGGTTATTACTTAAGGAAAAAATCACGCAGCTTCTTCCTCCATCGCGTCTTCGCCGCAACTCTCGAGTTCTTCATTTTCTTCATCGTTTTCTTCCATTTTTCATCCAATTGAAGGCGCGGTCACTCATTCATCATCAGAGCAAGGCTAGGTCAGTGAAGGGAATCTCAGTGAGTCTCAGATTGGATTCTGCTCAATAGTGAAGCTGCGTGAGGTTTCAGCAGATTCACTACTCGAATTCATCAAGCTCAGCTGTGCTCTGTTTCCATTGCATCCAAGCTGACCAGAGGGGTTCCCTGGAAGGTCTCGGTCACTCCCAAATCCAAATCGCAAGCCACCACAGCAAGATTGATGAGTTCGGAAGCTAAATTTCAGTTTGAGCATGGATTTGATCTGTTTCAGTAGCAGAGACGTATCTTCACTGATTTGTTGAGCTTGCGGGTCCGAAGTTCACTCTTGATTGACGACCAAGGAGTTCTTGAGATGAGGAGGGGTTGAGGAGTAGTTTAGATACTTAATTTTCCATTGTTTGGTTGTAATTTACAGTTTTGAGCAAATTCTGTTTTGTTTCTGCAAAAATTCAGTTTTAGGTTATCTTAGTTTTGATTCTGCATTGTTTAGCTTAATTAGGATTTATATCTTCGAGTCAGTAAGTTAGGAACTTGTTTAGTGATTAATAGAGTTAAATTTCAGTTCACTTTAGTTTCATTTGCTATGTGCCAATTGGTGTTGCTTGCGTGCCAAGTTTATTTCTGTTTTTGTTTTCTTCTTTTCGGTTTCTGAATTTGCATCAGAATTCTAGTTTCTTAGTAGTTAATTCCTGCTCTAGTAGTGGATAGATAGTGTGTTTGGTTTAATTAGCATTTGCTTTAAGTTTTGCGCAATCAATTCCATTGTTGCTTGCCATTTAAAGTCTGAAAAAATCAAATCTGTTTTATGTTTATTCCATTTCCGAATTGGTGCTTCTATAGATTTGCTTTGAGTTTCGACTCCTTACCTTAATCTTGCTTAGCTCTTCCCTTAATACCTTTGTTTCCTAATTGAACCAACAGCTTGAAAAGTGGAGCCGAAACATGCTGATTTTGTAAGTTGGAGTTAGTTTGGTACAAGGAGAATTCCTTTTGCGTGCCAACTGAATTGCACTTTTTGGAATCTGAATTTAACTTATTTTTTGTGGCATACGGTTGTGTCTGAATTCAAGAAACTTGCACTTACTCATATTCAAATCTTGTTAGCAGTGGTGGAGGTTCCAAAAACATTGTACCTAAGTGAAGTTGTTGCTTGTGTGATTGCTAAGTCTCCTTTGCATTGATTTGTGTTAAGCTTGATTAATTCCGAAAGCTTCATCACTGTTTTTACTTCCTTGTTTAGCATTCTATCTTGTTTTGTTGAAATCAGAAATCAATTTTCCCATTACAAATTTGGTAAGTGTTTTGGTTTGAATTTCCATTGGTTGAGCTTTTTAGTGCCAAATTTCTTGTTTGGTTTATTAAATCAAGGTTTCTATTTTTCCATTGCTATTTCATTTTCAATTACAAACCCAAATCCATTTACTTGTTTGAAACCCAAAAACGACACATAACTACAAGTTTGAATCAAGCACGACAACTAGCCCCTGAGAAAAATACGACCTGTGGCCCCTTTGCTACATTTTTATACTTTTGCTTGTAAAAGGGTTTCCAGCTTTCATTCATTTATAAATTCTAAATTTGAGGCCCACATTCGTGACACATAGTTTGGGTCCGTCAAATTTTTGGCGCCGTTGCCGGGGACTTGTTAGTTGATTTGTTTGATTTTTGCTTGTGCATGTATTTCATATCATTCTTGACTTACTTTTGTGCTTATTGCTATATCTTTGGATTTGTTTTATTTGTTTTATCTGTTTATCTACTTTTACTGCGATTTGTTTTGTTTTTATGACTAGGTCTTTAGGTGCTGAATTAGAAGATTTCGATCCTGAGATTGAGAGGACTTTCAGAGTCAGGAGGAGCCAGGCCATTCTTTCTGAGACTACAGATATCCCTCCTATTCAGACTATCTCCACTCACTCAGGCATTGACATGGCAGACCACCAGAGAACCATGAAGGAGCTCGCAGCACCTGACGCTGCATTTCAGTACTCCAGTATAGCTTATCCAGAGCTGGGGGAAAGTTTTGAGTTAAGATCGGGACTTATCAATTTGTTGCCAAAGTTTCAGGGTTTATCTGGGGAGGATCCAAACAGACACTTGCACGAATTCCATGTGGTGTGCTCCACTATGAAGCCTCAGGGCATTTCTGAAGAAGACATCAAGCTGAGAGCTTTCCCCTTCACATTGACAGGAGCAGCCAAAGACTGGTTCTATTATCTGCCTACAGGACATGTGTCTAGTTGGATCGCTATGAAGAAGGCATTTTTGGAGAAGTATTTCCCAGCTTCCTGCACAGCTATAATCAGAAAAAGTATCTGTGGGATTCAGCAAGTGGTGGGCGAAACACTATATGATTACTGGGAAAGATTTAACAAGTTGTGTTCGAGTTGCCCCCAGGATCAAATCAGTGAGCAATTATTGATTCAATATTTTTATGAGGGACTGCTGCAGATGGATAGAGTCCTGATAGATGCTGCAGCCGGAGGGGCCCTAGTGAACAAGTCACCAATGCAAGCTAGGGAGTTAATTTCTAATATGGCTGAGAATTCCCAACAATTTGGAGGCAGAGCCTTGACTACCAGAGGAGTGGGTGAAATTCAGGGAGTTCCTACTGATCAGAAGGAGGTTAAGAATGCATTGATGGAGCTCACCTCAGCTTTTAAGCAAATGGAATTAAAAATGGAAAGACTTAGTTCGACTCCTTCAGTACCTCCACCCTCTAGTCAAGTGATAAGTGTGTGTAGCATTTGCTCTAGCCTAGAGCACACCTCAGATTCGTGCCCCACTCTCCATCAGGACGAGACAGTAGCTGCATTAGTGAGAGGACAATTTCCAGCAAGAAACAATCCATATTCCTCTACCTATAACCCCGGTTGGAGAAATCATCCTAACTTGAGGTATGGGAATGCTTTCTGCCAACAAGAGCCTCAAAGTCAGTCTTCACAGCAGCCTCAACCTAATTTCCAGCAGCTACAACAAACTCAAAACAATCAGCCAACTTTTCAGCAATCAAATCAAAATTTTCAGCCCCCGTTTCAGCCTAATTCTCAACATTTTCAGCAACAATTCCAAGCATTTGATCCTCAATTCCAGCAACCCTATCAAGGGTGGAGGAAATGTACCCCAACAGAGGGTTGAGGAAATGTTTCAACAAATGATGCAACAACAGCAAGCTTGGCAACAACAACAAGTTTTACAACAACACCAACAAAACGTTGAGAGGCAAATGGGTCAATTGGCTAGCGGGATCAATCACAATCAAGCTCAAGGATCAAATCAACTCCCTTCCCAAACTGTTCCTAATCCCAAAGGGAATGTGAGTGCTATAACTTTGAGAAGTGTGAAGGTTACAACATCTCCGAAGAGTCCAAGAGCAGAATTTTCAGGAGACCGGACAGCTTCTCCAATTCCGGCCCAAAACAACACTGAAATGAGTTCAAATTCAGCTGATTCCAACCCTAGCCCGTTCCCAACTCAGTCCTCAAGCAACCCTCCAAATTTGGTGGCAAACGGAGAAGAAAACAGTGCCGAGGCCGATTTTACAGCCACTACTTCGCATGGGGCAGCAGGGCAGAATTCAGCAGCTCCATTTTCAGCCAAAGTTGATGATTTTAGGGTTCCTTTACCCTTTCCACAGCAGAGAACACATGCCAAAAAGCAAGTGGAGGAAGAGAAAGCCAAGGAATTCAATGAGTTAGTGGAATTATTTAGCAAGGTGGAGATCAATGTACCTTTGTTGACCATGATCAAGCAGATTCCCAAGTATGCTAAGTTTTTGAAGGATCTTTGTATTCATAAAAAGAGACTCAAGGAAAATGAGTTGGTCAGCTTTGGGAAGAACATCTCAGCACTTATCCACACTATTCCTCAGAAGTGTGAAGATCCAGGGGTATTCACTGTTTCTTGTGAGATAGGGAGCACCATATTCCACGATGCTATGTTAGATTTAGGAGCTTCCATAAATGTGATGCCCAAGTCAGTTTTTCAGATGCTTGGCATAGGCCCTTTACAGCCCACTGGAGTGGTGATACAGCTAGCAGATAGGAGTCAGACCCACCCAGCAGGTATGATTGAAGATGTTTTGGTGAAGGTAAAGGAGCTGATATTTCCTGCTGATTTCTATATTTTGGATATGGAGGGAGATTACTTGGCACACCGTTCTCCACTTATCTTAGGCAGGCCTTTTCTGAAGACGGCCAGAACAAAGATTGATGTACATGCCGGGACACTTTCTATGGAAATTGGAGATGCGGTGGTACAGTTCAGCCTTTTTGATGCTATGAAGCATCCGAGAGAGGATCACTCTATCATGAGCATGGATATTTTAGAGGAGCTGGCGCAGACTGAGTTAGAGGCTGAGGGATTTCTGGAGGATTTTTCTGGGGGAGCTGTTGATTCAGAGGAGGCTGAGAGAGTATTGACTGCTGATACTGAGGATTTTACAGAAGACATTTCAGACACACTTCCAGCTGGAGAGATTTTTCTAGGTGTAGGGGATTGCACAGAGCCCCAAGGATCACCTATTTTTCCCGATATTCAGAGTGTAGGGGATTGCACAGAGCCCCAAGGACCACTTATTTCTACTGAAGAGGACCAAAGTGAACTGAAGCCATTACCAGGTCATTTGAAGTACGCATATCTAGGAGAGGAGCAAACTTTCCCTGTTATAATTGCACAGCATTTGGAGTCAGAACAAGAAGAAAAATTACTGCAAGTCCTGAGGTACTACAAAAAAGGCGATTGGGTGGACTTTATCAGATATACCAGGTATCAGCCCAGCTATCTGCATGCACAGGATATTTTTGGAAGATAATGTCAAACCAGTAAGGCAACCACAAAGGAGACTCAACCCACTTATTTTGGATGTTGTAAAGAAAGAGGTGACTAGACTTCTACAGGCAGGTATCATTTACCCTATTTCTGACAGTCAGTGGGTTAGCCCTATTCACGTGGTGCCTAAGAAATCTGGAGTGACCGTGGTGGCAGATGAAAGCAATGAGCTAGTGCCCACCAGAGTTAAGAATTCCTGGAGAGTCTGCATTGATTACAGGAAGCTCAACAAGGTCACAAGGAAAGATCACTTCCCTTTACCATTCATTGATCAGATGCTTGAGAGACTGGCAGGGAAATCACACTACTGTTTCTTGGACGGATTTTCAGGCTATTTTCAGATTTGCATAGATCCAGAGGACCAGGAGAAGACCACCTTCACTTGTCCCTTTGGCACATTCGCCTACAGACGTATGCCCTTCGGACTCTGCAACGCACCCGGTACCTTTCAGAGATGCATGGTGAGTATATTTGGTGAGTTGCTAGAGGACTGTATGGAGGTATTTATGGATGATTTTTCAGTTTATGGCACGTCTTTTGATTCATGTTTGAATAACTTGTCTAGGGTTTTACATCGTTGCATTGAAACTAACCTTGTTTTGAATTTTGAGAAATGTCACTTTATGGTAGAGCATGGGATAGTACTTGGACATATAGTCTCTCGGAAAGGTATTGAGGTAGATCCTGCTAAAATCAGTGTTATTTCTTCTTTACCTTACCCCGTATGCGTACGGGATATTCGTGCTTTTCTTGGACATGCAGGATTTTACCGCAGATTTATTAGAGACTTCAGCTTGATTGCTCGACCCTTGACACGACTTCTGCAGAAAGATGTTGAGTTTCACTTTGATGAAAAATGCAAAGAAGCTTTTCATAGGCTCAGGGAGGCTCTTACCTCAGCTCCTATTATTACATCCCCTGATTGGACTTTACCTTTTGAATTAATGTGTGATGCTTCTAACTTTGCAGTGGGAGCTGTTCTAGCACAGAGGGTAGATGGAGCACCACATGTCATTTCCTATGCCTCCAAAACCCTAGATGCCGCCCAAGCCAATTACACCACGACTGAAAAGGAGCTTCTTTCCATTGTTTTTGCTTTAGATAGATTCAGATCATATTTATTGTGTTCTCATGTTGTTGTGTTTTCTGATCAAGCAGCACTGAAGTACCTCCTGAAGAAGCCAGATGCGAAGCCAAGGCTTATTAGATGGATGCTACTACTACAGGAGTTTGACTTGGAGATACGGACAGGAGTGGCAAGGAAAATTTAGTAGCGGACCACTTGAGCAGATTGGAGGGAGATGGAGATCCCACGGCCATAGATGATGATTTCAGAGATGAGCAGCTTTTACAGCTGCATGGTGAGTCACCTTGGTATGCAGACTTAGTGAATTTTCTTGTAGCTCATGTTTTTCCTACACACTTTTCGAAAGCTCAAAAGGATAAGTTTAAAAGTGATGCAAAATATTATGTGTGGGATGATCCTTACTTGTGGAAATTTTGTAGTTGATCAAATCATTAGANTTTAGTTTAGTTTTCTTTTATTTCTTTTCGGTTTCTGAATTTGCATCAGAATTCTAGTTTCTTAGTAGTTAATTCCTGCTCTAGTAGTGGATAGATAGTATGTTTGGTTTAATTAGCATTTGCTTCAAGTTTTGCGCAATCAATTCCATTGTTGCTTGCCATTTAAAGTCTGAAAAAATACAAATCTGTTTTATGTTTATTCCATTTCCGAATTGGTGCTTCTATAGACTTGCTTTGAGTTTCGACTCCTTACCTTAATCTTGCTTAGCTCTTCCCTTAATACCTTTGTTTCCTAATTGAACCAACAGCTTGAAAAGTGGAGCCGAAACATGCTGATTTTGTAAGTTGGAGTTAGTTTGGTACAAGGAGAATTCCTTTTGCGTGCCAACTGAATTGTACTTTTTGGAATCTGAATTTAACTTATTTTTTGTGGCATACAGTTGTGTCTGAATTCAAGAAACTTGCACTTACTCATACTCAAATCTTGTTAACAGTGGTGGAGGTTCCAAAAACATTGTACCTAAGTGAAGTTGTTGCTTGTGTGATTGCTAAGTCTCCTTTGCATTGATTTGTGTTAAGCTTGATTAATTCCGAAAGCTTCATCACTGTTTTTACTTCCTTGTTTAGCATTCTATCTTGTTTTGTTGAAATCAGAAATCAATTTTCCCATTAAAAATTTGGTAAGTGTTCTGGTTTGAATTTCCATTGGTTGAGCTTTTTAGTGCCAATTTTCTTGCTCAAGTTTATTAAATCAAGGTTTCTATTTTTCCATTGCAATTTCATTTTCAATTACAAACCAAAATCCAATTACTTGTTTGAAACCCAAAAATACAAAAACGACACATATCTACAAGTTTGAATCAAGCACGACAACTAGCCCCGAGAAAAATACGACCTGTGGCCCCTATATTACATTTTCAATTTTTTGATTGTAAAAGGGTTTCTAGTTATTCATTCTTATCTAAATTTGAGGCCCACATTTGTGACACATAGTTTGGGCCGTCAAATTTTTGGCGCCGTTGCCGGGGAACTGTTAGTTGACTTGTTTGATTTTTGCTTGTGCACTTATTTCATATCATTCTTGATTACTTTTGTGCTTATTGCTATATCTTTGGATTTGATTTTATTTGATTTATCTTTTTATCTACTTTTACTGCGATTTGTTTTGTTTTTATGACCAGGTCTTAGGTGCTGAATTAGAAGATTTCGATCCTGAGATTGAGAGGACTTTCAGAGTCAGGAGGAGCCAGGCCATTCTTTCTGAGACTACAGATATCCCTCCTATTCAGATTATCAGCACTCACTCAGGCATTGACATGGCAGACCACCAGAGAACCATGAAGGAGCTTGCAGCACCTGATGCTGCATTTCAGTACTCCAGCATAGCTTATCCAGAGCTGGGGGAAAGTTTTGAGTTAAGATCTGGACTTATCAATTTGTTGCCAAAATTTCAGGGTTTATCTGGGGAGGATCCAAACAGACACTTGCACGAATTCCATGTGGTGTGCTCTACTATGAAGCCTCAGGGCATTTCTGAAGAAGACATCAAGCTGAGAGCTTTCCCCTTCACATTGACAGGAGCAGCCAAAGACTGGTTCTATTATCTGCCTACAGGACATGTGTCTAGTTGGATCGCCATGAAGAAGGCATTTTTGGAGAAGTATTTCCCAGCTTCCCGCACAGCTATAATCAGAAAAAAGTATCTGTGGATTCAGCAAGTGGTGGGCGAAACACTATATGATTACTGGGAAAAGATTTAACAAGTTGTGTTCAAGTTGCCCCCCAGCATCAAATCAGTGAGCAATTATTGATTCAATATTTTTATGAGGGACTGCTGCAGATGGATAGAGTCCTGATAGATGCTGCAGCTGGAGGGGCCCTAGTGAACAAGTCACCAATGCAAGCTAGGGAGTTAATTTCTAATATGGCTGAGAATTCCCAACAATTTGGAGGCAGAGCCTTGACCACCAGAGGAGTGGGTGAAATTCAGGGAGTTCCTACTGATCAGAAGGAGGTTAAGAATGCGTTATGGAGCTCACCTCAGCTTTTAAGCAAATGGAATTAAAATGGACAGACTTAGTTCTACTCCTTCAGTACCTCCACCTTCCAGTCAAGTGATAAGTGTGTGTGGCATTTGCTCTAGTCTAGAGCACACTTCAGACTCATGCCCCACCCTCCAACAGGACGAGACAGTAGCGGCCTTAGTGAGAGGACAATTCCAAGCAAGAACAATCCATATTCCTCTACCTATAACCCCGGTTGGAGGAATCATCCTAACTTGAGGTATGGGAATGCTTTCTGCCAACAAGAGCCTCAAATCAGTCCTCACAGCAGCCTCAACGAACTTCCAGCAGCCCAACAAACTCAGAACAATCAGCAACAAGTTCAGCCATCAAATCCAAGTTTTCAGCCTTCGTTTCAGCCTAATTCCCAACAATTTCAGCAACAATTCCAGGCATTTGAACCTCAATTCCAGCAACCCTATCAAGGGCAGCAAGGCTTTCAATCATTTCCAGTTTTTCCAGCTCAAAACCAATCGAATTTTCAGTCATCACAGCCCTTGAACCAGTTTTCACAGCCCTACAATCAAGGGTTTCAAGGGCAGAATTTTCAGCCCTCACCACCTAATTTGCCATCTCAAAATCAGGACTTTTATCCCTACAACTCCCAGCAAGGTTTTCAAGCATCTCAGCAATTTAATCAGCCCTCTTATCATCCCCAAAATTCAAGTTTTCAACAAAATCAGCAATCAAAATTTTAGCCTTCTTCTTCATCTTTTCAAGGTCAGACAAGGAGTTATGTTAACCAAGGAGGGTATGGGAGCTCAAGTGGAGGAGATTTTCAGCATCAGCAAGTGATGGAGATGCTACAACAAGTGGTACAAACACAACAACAACAACAAGCTTGGCAACAACAACAACAACAACACAATCAAAACGTTGAGAGGCAAATAGGGCAACTGGCGAGTGGAATTAACCAAAATCAAGCTCAAGGATCAAGTCAACTTCCTTCCCAAACTGTTCCTAATCCCAAAGGGAATGTGAGTGCTATAACTTTGAGAAGTGGGAAGGTTGCAACATCTCCTAAGAGTCCAAGAGCAGAATTTTCAGGCAGCCGGACAGCAACTCCAAATCTGGCCACAAACAGCAGTGAAATGACTTCAAATTGGACTGATTCCACCCCTAGCCCATTCCCAACTCAATCCTCGAGCAACCCTCCAAATTTGGTGGCAAACGGAGAAGAAAACAGTGTCGAGGCCGATTTTACAGCTGCCACTTTACAGGGGACAGCACAGCAAAATTCAGCATCTACCTCTTTACCTCCGGCCAAAGTTGGTGACTTTAGGGTTCCTTTACCCTTTCCCCAGTAGAGAACACATGCCAAAAAGCAAATGGAGGAAGAGAAAGCCAAGGAATTCAATGAGTTAGTGGAGCTATTTAGCAAGGTGGAGATCAATGTACCTTTGTTGACCATGATCAAGCAGATTCCCAAGTATGCTAAGTTTTTGAAGGATCTTTGTATTCATAAAAAGAAACTCAAGGAAAATGAATTGGTCAGCTTTGGGAAGAACATCTCAGCACTTATCCACACTATTCCTCAGAAGTGCTAAGACCCAGGGGTATTCACTGTTTCTTGTGAGATAGGGAGCACCATATTCCAGGACGCTATGTTAGATCTAGGAGCTTCTATAAATGTGATGCCCAGGTCAGTTTTTCAGATGCTTGGCATAGGCCCTTTACAGCCCACTGGCGTGGTGATACAGCTAGAAGACAGGAGTCAGACCCACCCAGCTGGTATGATTGAAGATGTTTTGGTGAAGGTAAAGGAGTTGATATTTCCTGCTGATTTCTATATTTTGGATATGGAGGGAGATTACTTGGCACACCGATCTCCACTTATCTTAGGCAGGCCTTTTCTGAAGACGGCCAGAACGAAGATTGATGTACATGCCGGGACACTTTCTATGGAAATTGGAGACACGGTGGTACAGTTCAGCCTTTTCGATACTATGAAGCATCCGAGAGAGGATCACTCTATCATGAGCATGGATATTTTAGAGGAGCTGGCACAGACAGAGTTGGAGGCTGAGGGCTTTCTAGATGATTTTTCTGAAGAAGCTATTGATTCAGAGGAGGCTGAGAGAGTACTGACTGCTGATACTGAGGATTTTTCAGAAGACATTTCAGACACACTTCCAGCTGGTGACATTTTTCTAGGTGTAGGGGATTGCACAGAGCCCCAAGGATCACCTATTTTTACTGATATTCAAAGTGTAGGGGATTGCACTAAGCCCCAGGGACCACTTATTTCTACTGAAGAGGACCAGAGCGAATTGAAGCCATTACCAGGTCACTTAAAGTATGCATACCTAGGAGAGGAGCAGACTTTTCCTGTTATTATTGCACAGCATTTGGAGTCAGAACAAGAAGAAGAATTATTGCAAGTCCTGAGGCACTACAAAAAGGCAATTGGGTGGACACTATCAGATATACCAGGTATCAGCCCAGCTATCTGCATGCACAGGATCTTTTTAGAGGAAAATGTCAAACCTGTGAGGCAACCACAAAGGAGGCTCAACCCACTTATATTGGATGTTGTAAAGAAAGAGGTGACTAGACTTCTACAGGCAGGTATTATTTACCCTATTTCTGACAGTCAGTGGGTTAGCCCTATTCATGTGGTGCCTAAGAAATCTGGAGTGACCGTGGTGGCAGATGAAAGTAATGAATTAGTACCCACCAGAGTCAAGAATTCCTGGAGAGTCTGCATTGATTACAGGAAGCTCAACAAGGTCACAAGGAAAGATCACTTCCCTCTACCATTCATTGATCAGATGCTTGAGAGACTGGCAGGGAAGTCACACTACTGTTTCTTGGACGGATTTTCAGGCTATTTTCAGATTTGCATAGATCCAGAGGACCAGGAGAAGACCACCTTCACTTGTCCTTTTGGCACATTTGCCTATAGACGTATGCCCTTCGGACTCTGCAACGCACCCGGTACCTTTCAGAGATGTATGGTGAGTATATTCGGTGAGTTGCTAGAGGACTGCATGGAGGTATTTATGGATGATTTTTCAGTTTATGGCACGTCTTTTGATTCATGTTTGAATAACTTGTCTAGGGTTTTACATCGCTGTATTGAAACTAACCTTGTTCTTAATTTTGAGAAATGCCACTTCATGGTAGAGCATGGGATAGTTCTTGGACACATAGTCTCTCAGAAAGGTATTGAGGTAGATCCTGCTAAAATCAGTGTTATTTCTTCTTTATCTTACCCCGTATGCGTACGGGATATTCGAGCTTTTCTTGGACATGCAGGATTTTACCGCAGATTTATTAGAGACTTCAGCTTGATTGCTCGACCCTTGACACGACTTCTGCAGAAGGATGTTGAGTTTCACTTCGATGAAAAATGCAAAGAAGCTTTTCATAGACTCAGGGAGGCTCTTACCTCAGCTCCTATTATTACATCACCTGACTGGTCTTTACCTTTTGAATTAATGTGTGATGCTTCTAATTTTGCAGTGGGAGCTGTTTTAGCACAGAGGGTAGATGGAGCACCACATGTCATTTCCTATGCTTCCAAAACCCTAGATGCCGCCCAAGCCAATTACACCACGACTGAAAAGGAGCTTCTTTCCATTGTTTTTGCTTTAGATAGATTCAGATCATATTTATTGTGTTCTCATGTTGTTGTGTTTTCTGATCATGCAGCACTGAAGTACCTCCTGAAGAAGCCAGATGCGAAGCCAAGGCTTATTAGATGGATGCTACTACTACAGGAGTTTGACTTGGAGATACGGGACAGGAGTGGCAAGGAAAATTTGGTAGCAGACCACTTGAGCAGATTGGAGGGAGATGGAGATCCCACGGCCATAGATGATGATTTCAGAGATGAGCAGCTTTTACAGCTGCATGGTGAGTCACCTTGGTATGCAGACTTAGTGAATTTTCTTGTAGCTCATGTTTTTCCTACACACTTTTCGAAAGCTCAAAAGGATAAGTTTACAAGTGATGCAAAATATTATGTGTGGGATGATCCTTACTTGTGGAAATTTTGTAGTGATCAAATCATTAGGAGATGTGTACCAAATCATGAGTTTCATTCTGTACTCACTTTTTGTCATTCTTCAGCATGTGGTGGGCATTTTGGACCACAGAGAACTGCTAGAAAAATTTTAGAATGTGGATTGTACTGGCCCACCCTGTTTAGAGATTCATATAGGTTTTGTAAATGTTGTGATAGATGTCAAAGAACAGGAAACATAAGTGCTAGAAATGAAATGCCTCAGCAAGCTATTTTATTTTGTGAGATATTTGATGTGTGGGGTATAGATTTTATGGGACCATTTCCTGCTTCTTTTGGATTCTTGTATATTCTTTTAGCTGTTGATTATGTTTCAAAATGGGTGGAGGCCATTCCCACCAGGACTGATGATTCATCTGTGGTTGTTAGTTTTGTCAGGTCAAACATTTTTTGCAGGTTTGGAATTCCAAGAGCTATCATAAGTGACCAAGGATCCCATTTTTGCAATAAGCACATGAAGGCTCTTCTTAATAAGTACGGGGTATTACATAAGGTTTCTACTGCTTATCACCCCCAAACAAATGGACAAGCTGAGGTGTCGAATAGAGAAGTCAAATCCATTTTGGAAAAGACCGTGGGACCTCATAGGAAGGATTGGAGTAAAAGGCTTGAAGATGCATTATGGGCATATCACACTGCTTACAAAACACCCATTGGAATGTCACCTTATAGACTTGTGTATGGAAAATCATGTCACTTACCTGTGGAGGTTGAGCATAAGGCGTATTGGGCGGTTAAAGCTTGCAATTTTGATGCTACTAAGGTGGGAGAAGAAAGGAAGTTGCAACTTCAAGAGCTTGAAGAAATCCGGTTGGAAGCATTTGAGAATTCAAGGATCTACAAGGAGAAGACTAAGAAATTTCATGACAAGCACATTGTGGACAAAGAATTTCAAATTGGTGACAAAGTGCTATTATACAAGTCAAGATTGAAATTGATAAGAGGTAAGTTGAGATCAAGGTGGGAAGGTCCATTCATTATAACTAATATTTTTCCCTATGGAGTTTTTGAAATTAGGGACGAAGCTAATGGATTGGTGTGGAAAGTTAATGGCCACCGGCTCAAGAGGTATCTTGAAGAACTAAAGGAGCTAGAGGTGGAGGATGTGTACGTTGAGGACGCTATCTACCCAACTTGAAAGGGGAGTTCACTAAATTTTGCATTCATTTTTCTTTGTATATACCATTTCCTTACTTTTTCCAAGAATAACTTCAAGTTTGCGTGAGCAAGAAGTTTTCTCAAGCAGATACTTTTATGTTCCAAATAAATTCTTCAGTGTAAATACCATGTCTTCTCACTTAGTACATTTTCATGGTTCTAGGAAATAAATGCTTAAGATACATGACATGAATAAATAGAATCATTGTAAATATCATGTCTTATGTTTTTAGCACTTTTCCTTACATGAGTAGGAATAAATGTATCCCTTTAGATTTTCTTCATGTCATGTTAGAGTCTTTTGAAAATAAATTAAATTTGGTTGTCAAAACTTAGGGTTTAAGCTCATGGATGAAATCTTGAATATTTGAGTACTACTTGGCTTTGGATTCTTAATTGCGAATTTGAGATGGATTATTTTTACCTAGTGAGATTAGCCTTATTTTGTGATACACACATGTTATTGTGCTCTAGAACATGCCTAGGTTCTTTCGAAATCATATTTCAATGGTTGGATCACATCTATAGAGACTAATCACTTTGTTTACTTTTCCACATCTATTTGTCTATTCTATTCTAGTTGTCTTTCCTTATTGCTAATCTTAACCCTAATTTTTCTATGGATTTGTTTGCTTGGGATGTTTTTCTTGATGCTATTTTGCCCGAGACGGACAAAGGATTAAGTGTGGGGGAGTGATTGGTGATTTGGAAGCAATTTTCATCAATGATGCAGTTCAACTCGGAAAAAAAAAATCAGAGAAAAAAACTTGTGTGCCAAGGTCTAAGTGGCATGCAACCATCAAATTGAAGCCAAATCCTATGCCAAGGTTTTAAAATGGAATGGAATACCACTCGATACCTTCTAGATGCAAACTGATCTGAATGAATTATAAAGTTGAAGAATCTGGTATGTTTTAGCTAAGAACAAATGCAGAAATCAGCAAGATCTGGTATGCAAGGCTGAACACAAGTGAGAGCAAACAAAGTTACAAACTGTTTTGCATCCGAATTAACATGACTTTTTGGGGCAGTTTGTATCAAGATGAGCTGGATTTAATTTTCAAGACTGTAAACTCTGAATGAAGGGCTGAATTGAAGACTGAAAAAGCTGAAACAAAGCTGAAAGATCTGCATTGAAGCTGAGAAAAGCTAGAAGCTGCTGAATTCCGGAACTGCCCAAAAATCTGGCTGCATTCCATTTATGGCTGCCGAGTACTATACCTGGAAAATTAAGAATTTAAGTGTACATTGTATCTGAAGTTGAAGGTGCACATTCAACTTTGGATATAAGAAGAACCCATGGATTTTAGAAGCTGAGAAAATCAGTGAAGGAAAAGGGCTGAAATGTGATGTGCTGATTTGAATTTTGAGTGGAACTCTTGAGTTTTCTACTATCATTTGAAGCAATTACTACTTGATGCTAAGTGCTTGAAGGAATCAGAGAATAGAAATGGATGCCTTGGAGCTGAAACTCGAAACAAACAGTGAGAAATTGATGTAATTCAGAAATGTTTTCAAGACAAGTTTCAGCTCACAAGTTTCAGTTATCAAGGTAGTTTTGTGCCAACTTGCAAATTGCTGATAAATTGATGGAGACCAGGAAGTTAGTCAGCCTGATGACAGAGAAAAAAATCCATAGCAAGCAAGTAGAAAACTGGTGTAGGAGGTCATGGAGAGCATTTAAATGGAGGATGCAAGCTGAGAAAACAAGAGACAAGAGGAGAAATCAGATGGAATGAAATCTTGGCACAGAATTGTATCAATCTAAACTGAATTTGGTTTTCTTAAATTAGCAAATGCTTGGCTAGGTTTCAACAAACTGGCAGTATGGTTTTCAGCTGCATTCAACTTCTTGGGAAGCTAAAATGAATTCTGAATTGAAAAGAAAAAAATTGCAGGAAAATCTGAAACCAATGGAAAATCTGTGCCAAGTTGAAGCTGAATTAGGATTGCTAGGTTTAGAATTGAGGGAACAAAGATATGAACGTATCAAAGAGTGATGATTGCATCCCATGCTGATCAGAACAAAAGAAAAACTTGTGCCGAACAGAGGAAGAAGAAAACAGTGATGAAAATCTGTGCAGAAATTCAAGTGCAGAAAATGTGTTTACCATATCAAGAGTTTCCATACAAGCTGTAAAGCAGATTCTTTAGAAGTCTTTTGCTGTAGAAATCAGAACACTTTGTTATAGACTGATTGAAGCTGTATAATCTGAAATCAATGTAGCAAATCTGTGCCAAAAACAGAGGAAGAGAAGGAAAATTCTGTGTAAATTAGGAATGAAGTGTAGTGGACTGATTTGAGCTGGAATTTTGAACTGAATTCCAATGGCAGCTGTTGAAGTCTGAAGCTGAAAAGCTGAGTTTGAAATGAATTGAAAATCTGTAAGGAGCTGTTGTTAAAGCTGCAAAGAAAAAAAAATCCGAAAAGAAGAAAGAAAAGAGAAAGAAACAAAAGGGGTGTACAAAGGAGTTTTGGGCCTCATGAGTTTAGTGGAATGCTTCTCATCCGAATTACATCTTTGTTCCACTATCTTTTTGACTCGACTAGAGGAAAAGGAAGCAGAAATGAAATCAGTAGCAGACCACGATAAAGAAAGAAAGAAAAAAAAGAGAGAACAAATGAAGAAAGTGTGCCAACTAGTAAAGGGAATGTATCAAGAGTTAGCTACAAGGGTTGTTGAGTGATAATTTTATATTGAGTATCTATTTTACTTGATATCTCATGTTCTTTGATACAAATCTGAGCCGAAAAGAAAGAAGAGAAAGAAGAATGAGAAAAGGGAAGCAAAGTTGGCACGAATAGACAAAAATTGGCACAAGAGGTCAAGGCAAAGTTTTTCATCCAAATAAAAGGCAATTACTCAAGTTTGACTTCACAACACTTTTGAGATCATTAGAGGACTGTATGGAAAGCAAAGAGCATTGGAAACATCCTCAAGCACTCAAGTCTTCCACTTTACCAATTTTTCCATGTCCTTAGCTTTTATTTCACTCCTTACCATTTTCTATGTTTTTCTTTGTTTTTATAGATGTTGATCCTATTCATGATTAATGGTGGAGAGTAGATAATAAGCAAGCTTATGGTAGTGCAAGAAGCATGTGTGTTTGAGTGAGCTTCCACTTCCATCATCAAGTTAAAACTTAAGAAGAGAGCCACCAAAAATTTTCCTTGAAAGGTTAGTGATTTAAATTCATCTCAATGACTCATGATAGATGAAAAAGCCAAGTTGTTGATTTAAGGACAAGATACTAGTCCATAGAGCTTAGATTTATGAGAATTGACAACCCTAGGTAATTTATTTTCATTTGTTTCTAATTATGCTTAAGTAAATCTAGGGGATACATACTTAGTGTTTTCGCGAGACGCTCAAGCTCAAGTGTGGGGGAGTTGATAAGCACCATTTTATTGATTATTTTAATTGCTAAAATCCATGTTTGACCCATGTTTTTATTGCTTAATTATGATTTTACCCTAGGTTTTGGAACTTTATCTTATTTTGGACTTAATTGCAAAATTACATAATTTTTGGATTATTTGGCCATTAATTTTCTGATATATTTTTGTAGGCAAGAAAGGATCCTGGACCTAGGGCATATTGGGTCAAACTTGAGTCGGATGTGAACCGGATCGAATTATCAAGCCTGCGATTAATCCGGGCCGTCCGATTCAAGAGCGGCTAGATCTGAGCCATCCGGGACGATCTGAAGCAATCCGAGCTAGGGTTAGGGTTGATCAAGCTCTATGATCAAGATCTGAAGGTTTCATCCCAATCAGAGCTAAATCAACCGTTGGATCAAGCAAGGAGGGCTCTAGAGCGTCCATTCACAGATAGAGTTGATCTGGACCATCCGTTGCACATCTGGAGGATCCGAGCTACCACAAGGCAGATCCTGACCCCAGATCATCATCATAAAAGTTTGGCTCAAATCAGATCAAGATCTACCGTTGGATTTCATCAAAGCAATCTGAGCCGTCCATTTGTTTCTATTTAATCAGAAATGCGCAGCAGCTCTTCCCTATCGCGTCTTCGCCGCAACTCTCGAGTTCTTCATTTTCTTCATCGTTTTCTTCCATTTTTCATCCAATTGAAGGCGCGGTCACTCAATCCATCATCAGAGCAAGAGCTAGGTCAGTGAAGGGAATCTCAGTGAAGTCTCAGATTGGATTTCTGCTCAATAGTGAAGCTGCGTGAGGTTTCAGCAGATTCACTACTCGAATTCATCAAGCTCAGCTGTGCTCCATTTACATTGCATCCGAGCTGACCAGAGGGGTTCCCTGGAAGGTCTCGGTCACTCCCAAATCCAAATCGCAAGCCACCACAGCAAGATTGATGAGTTCGGAAGCTTAATTTCAGTTTGAGCATGGATTTGATCTGTTTCAGTAGCAGAGACATATCTTCACTAATTTGTTGAGCTTGCGGGTCCGAAGTTCACTCTTGATTGACGACCAAGGAGTTCTTGAGATGAGGAGGGGTTGAGGAGTAGCTTAGGCCCTTAATTTTCATGTTTTGTAGCTTAATTTTCAATTTTTGCATTGTTCTGTTCTGAAATTCTTTTGAGTTACTGAATATTTCAATTTTTAAGTTGTTAGCCATAAGTTAGCTTCAATTCTACAAGTAGAGTAATTTAGGAACTTGTTTAGTGAATGAATAGCTCAAATTTCAGTTTAGTTCTTGTTCAAATTGCTGCGTGCCAATCCAATGGTTGCGTGCCAAGTTTAGTTTAGTTTTCTTTTATTTCTTTTCGGTTTCTGAATTTGCATCAGAATTCTACTTTCTTAGTAGTTAATTCCTGCTCTAGTAGTGGATAGATAGTGTGTTTGGTTTAATTAGCATTTGCTTCAAGTTTTGCGCAATCAATTCCATTGTTGCTTGCCATTTAAAGTCTGAAAAAATACAAATCTATTTTATGTTTATTCCATTTCCGAATTGGTGCTTCTATAGACTTGCTTTGAGTTTCGACTCCTTACCTTAATCTTGCTTAGCTCTTCCCTTATACCTTTGTTTCCTAATTGAACCAATAGCTTGAAAAGTGGAGCCGAAATATGCTGATTTTGTAAGTTGGAGTTAGTTTGGTACAAGGAGAATTCCTTTTGCGTGCCAACTGAATTGCACTTTTTGGAATCTGAATTTAACTTATTTTTTGTGGCATACGGTTGTGTCTGAATTCAAGAAACTTGCACTTACTCATACTCAAATCTTGTTAGCAGTGGTGGAGGTTCCAAAAACATTGTACCTAAGTGAAGTTGTTGCTTGTGTGATTGCTAAGTCTCCTTTGCATTGATTTGTGTTAAGCTTGATTAATTCTGAAAGCTTCATCACTGTTTTTACTTCCTTGTTTAGCATTCTATCTTGTTTTGTTGAAATCAGAAATCAATTTTCCCATTAAAAATTTGGTAAGTGATCTGGTTTGAATTTCCATTGGTTGAGCTTTTTAGTGCCAATTTTCTTGCTCAAGTTTATTAAATCAAGGTTTCTATTTTTCCATTGCAATTCCATTTTCAATTACAAACCAAAATCCAATTACTTGTTTGAAACCCAAAAACACAAAAACGACACATATCTACATGTTTGAATCAAGCACGACAACTAGCCCCGAGAAAAATACGACCTGTGGCCCCTATATTACATTTTCAGTTTTTTTGACTGTAAAAGGGTTTCCAGTTATTCATTCTTATCTAAATTTGAGGCCCACATTCGTGACAGTCCATTTGGGTCCGTCAGCCAACACAAATGGTTAATATCTTTTATAGAATCTCTTATGATTTATTTCAACCAAATTATAGTGTGGATACACCTTCATACCTCTGACAGGGTCAAACCAACGACACATAAATAAGATAACTCGCATTTCTAGGCCAGGGTATTCTATCTCTAAAATTTCTTCCAACAAATCATAAAAATCAGTATTTGCAGCTTCGTCATTGGATGACTGAACGCAAACCCCACTATTCATTGCACTCTTCTCCATTCCATATTCTTGAGTATGAAAATTATATCCATTTATGAAGTATGCTGGCTAAGTGCATACAAGTGCTTTTGGACTCCATGACAGATTGATTAACATCTCATGTCCAAGGTGAGTTTGATTATCATGAACCTAAAATCAAATACTCCAATGGTCAAAAGTCTGCATATGTATAAACCAAATTTAGATTGTCCACTTACATATGATTTAAACCATGGTGCAAATTCTTCATTGCATAAGCGATCAAACTGTTGTGACGACAATTCTGAATATAAGTTTTGGAAAATCCTTAAAAAACAAAAAACTTATCACACAAACAATTTACAACATTAGAAATATAAATAAATATTTATACTAACTCGTAATATGACGATACTTCTAGACAATTCAATAAAATATATGTCTGGGTTGCCCACCATTCTTGGCTAGTTAAGTATCTCTACTTAAATGGTCCACTTGGTCGACCAAGATAGTTAAAAATTGAGAAGGAATTTAGATTGAGATCAATAGGACCCTCATCATTTCTTCCCGCTCTTTGCCTTTTGCTATGAACATGAGGTTCAAAATAATTTGATGCAAAAGTTGTTACTTTCTCCACAATGCATGCATTAACAATTGAGGCTTCAACTCATGCCTTATTTTTAACTTTTTTCTTCAAATGATATAAGAATCTGATGGTAATGAAACACATTATATTAGATATTAATATATAATATATTGTATAAATTTTTTATGTATTAAGATTGTCGAAGTATATATGAAAATTTTACCTTTCAAATGGATACATCCATCGAAAATGGACAGGTCCTCCAACTTTGGCCACATATGGCAAGTGAACCAAAAGATGTTCTATAGAATCAAAAAATGAGGGTGGAAATATTCTTTCTAAATTACATAAAATAATTGGAATGTCTCTCTGTAACTTCTCCATTTGTGAATGTCTTAGAACTGTTGAGCAAGTATCACGTAAAAAAATGCTCAACTCTGTAATGACACACTATATAAAATTTGATAAGAGTTCCTTAAAAGCAATAGGAATGAGCCTTTGCATAATTATATGACAATCATGACTTTTTGTACCAATCAATTTGTATTCCTTCATATCAACATGTCTTGCAAGATTAGAGACATATCCATCTAGAAATTTCAATGATTTCAACCATTCACAAACAACACGTCTCTGATCTTTATTTAATATATAAACTACCTTTGGCTTTGGTCCCCTACTACTTTCATCGGCATCAAGAGTGGGCCTTTTACAAATAAGGCGCATATCTTTTCTGGCATTCAAATTGTCTTTAGTTTTTCTGTTGATATCCATCACTGTATTTATCATATTATCAAAAACATTCTTCTCAATATGCATTACATCAAGATTATGATGAATCAAATGATTTTGCCAATACGGTAAGTCCCAAAATATACTCCGTTTAGTTCATTTATAAGTACTTCCATATTCATATGGTGTACCATATGACTCTTCAATAATTGATGGAAAGTCTCAAATTCTGAACCAAATCTATTCACCTATTAATCTCAATGGCGGAAGTGCTCCTTCAATTCTATTCTTAGTGAATTCATCTTTATTTTTTCTGAAATTATGATTTGGTGGTAAAAATTGTCTATGACAATCAAAATAACTTGGTTTCTTCCTGTGTTTCAATCTGATTGACATAGATCTCTCCATACTTATTGGGCATCTAAAGATCCCAGCGGTACTCCAACCCGAAAACATTCCATAAGCTGGAAAGTCATTTATCGTCCAAAGAAGAGCAGCCTTCATTACAAACATCTAATTAGTATGAACATCATAAGTAGGAAAACCTTCATCCCATAGTTGTTTCAACTCTGCAATCAAGGGTTACATATAAACATCTATTATCTTCTTCGGATTTTGCGGGTGAGGCACAACTAATGTTAAAAACATATAAGGAGTTTTCATACACATCCCAAGTGGAAGATTACATGGAGTTAAGATAACTGGCCAACATGAATAATTTCTTCCAGATTTGCCAAATGGAGCAAAACTGTCAGTACATAAACCTAATCTAATGTTTCGAATCTCCTTTGCAAATTCTGGATATGTTCTATCAAAATGCTTCCAAACCTCTGCATCACTTGGATGACACATTAGATCCTCTTTTGTTTGATGATTTGCATGCCAAGTCATGTGTTCAGTAGTTCCCTTTGATGCATAAACCCTTTGTAACTTAGGGGTTAAAGGCAAATAAAACATTTGCTTGTATGATTTACATTGCCGTTGATTTCTGTTGGATCGAGAAACACGATACGGGGGGGGGGGGTGAATATCGTGAAAATCTTTTCGGATAAGAATAAGAGAAAGTGCGAATCGAAAATAAAACAAACACACAAAGAACACAAGTATTTTTACTTGGTTCAGAGTCGCGGTCGGCTCCTACTCCAAGGCCCACGGTCCTTGACCATTTACTATGAGCAATTCTATAATCGCGCAAAGGTTTATAGATTTTGATACAAGAATATTGTAGTAAAAAAAGAATACACTTTTCGTTACCGACGCCTGGTGTGGATCGTACTTTGGATCATAGGGTTGTCGTCGGTGCTAGAGTCTCGAGATAGGTGTTTGCCGGAGCAGAGCACTTGAAAGAAAAGCTTAGAGGCGTTAGAAAGTTATGTTCTTGAAGCCTCGGGGTCGAGCCCCTTTTATAGTGCTCCTGGGGGCGCCTGACACGTGCCTTCAGGTCGGAGAAACTTCATCCACAGCTCGGTCAGTGCTTATCCCCTTTGAATCGGCCTCTGGAGTTGACTGGGGCGCCCGGGACCTCCTGGGCACCCAGCTTGACTTAGTCCGCTGGCTTCGTGGCTGATTTTGCTTCAACTACCTCTTTGGCGCCCGGGACCTCCCGGGCGCCTAACCCAGTGTGGTTTCGAAGCGATTCTTGTTCTTTGCTATTTTGCCTTTGACCTTGGGTGCCTGGGACCTCCCGGGCGCCTAGCCCAGTTTCCTGCCCCTCTCCTTTAGGGCGTTCTGAGCTGCAGAAACACACTCCTTCGGTCCCTGCGTACAAGGTTAGTTCCAAAAATAAACAAAGCAAGAATATTAGTTAGTATTTACAGCCGTAGTAGTCTTGGTTCTGACTTCGGGTCTCCCAAATGGAACCCTAGGTCAAACTGACGCCTACTGTTCCCTCGACAGGGAACGCGTCCTCACCTACTCCTCTCAGGAGAGTTTACCTTTTGCCAACCGGCTCCTCCGGTTGGACTTTTGCCTGATCCACCTGACCAGGACTTCATGCCCACCTTCCGAGCAGGTCTTCGGTGCCCAACCCCTTACCAGGACTTCGTGCCCAGTCCTCGACCAGGACTTTGTGCCCACCTTTCGAGTAGGTCTTCGGTGCCCAGCCCCTTGACTAGGTCTTCTTTGCCCAACCCTTTGCCAGGACTTCTTGCCTAGTGTACTTAGGACTTCTTTCCTGCACACTTAGTAAACACATTAGACAACAATAACATCTTAACTTCTGAACCCTTTGCCATTATCAAAACACAAGTTTGACTTAGGTGCTGTCTGCACCAACAATTTCAATACTTAGAAAGCAGTTTAAATACTTAGAACGCAGTTTATATATATATATATATATATATATATATATATATATATATTATCAGAAAAAGGAACGAACACGTAAGAACCAGTTTCGTGTAATTCTGATATCTCTAGGTAGGGTTTCGGACTCCATTTATTTATTTATAATTAATTTTAATTCTGGGACGAATCTTCAGATTTGTCCCAGATTCAGGGACGAATCTTTAGATTCGTCCTAGATTTTGGGACAAATCCACATATTCGACGCTAAATTTGGGATGAATATACAGATTCATCCCAGAATTTGGGATGAATCTAGAATTTGTCTCAGAATTAAAATTAATTATAAATAATAAATTTAGTCCGTTACCCAACCTAGAGATATCGTAAGTACACGAAACCAGTTCCTACGTGTTCGTCTACTTCTCCTGAATTTATAAGTGCTCTCAAATATCAATTTGAATTAATATATCAAAATTGTTGGGGCAATCGACCCAAGGATGATCGGGAAGATCATGGTTTTGATGTGTGTGTCAATATGTTCAAGGTTACGGTGTTATCTTGTTATTTGATATGTGTGATTGAGTTTGCAGGACTTGGAGAATCACACATGAAGGACTTATCTAAGGGATGAGAGCTGAGGGTGGAGGACTCCAAGGACAAGCTAGGAAGTGGACTTCAAAGGGCACACGTGAAGGGTGACATGGAGGCAAGCCAAGGGAAGGCTTGTGTGCGCATCCGAGAGACGATAGCCGGTGGAAGAGGACTTCAAGGGGCAAGCCAAGGGAGTGTACCTGAAGGCACATGTGAAGGAGGGTCAAGGAGGGTCTTTGGAGTGAGGAAGAGAGATTGTATAGGTTGGGCAGTCAACTGGTAGAAAGGCAGTCGACTGCCAGCCAATTCTCAAACTCACAGAATGTTTCAGACCCCAGACTAGTCGACTGCCCCAGGGGCAGTCGACTGATACTCCCGAAAACTAGCCATTGGCTAGCAATTAAGGCTAGACCAGTCGACTACCCCAGGGGCAGTCGACTGGTGTCGGGCTGGACAACTCGTGGAGTTGTCCTTTACTCTTATAAAAAGGATGACTTTTGGGCACGAGGAAGGTACGATTCTTTACTATACAAAAGTGTTGTTCATGCCAAAAGTGATAATCTCTTCCTCTCGCTTTTAATTCAATCTTGTAAAGAGGAAGAAGGCATCCTTGTAAAGGTTTTATCCACCTTAAAGGAGACATTTCATAGTGGAGAGTGTGCTTGTGCGTGAATCCTTGGATTAGTCACCTTTCGGGATGGATACCAAGTAAAATCTCTGGGTTAGCATTGGATCTCTTGTTTTTCATATATTTTATTTGTATTGTGCTAACCTTCTTGTAGAGAAAGTTCGAGAAAGTACTATTCACCCCCTCTAGCAAGCGCCACGATCTAACAAAAACCAGTGATTTTTTATTCGAATTTGATTTTTTAAATAGTTTGGTATTAAAAATTTACATTAATAAATATATTTGGCCTCAATAATGTTTGATAATATTTTTATAATCAGGAGAGCTTCACAAACACATACAAGTAGTTTTGTATCATTCCGAGAACTATCTCTAACATCAATTTGTAACTCTAACTCATATTGAACTCATGATTAGCTGTATATACATTTACAATTAAAACATTTACATATCTAACTTAACTATCAATACAAAAAATATTGGATCAAAATATGATGTATGAGGATATCCATATTATTAGGAAAAGGGGATGAACACGTAGGAATTGGTTTCGTGTAATTCCGATATCTCTAAGTAGGATTTCTGACACGGTTAAAAATTTATAATTATTTTTCATTCTGGGATGAATCTAGAATTCGTCCCATATTCTAGAACGAATCCACAAATTTGTCCCAGAATCAGGGACAAATTCAAGATTCGTCCCAGAATTAAAATTAACTATAAATAAGTAAACTAAGTCTGAAACCTTACCTAGAGATATCGAAATTACACGAAATCAATTCCTACGTGTTCGTCTACTTCTCCTGAATTTATAAGTGTTCTCAAATATAAATTTCAAACAATATATCGAAATCAATAATTTTTTATCTAAATTTAATTTTTTAAATAGTTTCGTCTTATAAAAATCACATCCATAAATATATTTGACCTTAATAATATTTTATAACATTTTTATAATCAGGAGAGTTATACAAATATATAAAACTAATTACGTATCATTCAGAACACTCTCTAACGTTAATTTGTAAATATAACCTATATTAAAACATTTGCATGTTTAATTTAACTTAACTTTGAAAACAAAAAATATTAATTTCATCAAAATATAATGTATGAGGATATCTATATTATCAGCAAAAGGGAACGAACACGTAGGAACCAGTTTCATGTAATTATGATATCTTTAGGTAGGGTTCAGACTTAGTTTATTATTTATCATTAATTTTAATTCTAGGACGAATTTAGGATTTGTCCCAGATTTTGGGACGAATATACAGATTCGTCCCAGTTTTTGGGACGAATCTATAGATTCGTCGCCAAATCTGGGACGAATATACAAATTCGTCCCAAAATCTGGGACGAATCCATAATTCGTCTCAGAATTAAAATTAATTATAAATAATTAATAAACTGAGTCTGAAACCCTATCTAGAGATATTAGAATTACACGAAACCTATTTCTACGTGATCATCTACTTCTCCTGAATTTATAAGTGCTCTGAAATATCAATTTGAAATAATATATCGAAACTAGTGAATTTTTTATCCGAATTTGATTTTTTAAATAGTTTGGTATTAAAAAAATCTCATCCATAAATATATTTGGCCATAATAATGTTTGATAACATTTTTATAATCAGGAGAGCTATACAAACATATACAACTAATTTTGTATCGTTCTGAACTCTCTTTAACATGAATTTGTAACTCTAACCTATATTAAACTCAACTATATTTATAATTAAAACGTTGTTACTTAATTAAGTTAATTTGAAATGAAAATATATTATAAATTGGATGAAAATATGATGTATGAGCATATCTATATTATCAAGATAAGGGAAATAATACTTAGGAATTGATTTCATTTAATTTCGGTATCTCTAGATAGGATTTCTAACTTAATTAAAAAAAAATTTAATTTTGTTTTATTCTGGGATGAATCTTGGATTCGTCCTAGAATCAGGGATGAATCCTGGATTCATACCACAATCAGGGACGAATCTGTGTATTAGTCCCTGATTCTAGGACAAATCTTGAATTCGTCCCAGAATCAGAGACGAATCATGGATTTACCCTAGAATCAGGGACGAATCCTAGATTCGTCCCTGATTTATAAAATTTAATTATAATAATTATTATATTTTTGAGGAATTCTGCGATGAATTTATTATTCATCATAAATTTTGCGACAAATAATAAATTCATTGCAAATTCATCACAGAGTTAGCAACGAATATATAAATTTATTGCTGAATTACAACAATTTTTGGGACGAAAAATATTTTTGTGATGAATGTATTTTGTTGCTAAGTTCGTTCCTAATTTGCGACAAATATTTTTTTTGCCTAAAAATTTGTTGCAATTCTGGGATGAAAAATATTTGTCCCAAAATTTCGTCCCTGAATAATTATTTTTTTGTAGTGCTCATGTTCTACTAATGTTCTTCTTTTGAATTTTGCTATAGATATAATCAAATTATTGATCCAAGAAATTGGGTCCCTCATCTCTTGAATTTTACTATAGATACAATCGAATTATTGATCCTAGGAATTGGGCCCCTCATCCATCAAAGATGCATCATCAATTAATACTAAAGCTTTATAGGATAACCTCAAGTGTGTTGTTATCAAAAATATTTCTGGATCATCGATTAAATTTTGCTTCCCTAAAGCATATATTCTAAGTACCCCAGGTGAGTTTTGATATAGTCAATCGAGTCAAGTTAGGTCCTTTTGATATTTTATCCCTGTGTCTAATTGTGGAGGAGCTTAGGAGTATAAGAAGTCGAGTGGAAGACGCATCAAATGAGAAGGATGGTATGCGAAGAGAGCCGACGGACTCAATACATCCAAGGGACACAAAGGTCTGTGGAGGAGTATGCCAGTGGAGCGAGAAGGGCGCACGCGACATCCGTGGGACAAGAAGTCGAGAGGAAGTCCACTCGAGGAGAATGGCAGGAGACGGGTTCGGGTGAGCCTAACTCTGGATGGCTTGAAATCACCCAAAAGATCCGCCAAAAGAATGGTCAACAAGTTGTTGACCAATCCAACCCAAGAGCCCAAGTCAACTCGGGCGCTCGAGCATGCGGGCACCCAGTTGGACTCGGGCGCCCGTATTCCCAAGTGTCAGCATTGACTCGGGCGCCTGAGTATCCATACTCTATCCAGAAAGTAGTCGTTTCGCGATCGTTACGACATGGATAAGCATGGACCATGTGTTAGACACCCGTATGCACTTGGGTGCTCGAGAAGCACCACGTCAGCTTTGCGATAAGCTTTCATTGTAGCGACCCGCCTTCTCTACCTTAGATGGACCGTTACTTGTCTACTTCTTGACTCTAATGCACGACTAAAGATGCGGAACTTTCTTACTTTTTTTTTGTATTTAAATCTATCTAAAAATGATATTCTAACTTTAATAGTCATGCATTTAAACTCATCACACAAGGCTCTATAATATTGCTAAAGCATTATGGAATATGAATGCAACTTTTCTAAGCATATCTAACAACATCTTGGCACATGCATAAAATAGAGAGAATGTAAATCTTACTTTTCTACCGAATTTACAAGCAATTTTAAGCACAATTAGGACTTAGTCCAAAAGGGAATAATAAGCTCAAGAATAAGTCTAAAATTCAATGTATCAACATGCTAAACTACTCATGCCCTTACTCATCTAGTGCATTCACAAAAGTATGCATACTAATTGAAATGACATGGAATCTTCATTCTACAAAATTGAGAATGTAAAACTATCAAAAGCATAAATGTTTAATAAACTCCATAACACAATAACTTGGAATTTGGAAACCTTAAACATTGCATTTCAAATAAGCTAAACTGTCTCGTCCCAAGGACCTCTCCAAGGTCAGCCACCACACACACGTTACTCAGCACCGCCTTGTCGCCTTCCTTTAGAATTGTTTACCTTTATCCTTACCTGCAGCAAGAGGAAATGTAACTAATAAGCATAAAGCTTAGCAAGTACTATCTAGCTCACAAAATCTCGAAATGTGCAAGCATGCTTTTTAAACAATGTGAAATCACATGAGATACTTCTATGCTTAAAAGAAACACTAAAACATCTATAACTCAAAACATGCATACTCAAGCATTAATACATCTTAGCTCACTTTTTTTTGGCTTAGCTTGAAACTTTAGCAATTCTTTAATTTTAAATCTTTCTTTTACTTTTAGAAAATTCTGCTAAAGCATATACTTGAAAATAATACTCACTTGGATCCACTTAAGACGTAAGTACTATCTTATGCGCGTTCCCTAAAAGGTTGGGGTAGCGAGCCGCCAATCCTAATAGAGCAGACCTTGGTCTACCAGGGCCAAGACCTTGGAATTAGACACCTGGATTTCTTTAACGACGCCCTTGGACGCCGGGTACTGGCCTTAAAAAATAAAATAGCTTTTTTCTCTTTTCTTCCTTATCTTTAAATGCCTTGGCATTTTATCGAACACCTTGTGTGCCCAAATCCCTAAGTCTTAACTTTTGGGGATTTCTTAAGGCCTTGGCCTTTTCTTTTCTTATCTTTATCTTCTCTTTTCGTGTTTTTATAAGGGAATAATTAGGTTCATCATGTACGTACTTTTGATATACTTAATTCTGTCCCTGAAAGAGGAATTTAATAGAGATTTCCATGCTTATGGTTTGTGATCGATTGTTTCAATTATCTCTAATGCAAATGCTTAGTAAGGAATTAACTCTACAGAATCCAAACATGTTGTGCTTCCAGGTAACTAAATTCCCTAATATATTTTTTTTTGTTCAAATGATATCTAGAAACATCGTGTGCATGCTTTTTCAAAAACTTAATTCTGAACCTGTAAGATGGAGCTAATAGAGATTTCCATGCTTAAGGAACTAACACTACAGAATCCAACTAAATTCCATGATACTTTTTTTTTGAAAACCGCCTCTTACTGTAGGTGAGCAGTACTTACCTTGATATCTTGGACTTACAACCAAGAACGGCGTCGGAGGTTCTGGAGAACTCGGAGTCTCGGAGATTTCTTCGCGTTCACGCGTTCCTCTCGTCGTGGGGATTCCGAATATCGGAAAATCTCTCCGCACTCCTTGCTTTTCCTTGGCCGGCGCCCCCTTAGAAGAGGAGAGGAGGCCTTGGTGTGTTTTCGCCCAAGGGAGGAGAGAGGGGCGGCGTGAGGGTTTGGGCGAGGAAGAGAAGTTGTTGAACCAAAAAATAAAAACCCCACTTAATTTCTTCTATTTATACCAAGGGGTATTTCGGTTCAACTTACTACTTAACTTAATATCTCTCTATTTTCTTTCAGCACACCCCTGCTGGGGCTCCTGGTTACCCCGACCAACTTAAGTCATTGATCTCATGGGAGGTCTCGGGTTCAAAACTTATCCAGGCAACTTTTTGCCGAAAATTCTATTTCTTTTAATAAAATACTAAACGGACTCGGAAAATTCCATAAAAATATTCTAAAAATTCCTAAAAATATCTAGAATATTTCTAAAATATTTTTAACTAATTTCAAGGACTTTAAGGACTTAAAATGGAAATTTTGGGGTGTTACAATCCCCCATACCTTATGAAAAATTCGTCCTCGAACTTAAAATAATTCTGGATATCTTTCTCTCATGCTGTCCTCACGTTCCCAAGTAGCCTCCTCATGCCTTTGACTTTGCCAGATGACCTTCACTAGTGGCACCTCTTTGTTTCTTAATCTTTTAACTGCTTTGTCCACTATCTGTGTCGGTCTGCTCTCATAGCTAAGATCTTCTTGGATCTGCACTGACTGAGGCTGAATCACTTTATTGGGATCGTGAATATACTTCTTTAGCATGGAGACATGAAACGTACTGTGGATAGCTGACATATCCTCTGGCAAGTCCAGCTCATAGGCTACCTTCCCAACTCTCTTGATAATCTTGTAGGGCCCTATGTAGCGAGGACTCAGCTTGCCCTTTTTGCCAAATCTCATCACTCCCTTCATAGGGGCGACCTTGAGAAATACTGAATCTCCAACTTGGAATTCAAGTGGCCTACGGCGTGTGTCAGCATAACTTTTCTGTCTACTCTAGGCAGTCTCAATCCTCTGGCGGATCATCTGGATAGCCTGAGTGGTCTCATCTATAAGCTCAGTCTGGCTGCCTAGTCCTGACTCCATCTCTTTCTTCTCACCAGCTTCTTGCCAACATATGGGTGATCTGCATTTTCTGCCATACAATGCCTCATAAGGCGCCATCCTGATGGTGGCCTGATAGCTATTGTTGTAGGCAAACTCAGCTAAGCACAGAAATTTGCACCAACTACCTTTAAAGTCCAACGCACAAGCCCTGAGCATGTCTTCTAAAATCTGATTTACTCTCTCTGTTTGTCCATCTGTCTGGGGATGGAAAGCTGTGCTGAACTGAAGTCTGGTGCCTAGGGCGTCCTGAACACACCTCCAAAAATGGGAGATGAACCGCCCATCTCTGTCAGACACGATCGACCTCGGAACTCCGTGAAGCCTGATCACTTCTTTCACGTACAGCTGTGCTAACTGCTCTACCGAATGCGATAACTTGATGGCTAGGAAGTGGGCAGACTTGGTCAATCTGTCCACTATCACCCATATTGCATCGTGTCCATGGGTGGTCCTTGGGAGACCTGTGATAAAATCCATGGATATCTCTTCCCACTTCCACTCTGGAATGGGAAGAGGCTGCAGAACTCCTCCTGGTCTCTGGTGTTCTGCTTTGACTCTCTGGCAGGTCAAGCAGGTACTGATATATCTGGCCACGTCTCGCTTGAGTCCAGACCACCAGAACCTTTTCTTTAAATCTTGGTACATCTTGGTAGAACCAGGATGCATAGAGTACGGGGTACTGTGGGCTTCTTCTAAAATATTCTTTCTTAGTTCCTCATCATTGGGGACGCAAAGGCGGTCTCCAAGATAGAGGATGCCGCTGTCTGATACTCGAAACTCTGAATTTTCTGCCTCTTGGATCTCCTGCTTGATCTTCTGGATCTCTGGGTCTTGACTTTGCTTTCTTTGTATATCCACAAGCAGGGTTGACTCTAGAGTCAATGCAGAAAGTTGCCCAATTATTACCTCGACTCCAAAATCCTTTATTTCTTTCTGAAGTGGTAGAGACAGTGATGATAGGGACATCAGTGCTGCACAGGATTTTCTGCTCAGTGCATCTGCCACTTTATTAGCTTTACCTGGGTGGTAGAGGATTTCACAGTCATAATCTTTGACCAACTCTAGCCACCTGCGCTGCCTCATATTCAGATCCTTCTGAGTGAAGAAGTACTTCAAACTCTGATGGTCTGTGAAGATTCTGCACTGCACTCCATACAGGTAGTGTCTCCAGAGCTTCAGTGCGAAAACCACAGCTGCTAGCTCAAGGTCATGAGTAGGGTAATTCTTCTCATAGTCCTTGAGCTGTCTGGAGGCATATGCTATTACTTTACCATCTTGCATGAGGACAGCTCCAAGGCCCATCTTGGATGCATCACTGTAGATGTCAAAGGCCTTGTCACTCTCTGGAACAGTCAGGATGGGAGCACTAGTCAATCTTTTCTTCAGTTCTAGGAAGCTGTGCTCGCATTTATCTGACCACTCAAACTTCTGATTCTTTCTGGTCAGGGCTGTGAGTGGAGAGGCTATTCTGGAAAAGTCCTCCACAAATTTTCTGTAATATCCTGCCAGGCCTAAGAAGCTTCTGATTTCACTGGCATTCTTGGGTCTACACCAGTTGCTGACTGCTTCTATCTTGGCTGGATCAACTTGAATGCCTTCTTTGGATACAATGTGACCTAGGAAGGCCACCTGATCTAGCCAAAACTCACACTTTGAGAATTTTGCATAGAGCTTCTCCTGCTGAAGGATCTGCAGCACTATCCTCAAGTGTGTAGCATGGTCCTCTGGAGTCTGTGAGTATATGAGAATATCATCAATAAATACAATGACGAATTTATCGAGATACTCCCTGAAGATGTGGTTCATCAGCTCCATGAAGACTGCTGGAGCATTGGTTACTCCAAAAGGCATCACTACAAATTCGTAGTGGCCGTATCTTGTCCTGAAGGCCGTCCTGGGGATGTCACTTTCTTTAACCTTTAGCTGATGATACCCAGAACGCAGATCTATCTTCGAGAACACTGTAGCCCCTTTGAGTTGATCAAACAAATCATCTATTCTAGGAAGGGGGTACTTGTTCTTGATGGTTACCTTGTTCAGCGCTCTGTAGTCTATGCACAGACGCATAGACCCATCCTTCTTCTTGACGAAAAGTACAGGGGCTCCCCAGGGTGAATGACTCGGGCGAATGAAGCCCTTGTCTAGTAGCTCCTGGAGTTGCTCTTGTAATTCCTTCAACTCTGCTGGAGACATACGATATGGGGCCTTCGAGACCGGACCGGTACCTGGTACTAGCTCGATCTCGAATTCCACTTCCCTGTTGGGAGGTAGTCCAGGTAGTTCTTCTGGAAATACTTCTGGATATTCGCAGACTACCCGTACATCCTCCTGCTTGAGTTCTTTCTTTGCTTCTGAGTCCACTACGTGTGCAAGAAAACCAGCACACCCTTGCTCTAGCATCTGGTGGGCTGTCAAGGCTGAGAGGAATTTCTGAGTCTTCCTCCTTGGGGCTCCTTGAAATTCAAACGGTGGTTCTCCTTCTGGACTGAAAACCACCTTCCTCCGGCGACAGTCCACTGAAGCGCTGTACTTACTGAGGAAATCCATGCCCAGTATGACGTCGAAGTCTTGCATCGCAAGGACTATTAGATCGACATATAGCTCTCGGTCTGAAATCTTGATTGACACAGCCCGGAACCTCTGGGTGGATTCCATGATTTCCCCTGAGGGGAGAGTTGTCAGGAATCTGGACTCCCAACTCTCTGCAGGCACCTGTAACTTACTAGCAAAAGGTACTGATACGAAAGAATGGGTCGCCCCAGTGTCAAACAGTGTAGTAGCTAAATGCTGAAAAATAACGATTTGACCTGTTACGACCGTGGAGGCGCTGGCAGCTTCTTCCTTCGTGAGGGAAAAGACTCTGGCATTGGTTGAAACTGGTGCTGCTTCCAACCTTCCCTGACTGATCTGAGGTCCCTCCAGTATAGTAGGCATGTAATGTAACTGAGGCTTGCCTCCATACTGTACGGACTGCTGAGGGAGTACCTTAAACTTGTTTGGGCAGTCTTTGGATCTGTGTCCCTCTTGTCCACATGAGTAGCACCCAGTTACACCTAAAAGGCATGCTCCTGGATGGGTCCTCCCACACTTAGGACAAGGTGGATACCTAGCTTGCTTGTTCTCTGGGTTTCCTTTTTGGCTGCCAGGCCACTGCTTCCTTTTGTGGTTCTTGTTCTTCCAGTTCTGGTTATTTGGCTGAGGCTTCTGGCCTCCTGTTGTCTTGCTCTCAATCAGGACTGGCTTCTGCTGTGTTTGTTGTGCCTTGATGCTATTCAGATAGTGCTCTGAGATTAGTGCACTACTGACCAACTCCTCGCTGGTCTGGGGTCGGTGCGTCCCGCTGTTCACGTTGAGTGCTATCTCAGGGTTCAGCATGCGGAGCATCAGTCTGACTCGCTCCTTCTCTGTGCTGACTAGCTCTGGGCAGAGGCGAGCTAGTCTGTTGAACTTCGCGACTGCTTCTCCCACTGGTAGGTTACCTTGTCTGAACTCCATGAAGTCCTCGTAGTGCTTGTTGGTAACCCGCATGTGGAAGAACTCCTCATAGAACTCTTGCTCGAAATCTGTCCAGCTCATCTGGTTGACTATCCTCTTACTCTTGACCCGCTCCCACCACATACGAGCATCTCCAGTTAGGCAGAAGGAGGCACAATTGACCTTCTCGACTTCTGGCCAGTCAAGAAGCTCCATTGTGCTCTCTAAAGTCTTGAACCAAGCCTGGGCATCCCAGGGCTCAGTCGTCCCTGAGAAGCTTTCAGGTTTCAGCCTCTGCCACTGGACGAGGTATGCTTCTTGTCTTCGGTTCATAGCAGGGGTCTCCTGTGTGACTGGTGGAACTTCAGCCACCACTGGAGTTCCCACTCCTGCTGGGGGTGGTGTAGGGGGCGCTGGGTGCTGATTTGCCATCAGTGTGGCGATGGTCTTCTGTTGCTCTGTAATCTGAGCTTGCATTTGAGCAATGACTGCCATCAGGTTTGGCTGTTCTGTGCCAGGCTCATTGTTATCTTGAACTGGAGTGCTGTTCCTTGCATTAGGAGCTCGGCCTCTTCTTGCCATCTAATAATGCATAAAGGAACAAGAAAATCACTACTACATTTCTAGGTATAAACTTGTCTTCTTACTTAGTAACC
>JAGFNQ010001622.1:411854-462810 GCA_024364735.1 Boesenbergia rotunda
TAGAATAATTTTGAGAAATTATTTTATGCTAATTCTTCGCTGCACGTAAAAATTTAGAATTTTACGAACCCGTATCCTTGTCAACATGCACCTGGTCCCAACAGTGGTATCAAGCCGGTTAGTGTTCGACATAATCATATAATTGTTTTGCGGAAAACTTTGTCATGATCTCAATTTTGGAAAAAATTTTCAATTATGGAAACTTTCAAATTATAATAAATTTTAGATTTAGGAATTTCTAAGTTGGAAATTCCTCATGAAATTTCTCAAACTTTTGAAATTTCTAGTTTCTGAAATTTTATAATAATTGTGAAAACTTCCCATCTTTGGAAACTTTCCAATTTTGGAAAATTTTCTATTTTAGAAATTTTCCAATTTTGGAAATACGTAAGTTTTCTTTGTACCAGAAACTTACAATTATTCTGAAAACCTATTTATGAAATCTCGCAATTTTGGGCACTTTCTTTCAAGAAATTCTAGACAAATTTATGGACAGTTAATGACAATTAAATTTGAATTGGTTTTTAATTGACAACAAAATTCTTTATTTTGGATTGAGCCTCGGGGAGCCGTCCAATTTAAAGTTAGTTGTTGTAATTTAATTTCCCAATTTTAAATGAAATTGTCATGTTTGATTTGGATTGAGCCTCGGGGAGCCGTCCAAATTGGATTTACAACAAATTACTTTTCTTTGGGTATCTGAGCCTTGGGGAGCCACCCTTAGAAAACGATTTGTTGTAATTAATTAAATCCATGAATAAAATATGATTTAAGAGGTGATGCTCTTACATATTGTTGTCTCCAAAATTAATTAGGAAAATGGTTTCCTATAGAGTTTCTTAAAAGAGATTTTCATGAAAATAATATGTGGTTGAATTAAGGGATTTGTCTCTTAATTTAATAAGATTTGATTTAGAGAAATCAAAGTCTTAAAACATATTATTTCCGAAATTGATTATGACAATTTAGGAAATTATTTCCCAAAACAATTCCTTAAATAAAGTATGAAATTAGAATTAGGAAATCCGATTCCTAATTCAAATAATGAGACTTGATAAATTAAGTCACATACATACTTTATTAAGGAAATCGTTAGTCATGACATAATTCTATGTCATGAATGTGCTTAGAAAAGAAAGGATGAGACCCAAAACCCCTTACAAAATATTAAGGCCAACACCTTCCATTAATATGGTTAGAATCGGAGTTTTGTTTCTCGTTTGGGTTGATGGACACATCCATGCCCGGCTTGAACCTCAACATGTTCAAACCATGGAATTAGTTTATGGATAATATAGTTGGAGTCAGAGGTCAATCCTAAGTTTTGGTTGTTGGACACATCCAAGCCTGACTAAGCGGTTGAATGAGCTCCAACCATATTAAAACTATTTCTTGATTAATGGGTCAGCCTTAAGCTTGGAGCATCGATTTGTTGTGCCACAGCCAAGGTCGATGTAAAGAGAGGTGCAGTTGGGTGCTATGTATATTGATTCATAATTGTTAATGAGTTAACAACCCAATGATTTATGCAAACATTCAATTAGTTGATAGCATAAAGTGATAGTTACATATATGTGATGTGTAATCGGTATAATTACCTACCTTCATAGCTAAGAATGACTTGATGGCCACAATCATGGTGGTTCTTATCTATGGTTGGATATCAACCTATTTGGAGATGTTCCTACGATCTCCCGAATTGATAAAAAGGGTTATTCAATTTAAAAAATAAATAGGATTTTATTTATGTATATTGATACATTCTTTAATCATTCTTCTCACATAAGCTCAATTTGTATTTCTAGGTTAATCACTCGATCATGTCATCTCTGAATTTGCGTTCCATCTTGGACACCAACAAACTGACTGGGCCTAACTTCATGGACTGGCTTCGAAACCTGAGGATTGTCCTCAAGGCAGAGAAGCTTACTTATGTCCTTGAAGATCAACTTCCTAACCATCCTCCAGAGGGTGCAACTCCAGACCAATTAATGACCTATCAGAAACATGTGACCGATTCTGAACTTGCGAGTTGTATCATGCTAGCCTCTATGATACCTGAGCTGCAAAAGCAGCATGAGCATATGGATGCTTATACCATCATCTTCCATCTTCATGAGTTGTTTGAAGAGCAGGCGAGATCCGAAAGGTTCGAAGTCTCCAGACTCCTCTTCACCACTAAGATGCAGGAAGGCACTTCTGCCTCGCAGTTTGTGCTAAAGATGTTGGGGTACATTGAGCGACTGAACACGCTCGGTTTTGCAATGGATCATGAACTAAGTATTGACTTAATTCTGAGTTGTTTGCCCAAAAGTTATTCACAATTTGTGATGAACTATCGGATGAACAAACTAGAGACCACCATTCCGAGTTGCTCAACCTGCTGAAGACTGTGGAGCCTTCTGTAAAGCCGGATCAAAAGGCGGTACTGTTAGTTGGTTCCTCGAAGAAAGGTTCTAAGAGGAAGGCCAAAGAACAGAATAAAGGAAAGAAGAAAAAGGCCAAAAGACTGAAAAGAAACCAAAGGAACTTGCCATCATTGTGGCAAGGAGGGTCACTGGCGAAGAAACTGCAAGATTTATCTTGAGTCCATGAAGAATAAGGCATCCGATGCCCCATCCTCTTCAGGTATCTTCGTTATTGAATGTCACTCTATTTCCTCAAATACCTGGGTACTTGATACTGGGTGTAGCTCACATATATGTAATGACATACAGGGGCTAAGGAATAGAAGAAGACTCGTCAGGGGAGAAGCGGATTTGCGAGTTGGAAATGGAGCAAAGATTGCTGCTGTTGCCATCGGAACATATTTGCTAAAGCTCCCGACTGGACGTGTCTTAGAATTGGATAATTGTTATTTTGTTCCTTCGTTAATAAAGAACATTGTATCTATTTCATGTTTGAATGAAAAGGGTTATCATTTAACTTTTAGTAACAATTGTTGTTACATAACTTTAAATGGCGTTCTTTATGGGAATGGAACTTTGTGCAATGGTATCTACACGTTAGATTTATCCAGTGACGTTTTCAATATCGAAGTTAGCAACAAACGTGCTCGAATAGATAATCGAATAGACTCCTACACTTGGCATTGTCGTCTTGGCCATGTAAGTAAGAAACGCATGACCGAATTACACCGATGTGGAATTTTGGAATCATTTGAACCCGGTTCATTTGATACATGCGAATCATGCTTAAAAGGCAAGATGACCAAATTACCCTTTTCCGGAAAAGGTAATCCAGTGGGAGAATTGCTTGGTCTAATACATACTGATGTATGTGGACCAATGTCAACTCTTGCACAAGGAGGCTATAGCTACTTCATCACCTTTATCGATGATCACTCACGATTCGGGTACGTGTTCTTGATGAAACACAAATCTGAAGCTTTTGAGAAATTCAAAGAGTTCAGAAATGAAGTAGAGAAACAACTTGGCAAAAGTATTAAAATACTACGATCCGATCGGGGTGGTGAATACTTAAGTCAAGAGTTTCAAAATTATCTTAGGGACAATGGGATATTATCCCAATGGACTCCGCCATATACACCACAGCATAATGGTGTATCTGAGAGGCACAACCGAACCTTGATGGACATGGTTAGGTCGATGATGAATCATGCAACTCTTCCAAAATCCTTTTGGGGCTATGCACTTAAGACAGCTGTTTACTTGCTAAACAGAGTCCCGACCAAGGTAGTCTCTACTACTCCATATGAGACATGAAATAGTAAGAAACCCCACTTAACTCACCTTAAGATATGGGGTTGTCCTGCTTATGTGAAGCGGATTATATCAGAAAAATTGGATGCTAAGTCTGATAAATGTCTATTTATTGGATACCCTAAGGAAACGAAGGGTTACCAATTCTATCATCCCTTGGAACAAAAGGTGTTTGTTTCAAGGCATGCTGTATTTCTGGAAAAGAATTTCTTTTACAAGGAAACAGTGGGAGTGGCATTGAACTTGATGAAGTTCAAGAAACTCCAATAGACATTACAGAGACACCTAGTCTAGACCCACAACCAATACCTCATAATGATGAACTATCAGTTGAACCTAAAACAACACCACCTCTTCGTAGGTCTGATAGGACACGCAATATTCCAGAGAGATACGGATTTCTCGTAAGCGAATCGAACGACGTGTTACTCATAAGCGATGACGAACCTATCAGTTATGAAGATGCTCTGAAAAGTTCAGAAAGGGACAAATGGCTTGAGGCCATGAAGTCGGAAATGGATTCCATGTATGAAAACCAAGTATGAGACTTGGTTAACCCACCTGAAGGGATTAAGCCCATAGAGTGCAAGTGGGTTTTCAAGAAGAGAACCGACATGGAAGGTAATGTAGTTACCTTTAAGGCTAGATTAGTGGCAAAGGGATATCGTCAGAAACAAGGAATTGATTATGACGAAACCTATTCGCCAGTAGCTATGCTTAAATCCATTCGGATGCTCCTAGTCATAGCAGCTCATTATGATTATGAGATATGGCAAATGGATGTGAAAACAGCTTTCCTTAAAGGAAACCTGCTTGAGGATGTATACATGATACAACCTGAAGGTTTCACATCGGTTGACAAAACCAAAGTATGCAAGCTTCGACGATCCATATATGGACTGAAGCAAGCATCTAGGAGATGGAACATCCGTTTTGATGAGACAATCAAAGAGTTTGATTTCTCACAAAATCCTGACGAACCTTGTGTGTACAAGAAGGTTAGTGGGAGTGCAGTCGTATTCCTAGTATTATATGTCGATGACATATTACTTATAGGAAAGATATATCAGTCTTACAGACAGTTAAAATTTGGTTGTCCAAAATTTCTCCATGAAAGACCTGGGAGAAGCAACCTATATCCTTGGGATTAGAATCTATAGAGATAGATCAAAACGGTTGCTTGGTCTTTCGCAGTCTACATATATAGACCGAGTGCTAAAAAGGTTTAGCATGTCGGAATCCAAGAAAGGTTACCTTCCCATCAGGCATGGGATCAACCTTTCAAAGTCTATGTGTCCGCGCATAGAAGACGAGAGGATTTGCATGAATAAGATTCCTTATGCATCCGCGATAGGATCTATCATGTATGCTATGTTATGTACAAGGCCCGATGTATCGTATGCTTTGAGCGTCACAAGCAGATACCAGTCGGATCCAGGAATGGATCATTGGGCGGCTGTTAAGACAATCCTAAAGTACTTAAGAAGAACTAAGGATGTGTTCCTAATATATGGAGAAGGAGATATGGTAATACGTGGGTATACAAATGCCAAGTTCCATACAGATAAGGATGATTCCAAATCTCAGTCTGGATACGTATTTACTTTGAATGGAGACGCAGTAAGTTGGAAAAGTTCCAAACAAGACACCGTAGCGGATTCCACCACGGAAGCGGAATATATCGCAGCTTCGGAAGCAGCAAAGGAAGCAGTCTGGATCAAGAAGTTCGTCTCCGAACTTAGCGTGGTTCCAACCATTGATGAAGCAGTGCCGGTATACTGCGACAACAATGGAGCTATTGCACAAGCAAAGGAACCAAGGTCTCATCAGCGATCCAAATACGTGCTTCGCCGCTATCATCTGATCAGAGAGATTATAAGTAGGAATGATATACAAATTGAGAAAATTCCCACTGAAAGGAATTTAGCGGATCCTTTAACTAAGGCCTTACCTCAAAACAAGTTTGAGGGTCATGTTAGAGCCTGTGGTATTGGATACCGTAGCGATTGGCATTAGGCCAAGTGGGAGTTTGTTAGTGATATGAGAGAAGTGTCCTAAGGCAATCGCCTTATGATTGTAAACATTTATTTAATAAATGATAATTCACTATTTGAGTATACATGTTTGTGTATTTGATTGGGATCTTAAACTCATCTACTGAATGTCCGCAATACAATTCACAGCATAAGAGAATTTGTGATGGGATCACAACTAGTGATTATCTCTAAATGTGCAAATGTGAAGTATTGAAAGTATCCCTAGTCGATGAATTGATAAAAACGGACACTATCAATTCTGTTGAGACTAGCATGGGTTATTCTCTAATCAGCTGATTCTCACTGGCTGGTGACATTGGGATGTCCGGAGATAAACATGGATGCTAGTTAAGGGAACTAGTTCATTGGAGTGACTAGCTGTAAGACTTCATATGGTTATCTATATAGATATGTCAATGAAGTTCTTACTGCGGCTTAAGTGCGATGTTCCTTTGACTTGCAGTGTTCAAGTCATCTTGGTCATGGAGACTTATACTTTAGCATCTTAAGCAAGCTTCTCCAAGGAGGTGTGGACCCAGGATGATTGGGTATAAGCCGAAGTGCCCGAAGATGTTTGAACAGCCTACAAAGGATTCACCACTCCTTGCGAGGAGATGTATACCCAGGCCTATCGTCGGATTGTTACTCAAAGCCTCTGGCCGGAGCATATCATGTTTAGAGTGCGAGTCTCTAAAATACATGAGAGTAATTAGAAATCCAAAGGACGAGAAAAACATTACTTGGGCTAGGTGTGACGTAGTCAGCCTAGTGGGGACTGACACAAATAGACCATGTCCTGAACCAAGTGGGTATAAGATGGTGAAGGGAATGGGGCACGATTCATTAGAGCTGCTGAAGGGTTTCGGAATTCTTTCTGAGGTCAACCGTTGATCTTTCTATTAATTGGGGGTCATGATGTACTACTAGGTGTCACTCATGACTGTTCTATAATTGGTTAATTATAGATGGCCAACATAAATCGAAAGCCTATTTAGTCACACGCACTACGAGTAATCCGAGGGATTTAAAACGAGTTGAAAATTAGATTTTCCGATCAAGAGAAATAAGTCAAATCTGAGTTAATCAGAGGCGCAACGGAAACTAAAAATGGCTAAGTCTTTTGAAGGTTTATTGGGCGAATTAAATGAGTTTAATTCGCGATCGGTTCAGCTTGGTTTGGCCGACCAAAGAGGGTGCCAAACCCCTTTGGTTTGGCCGGCCACATCAAGGGGATAAACCAATTTATTTGGTTTAATTAATAAAATAAATCTAGCGCGATTTGTTTTATAAATTATGGATAAATAAATTTGTGTAAAGAAATTTATATAAATAAATTTATAGAAATTTATTCTTTTATGGAAATTAAAATAATCCATGAAATGGTTTATTTTAATTTTATAAAATCAATTATGAATTGATTTTTCCATAATAAGAAAGTTTATAAATTTCTTATAAAATTTATTCCATAATAAAAGGAGAAGAAGTATTTGTTTTATTATAATGTTAGTTATAATAAAACTTGGTTTAAACGGAATAATTCATAAGAGAATTTATAGGATAAATTTGTTATGAAAATTCCGTTAAGAGGAGACTTGGCAAGGGAGAGATTACTATATAAAGGAACCAAGGCTAGGCTTAAGTTCCTTGATCAATAGAGTAATCAAGAGATTAACTCTCTCCCTCTCTCTCTATTATTCTCTTCCTCTCTTCCCCTTCTCCACCCTAGGGTCGGCGCCCCTTGAGCCAATTAGGGCTGGCACCCCTTCATCCACGTAGGGCCGGCGCACTTCTTTCCTTAGGGTTGGTTGCCGTGAGCCATCAAGAAGAAGGAGAAGCCAACCAAGAAGAAGAAGAAGCGGATCACCTCTCCTTCCTTCCTTTCCTGGAATTTGGATTCCGATTCTTGGTGGTTAGTTTTCTATCTTTTCTCTTGTTGTTCTAGTTGTGCCTTTAGAGAATCTAGTAGTTCTCGTCGGCACAAAACTCGTGACTTTGCGAAGTCATCCCGAAGAGAACTCGGCGTGGACGCGAATAGAGGCGGAGCTTCCAAGGGACGCTACGGTTGGATCTCGTCCCTTACTTCGAGTTACGCGAGGTACTTGGTAAATTAGTTTACCTTTCCGCAATGTTTTATTTTATGATCATGTCCACACACCATAAGGTTGCATGCTAGATACGTGGTTAGAATAATTTGAGAAATTATTTTATGCTAATTCTTCCGCTGCACGTAAAAATTTAGAATTTTACGAACCCGTATCCTTGTCAACATGCACCCGGTCCCAACAAACAATTCTTCCAACGCATTCACGCTCTTCTGCCTCTGTGCTCTGCTCCGGAGACCTCCCAACTCGAGATACAAGCGCCGTCGATGTCCCTCCGCCTCGAAAATTCAATCTACACCGGACGTCGGTAACGAAGGGCTGTTTTTAAGTTTACTATACTACTTTTGTAATATCTCTCTGTAAACTGTTTTGCGCACATATAGAATTGCCCATAGTAAACGGTCAACGACCATGGGCCTTGGAGTAGGAGCCGACCGAGACTCCGAACCAAGTAAAAAATTTGGTGTTTGCGTGTGTTTTGATTTAAATTTCCGCTGCGTAATTGCTCTAACTTTAATCCGAACGTTTTACGATATTCACCCCCCTCTATCGTTTCTCTCGATCCAACAAGTGGTATCAGAGCGGGGAAGCTCAAATTTGGTGCAACCACCAATTTGAGAGTTTTTCGATTTTTTTTAAATTTTTTAATAATTTTTTTTATTCGAAATTTTTCTCGCTAATCGAGGTTGGTGCAACACCCCTCAATAATCTTTACTTTTTATCCCGCACTACTAATCCAAGACCAAGTCTTGGGACATTTCTTTCTTTTTAGTTTAGTTTTTCAGCTAAAATGGCCATGCAAGAAGGTTTCAGCACTGCAAGACCACCTCTCTTCAGTGGGGAGGACTTCTCCTACTAGAAGAGCAGAATGGAGGTCCACCTGAAAACTCAGGTGGACATGTGGATAATCATCCAGTCCGGCCTGGAGATTCCGAAAAATACTGAAGGAGTACCTCAAACCTACACTGAGTGGGACACTGCTCTGAAATGGAAAATTGAAGCTGATGCAAAGGCGACCCAGACTCTCCAATGCGGCTTAACAAAAGAGGAGCTAAACCGGATGGGTCCTTTCAACAGTGCCAAGGAGCTGTGGGGGAAACTGATCGAGCTGCACGAAGGAACATCAGACACTCGGATCAGCAAGAGGGATCTCCTCCTGAACAAGCTGTATACGATCAAAATGATCGACAACGAAACAGCAGCTCAACTCTACGCCCGAATTCAGGAATTGGTGAACGGACTACACACCATCGATCACAAGGTAGGAAACCGTGATCTAATGAGGTACGCTTTAAATGCTTTCCCAAGAAACACCTTGTGGGCATCTATGGTAGATGCATACAAGGTCTCAAGGGACCTTTCAAAAATTAAATTAGATGAATTGTTCTCTGAATTAGAATTACATGAACAGACTAACTGCAATTTGGCCGAGAAAGGTATTGCCTTTGTTGCAGGTAAAACTGGAAGGACAACAAAGAAAAAGCCTCAACCTGAACCCGAGTCTAACTCAGACTCAGACTCAGACTCAGAAGACGAAGAAGGAAATCGACCTAAGCTGGTCCGACTGTCCTGAAACTACTACAAGGAATTGAAGAACCAAACCAACAATCGGAAAGTCAGCCGAAGAAAGGATGAACCAGCTGAACCCGCAAACGAAAAGAACAAGCCCAACGTGATCTGCTACGAGTGCAAGAAGAAGGGTCACTATAAGACGGAGTGTCCGAACCTAAAGGAGACCAAGAAGAATAGAAGGGAGAAGAAAGCACTTCAAGCAACGTGGGACGAGTCCTCCTCTGAAGAAGAAGAAGAGGTCCCACAGTCGAACCTACTCGCACTAACCGCCTCAGAAGAAGTCGAGACCGAATCAGAATCAGAACAGGACGACGACAGACTGACATTTTCAGAGGACGGCGAAATCAAGGTAAGTGGTTTTACTAGAAGTCAGTTAAATGAGTTAATTTCGTATCTTTCTCGAGATTTGGCGAAAGCTAAACTCCGAGTCGAATCTGTCACGCCCCCAGAGGCACATGCTTCCTCGAAAATCGGGCAACATCTCCCCTGTACGGCGGATAATATGGGGCAAATATACATAATATCTCCACCAATATAGCTCAGCCACAAGCGGCTGGCATCACAACAATAAGTATAAACACAACCACGCAGTTCTTATATCAACAAAAGAAATAATGGGTGGCTCAGCCACCTTAATCATAAAAGAACTACAACTTAATAAGACACTCCACAACGAATAAATCCGACCAATAAGGCATGACTATAAAGTTGTCAAGACCATACCAGATGTAATATAAAATGTGGAAACAAAGAAACTACGGAGAACCAAGTCTAAAACAACTCCAAACCAAAATCACCCGGTGAAACTGAAGGACTGAGGGACTGGCAACTGGATCATCTCCTGGCTCCAAGCAATACCACTACCTGCTATCTGAAACAACAAAAAGGGAAGCAGGGGTGGTGAGTCCGGGCGGACTCTGCGGGTATATGAGTAGACAATAAGCATGACATAAATAAGATAACGAAGTAGAGAATCAAAAGGTACAGTCCATAAGAAATATCAGATTTACCTAATCATGCATAACATATAGTAAAACGACATAGCATAAAATCCGGGTAAGCACTAGGCATGTATAAACAACTCAACAACAATAATATCAAGATAGACATGCATGTCAAACATATGCAACAATCATAGCTCATATAAGTGCATCAAACACAAGCAAATGCATAAAAGAAATACGTATGCACATGATGCAATGACATGTGTCACCCCTGACGTCAGTCAAGCCGTCAACACATCCCATCTGTGTGACCGAGTGGGTAGGGCTGTGACAACTGTACCACTCCAACAACAACAATAACCAACAACAACAATAATACCACATAAGGCGTGGTTGAGTGGACAGGATGCTGGGGAGCCAACTACTCCAGAAACCCCGATACAAAGGGGGAGCCACCAACAGCTCTAATATCCCTCTAAAAACAACGGTGAGGGTGAGCCCCAACAGCTCTAATATCCCTCGAAAACAACGGTGAGGGTGAGCCCCAACAGCTCTAATATCCCTCGAAAACAACGGTGAGGGTGTCACTGTTTGGAATAACAGGACAAATGCTCGCACTCTAACCACTACCACGACAACAAGTGGTTGAGTGACTCGAGCAACAATATGACTAACGACGACTTAACCAAATGTAAGCCAACAGTCGTTAGTATGCAACGTGCAAATATGGTGCATGAAATACGATGCACGAACAACCGAAGAAACAACGATGCAACAAAATCCAACGAGTGAAACATGCATCGATACAACCAACCAGAAATCGAAAACCAACGATTATGCACCTACACTACTAGGTAGGGTATTTCTAATGCCAAATAAACCTATCTGTGTTTAATGGACTTCTAAGTACTCGCGTACAAGCGGCACCTTACAGAACAGAAGACCAACAGGGACTGTACGGATACGAATTCGGAATACTCAAAGATCAACGAAGAATAAGTCTCAACGGCGATGTTTCAAATAACGACAAAAAACAAGGTCAAGCAACCTATAAGACATAAACTAGACATGCTTTAAGGTAAAAGAACTACTCGAGTACAAAGGAGAAATACCCGCCTTTTATGTAGAACGTATACGAACAGAACCTCCTGCGATCGACAACGTGAGTCCAAAGTCAAGGTCCTGTATCAAAGGATACTATGTTTAGCTATTCATAACATTAATGTATTAGCTAAATAGGATTAGGACTAACTCTAATTATAACCTACGAACACATGATCCATCTTTACAACTTATATATATTATATATAAAAATTTATTTTATATAGAGTAACTAAACCACAAGACTTAATCACAATTTATTTAGTACTAAAACTAGCACAACAATTACCCTATAAATTAACTGCTCAATGTACGCACAATACCCAACAAACTATTTTAGCCTAAATCTGTAGTTACCTAAACTGTAAGGTATGTAACTCAGATAACTCTGTAATGCCTACGCATATAACTCACTTCAATAAAGTATTTGAAATTTGAACTGTTCTGTTTTAAACTGAAACAACTCCACTAACACGTCACTAAAGTTACTTTACCTGTAAGCCGAACTTATTCCTCAAGGCTAGAAATCAACAGAGGACTTTGTGCAGTAGCAGGGAAGAAACAAAATAGAAATGGGGAAAACAAGAAAAAGAAGGTCACCGTTGACCGAAATAGACACCTCGCGAAGGAAAAACTAGCGCCGACGAAGGAGTGGTGGCGACGCCCTTGGCTGGAGGAAATTCACCGAGATGGGGCGAGGGACGACGGCGTCAACTTCCGTGTGCACCGAATAAGAGGGAGGGAAAGAAAAGTCGGAGGGCGGCGGCGGCGCGTGCAGGCTGCGGCGACGGAGTCGACGACGTCGGGCGAAAACGAAAGGGTCGGGGAAACGGCGCAGAGGGAAAAAGGGAGTTCGGGTGAATGAGGGGAAGTTAGGGCACGGGCTGAGTTTTATAACTGTTTTTGACATTTTGCAAATAAACCCTCCAAGTTTCAAAAATTACAACTAAGCCTTTAAAATTTACAACTAAGCCCTTTAAAAATTTTGGTTTTCATCATTCTCCCCCACTAATAAAAATTTGATCCCCAAATTTAGCTAATGAACCATAACAAATACTAATCAACGACAATGGGTATCAACAACGTAGATATCATATAAATACTGAACAAAACCAACTATACGCACCTCAAGTAAATAGATAAGAGTAGCGAGCTCTGATTGTATCCTCGAGCTCCCAAGTAGCTTCCTCATCAGAGTAGTGCTGTCAATCAACCTTAACCCTGATTGCGAGTCAAATGCGTTATCTACCATATTGAAAAACGTCCAATATCTCTCTAACGGTAGCTACCCAATTACAAGCAGTGACCTACACGTAATTACCCTATAGCTCTTTAATATCTCGGAAAAATCGATTCATCGACTTGCTGTGTCTTCTCTCTGGTGAGCGTGTAAACCCGATTCATCTCTGGAACTGATGGTGACATCGTCTGAATAGGCAGTGGCTGAATCATCTGAATTGTTGCTGATTGCACAATCTGAGGTGCTGGAGCTCCCACCGTCTGCTGAGTCTGAAAACTTCTAGCTTCGACCATCTGCCGAGGCTAGTAAACTGAAGACTAATATGCTAGGCACAGCTAATCTACACATAACTAATAACTAAAATAAATCCTAATCATACCACCTACTATGTTTTCCCCTTTTCCACTTTAGAAAATTAATAATAATAAATCTTCCAAATAACTCTGGTAGTCTCTAATACTATATGTGAGTTATGGGCTTACTATGTTTCCGTTGCATCATTTTGATCTTCTGTCTTCACTAAGTATCGAGTTGTAATTCACAGACATGCAATATTGGGAGCAATTGAATGAACAGAGAAGCTTGGTTTTTTTTTAAAATCAGAATAGTGACACGCAACAATATCAGTCGATCTATTAGATTGACATTTCCCAAACTGTATCCATCTTGGCCAACACAATACGACCAACTAGTAATCAAGGAATTGAGCACATGGATGGAACAACGGCACAGGAATCACCTAACAGGACAAAATCAATGGTTTCACAAAGCAATCTACATCAACCAGCGATAGATCTGACCTCTTATTCAGTGAGTCAACCGGATTCAGTTTTAATTTTTGTTAGGCATGCAACACATGCAGTGGGGACAAATCCAAGTTCCAGTCACCAGGCTACCCACGAGAATTCCTTAAGGCAAGTAAGTGTTATAAACATAGGCCTTGTTAACATTTCATTTTATATCATGTGGTATGTGCAAACTATAGATTATTTACAGTTATGTAATCACTTAGGTTATATTTTCAGATACAGCATGAATAATATGTTGTGATCTCAATGCATGAAGCTACCAGATGCTTGTTTTAAAAGCTTGGTTCGTCCCTCCATTAGTTGACAGCAGTACGCAACAGAATTTTCAAAAGAGACCTATATCAATTTAAGATGGCAAAGGTCTTTTATGTCCCAAAATTTTGTTGTGCTATGGAACAATCAACAGTAGAGAACCTAAGGTATAAATCAAAATTCTTTTTTAAAAAAAAATCAAGGTTCGAGAAAAAAATAGTAAATTACTTCGATCTGTCCCTTCTTGGCAACGTTGGTCCAGTCCTTGGAACATCACTCAACACACCATTGATCAAAGTTCTTATAGAAATACCAGTCTACAGTCTTGGACAATTCTGTCTTTTACATACACAATTCTACATACACAACTCTACCTAAGGTTTCCATGGCGATTGGTTTGCATATTGACTGTCAGATTGATATGTTAATGACGCTATCTATTACTGTGTATACAGCCTGTCTGTCTAATAACTTTTGTGATTATGTAATTATACACTGAAATCTGTTGAAGTGTTATGTAAAATTGATCCCCTCGCGTCATTCCCATTTTTTTTTTTAATATGATAAGTTTTGCTTTCTATTTATTTATTTATCATTAAAATTTCCTTTCTGCATGAATAGCTAAATTTCTAGTAAAAATAATTATGAATGCTCGGAGTTTTTAAATAAATAACTTATGAACTTGTTTTTTTTTTTTGTGTAGAATATGAAGACTATAAATTAAGATAATTTGTGTAGAGCCTTGTTTTTATGTAGTGCATCAAGGCTATATATTGAGCTAAGCAAATTATGGCAAACCTTGTTTTAGTCGCACCCCTGTTCACACTTTATTCCTCTCATCATTGTAATGAGCAAATCAATGACAACAACCAGTGTTACTTCCAACTATTAGATGTTACTTACATGGAACTTATCCTGTCATTGAACTGTATAAGATTATATCACTTGTAATATAGTATTTTGATATTTTAAATTATCCATTATGCTTTATTGAATTATCTGAGGCAAATGTATGATGTATCTGAGCTGATAACTTTTGCAAGTTGCGTTAATTTTTGTAAATATTAAGTAGTATCAACTGCCTAATACTCATATATTAAATATGATTAAATCATACCATAGTCTTGTAAGATTTTTATTTAGGAATGTACACTTTTATCCACTACCATTCTTTTACCCTACTTAAACCTCACTTGTATAATGCTTTAGCAATCTGGTAATATCTTTCTCCTGGTGTTGTATTTCCAAAATTCTAATAAAAATTATCATATGCTTAAACTGCATATATAGTTCATTTTTTTTTAACTAGCAAATGTATACCTATTAAGCTTTCATTTTCTACAATTCATCAAGGTTTAAATACATCTTTAAACTAATTGATTTGTGTATGTTAGAACACCACTACTAACTCAAGAATTGACTTCATCACTTCTTGTTTGTCGTAAAAATCCACACAACACCAATATTATCAATCTTGTTCATTCAGGCTTCTTTCTTCATACTACAATTGACAGGTAATACACTATTCTCTTTACAATTCCTATCAACAATATTTAGCATTATTAGTTAATGGTAAGCTACGTTTTCAACTAAAAAAAAAATTAATCATTCAATCCACTTGAGGGACACAAGCACTTGAAATGCTTAACATGCTGTTTCCTAAAATCGACTTTAGTAGTATAAACATATTTAAGTTTGACACATATTTTAGTTTGGCAACAATATCCTCCTATTCCTTATCCACTGAGATAGCTACTACATTTCCACGTGTAACTTTTGGCATATTAAATTCTAAAACTTGCCCTATCACATGGATGAAATCACCTAATAAACTAAGAAAAAAAAATAAAAAGTAGAGTTTGACATCAACAAAGTAACTGGATTGAGGAAGCCCAAAAACCAACTATCGTGAAAATGATATAGCCAATGCAGGCATTAATATAGGATATCAATTTCAAAAGAAAATTAATAGTAGATACTTGATGATGAATACAAGACATTTGCTATTAGACACAATTCCTTAATACAAGGACAGGAGATGAACATAACAGTCAAAAGTGGTATACGTCACTGTACTATCAGTGACTCGCCCAAGAGCTATTCCTACTAGTTCTCAAAATTGATATGAGACTGATATACTGGTTTAGATTACACTTAGACAATTAGATTCACAAAGGAAGAAGGTACACTAAAGTTCATTAATGTAATTTTCCATGAAAAGACATTTCGTTACGTTCAAATTTAAAACTAACTTACTTCTTGTTTGCCGGGAGAGATCTCGTCGTTGCCAAGTCCCATCACAACCATAATAAATAAAAAAAATGATTTCCGAAAATAAATCCATAAAATATAGATAGACCTCGTAAAACAAAACAACTTCGTCAACTCTCAAGAAAAAGACTCCGCAAAAATAAACAAATCTGTAACCTACAGATTGACCTCGTAAAATAACTCCATAAAACCCACAGACACCAAAGCATCGCAAAACTTCAACAAACTGACGCATCAAAAACAACAACGTAAAAATCCACAGATCCCAAAGGAACTCGCAAACTTGGCTCTGATACCAATATTATGTATATTTGCCCCATATTGTCCGCCGTACAGGGGAGATGCTGCCCGATTTTCGAGGAAGCATGTGCCTCTGGGGCGTGACAATTTTTGGGGCCCAACAACCTGGCCCCTCGGGCCCAACAACCTGGCGGCCAAATCAACATTTGGCGGCCCAACTATGTCGTCGACCAACAACCTGATGTCGACGACCAACAACCGTGTCGTTACTCACTAGGTCTTTCCACCCCTGGCCAGTGGATTTTTGCCTTCCTCAGGATTCGAACTCTGGACCTCCAGGATAAGTACTAGAGTTTATGAATCCTGATACCAAGTGAGCTGTAGCTCACTTGGTATTAGGATTCAAAAACTCTAGTACTTATCCTGGAGGTCCAGAGTTCGAATCCTGAGGAAGGCAAAAATCCACTGGCCAGGGGTGGAAAGACCTAGTGAGTAACGACACGGTTGTTGGTCGTCGACATCGGTTGTTGGTCGACGACATAGTTGGGCCACCAAATGTTGATTTGGCCGCCAGGTTGTTGGGCCCGAGGGGCCAGGTTGTTGGGCCGCCAACAAGCATGGTTGTACAGGTTGATTTGGCCGCCAATGAGTTGAGGGGTCATGTCGTTACAATAAAAAGGCGCTTTTTTATTGTAACGACACGGTCTCTCAACCCATTTGGCGGCCAAATCAACATTTGGCGGCCAAATCAACATTTGGCGGCCCAACAACCTTGCCCCTCGACCCAACAACCTGGCGGCCAAATCAATATTTGGCGGCCCAACTATGTCGTCGACCAACAACTGATGTCGACGACCAATAACCGTGTCGTTACTCACTAGGTCTTTCCACCCCTGGCTAGTGGATTTTTGCCTTTCTCAGGATTCGAACTCTAGACCTCCAGGATAAGTACTAGATTTTATGAATCCTGATACCAAGTGAGTTGTAGCTCACTTGGTATCAGGATTCATAAACTCTAGTACTTATCCTGGAGGTCTAGAGTTCGAATCTCAATTGGTATCAGGATTTATAAACTCTAGTACTTATCCTGGAGGTCTAGAGTTCGAATCCTGAGGAAGGCAAAAATCCACTGGCCAGGGGTGGAAAGACCTAGTGAGTAACAACACGGTTGTTGGTCGTCGACATCGGTTGTTGGTCGACGACATAGTTAGGCCGCCAAATGTTGATTTTGGCCGCTAGGTTGTTGGGCCCGAGGGGCCAAGTTGTTGGGCCGCCAAATGTTGATTTGGCCGTCAATGGGTTGAGGGGCCGTGTCGTTACAATAAAAAGGCGCCTTTTGGGAGATGATTTTTTATTGTAACGACACGGTCTCTCAACCCCTTTGGCGGCCAAATCAACATTTGGCGGCCAAATCAACATTTGGCGGCCCAACAACCTGGCCTTACGGCCCAACAACCTGGCGGCCAAATCAACATTTGGCGGCCCAACTATGTCGTCGACCAACAACCGATGTCGACGACCAACAACCGTGTCGTTACTCACTAGGTCTTTCCACCCCTGGCTAGTGGATTTTTGCCTTTCTCAGGATTCGAACTCTAGACCTCCAGGATAAGTACTAGAGTTTATGAATCCTGATACCAAGTGAGCTACAACTCACTTGGTATCAGGATTCATAAACTCTAGTACTTATCCTGGAGGTCTAGAGTTCGAATCCTGAGAAAGGCAAAAATCCACTAGCCAGGGGTGGAAAGACCTAGTGAGTAACGACACGGTTGTTGGTCGTCGACATCGGTTGTTGGTCGACGACATAGTTGGGCCGCCAAATGTTGATTTGGCCGCCAGGTTGTTGGGCCGTGAGGCCAGGTTGTTGGGCCGCCAAATGTTGATTTGGCCGCCAAAGGGGTTGAGAGACCGTGTCGTTACAATAAAAAGGCGCTTTTTTATTGTAACGACACGGTCCAATATAGCGCGGAGTTGGTTTCCCTCTGAGATCGAACCTCTTCACCCCTTTCGTAGGTGATACTGATCGCTCACAAAAGAATTCTAAGGTTCTGTATCTCTCATGGTTAACCTCAACCATGATCCAGAGTCAAATGTTTATCTACCACTTTTTTTTTGTATTGTTTCAAGGTCTAAGATTTATATTACATTTATCTTACTAGATATCATTTAGAACACTCATATTGCTCTCTTTTCCCACTTCTATTATGTAATTCTCTTATTTTTCTCAACTCTTCTCCTACTACTAGTTACTGTATGCTACATAATTATTTGCTTTCACTATCAACTATGTTAAGGCTTCATGAAATGCTAAAACTTGCTTTAAAAAAGTGAAACCTGCACAAGTACAAAGATAAGCACTAGAAAACCAAGCTATTATGTCGAACAAGTAGCCTAAACCAATTGGTGCTTATATGTAAAAGATATGTTCACATTTTATATCTAGCCCTGGTTTATATGTAGGCCAAATTATGATTGTATCTTACCAATTGTTTTCTTGGTTTAGTTTGTAGTTCTCCTTTCATTTACTGCATTTTCTATTTTTTTTTTAAGAGTCACGTGTCACTTAGATGGTTGATGCTAAACGTGTTATTATTTGGATTTTTTTTTTGTGTCGTATACTGAGTGACAGAATTGGGTTATATATGTTACTTGTAGAAAATTGATCAAACTACTAGATCATAATCCATCATGAGAAGTTGCTTCTTTAAAAGTCAGTCAAAAGTTTCAGCATTTTACTGGTCATGTCATATGCATCTATACTCTCACATCTAGACATCTCTTCATCATATATATAAGTGTTATGACCCAAATAACTAAATGACCAACTAGATAATGAATACAAAAAGGTAGAACTATAAAGTGATATATCTCTTATCGCCTAGAGACGTCCATCGCCGCCAAGTCCCAAAATATACCATAACCAGAAAATGACTCCGGAAATAACTCCGTAAAATACAGATAGACCTCGTAAACAAAATCACCTCGTCAACCCTTAAGAAAAAGACTCCACAAAAATAAACAAATCTGTAACATACAGATTGACCTCGTACTTATCCTGGAGGTCTAGAGTACTTTGGCGGCCCAACAATGGGTTGAGGGTGTTATTGTACAACCATGCTTGTCGGCGCCCATAAGGTAAGAGCTTTGCTAGGTGATCTTGTTATATTATGGATGGATGAAGGTTGATAGTGCATATGTTCTAATTTGGAGTAATTTTGTTCTGTTGCGTATGGGTTGCTGTTTGAATTTGGTATTCCTCTGCTCTGTACCATAAATGGAACTGTCCTATTTTGAATTTGTTTTTAGGTCTGATTGGTGATGGTTTTGGATCTGTTTTGGATCAAAATAAATTTAGAGGGGGTGAATTTAGTAAATCATGTGCAGTTGATTTATGTTGTAGATTGGGTTTGTGAGGTTGCAGTGTTCCGGTTGTGAATTACACGGTAGGACTTATATTATTTTGAAGTTGCAATCTGGTTAGTTTTGTTCAATGGGTTATTGTGCCATGGAGAAATAATTAGGGTAATTATTTGAATTACGAGGGTTGAATGCATGTTGTAACTAGGATATATCCTAATCAGGCTTCGTAGTTTATTTGGCTAATTTATTTAATTGTATAAATAGCTAATTTAGTCCTTGACACAGGACTTTGAATTGGACTCGTTCAGTTGATCGTGGGAGGCTCTGTTCGTATACGTTCTACAATTATAAAAGGCGGGTATTTCTTCTTTGTACTCGAGTAGTTCTTTTACCTTAAAGCATGGCTAGTTATGTCTTATAGGTTGCTTGACCTTGTTCTTTGTCGTTATTTAAACATCGCCGTTGAGACTTATTCTTTGTTGATCTTCGAGTATTCCAAGTTTGCATCCGTACAGTCCTCTATTGATTTTCTGTTCTGTAAAGTGCCGCTTGTACGCGAGCACTTAGAAGTTCATTAAACACCATAAGGTTTATTTGGCATTAGAAATACCCTACCTAATAGTGTAGATGCATAATCGTTGGATTTCAGTTTCTGGTTGGTTGTATCGATGCATGTTTCACTCGTTGGATTTTATTGCATCGTGGGTTCTTCGGTGGGTTGTGCATCGTATAACATGCACCATAATTGCACGTTGCATACTAACGACTGTTGGGCTTACATTTAGTTAAGCCGTCGTTAGTCATATTGTTGCTCGATTCACTCAACCATATGTTATCATGGTAGTGGTTGGAGTGCGAGTGTTTGTCCTGTCATGCCAGACAGTGACACCCTCACCGCACACGGTTGTTGGTCGTCGACATCGGTTATTGGTCGACGACATAGTTGGGCGGTCAAATGTTGATTTGGCCGCCAGGTTGTTGGGCCAAGGGGCCAGGTTGTTGGACCGCCAAATGTTGATTTGGCCGCCAATGGGTTGAGAGACCGTGTCGTTACAATAAAAAGGCGACTTTTTATTGTAACGACACGGTCTCTCAACCCCTTTGGCGGCCAAATCAACATTTGGCGGCCCAACAACCTGGCCCCTCGGGCCCAACAACCTGGCGGCCAAATCAACATTTGGCGGCCCAACTATGTCGTCGACCAACAACCGATGTCGACGACCAACAACCGTGTCGTTACTCACTAGGTCTTTCCACCCCTGGCCAGTGGATTTTTGCCTTCCTCAGGATTCGAACTCTAGACCTCCAGGATAAGTACTAGAGTTTATGAATCCTGATACCAATTGAGCTGTAGCTCAATTGGTATCAGGATTCATAAACTCTAGTACTTATCCTGGAGGTCTAGAGTTCGAATCCTGAGGAAGGCAAAAATCCACTGGCCAGGGGTGGAAAGACCTAGTGAGTAACGACACGGTTGTTGGTCGTCGACATCGGTTGTTGGTCGACGACATAGTTGGGCCGCCAAATGTTGATTTGGCCGCCAGGTTGTTGGGCCCGAGGGGCCAGGTTGTTGGGCCGCCAAATGTTGATTTGGCCGCCAAAGGGGTTGAGAGACCGTGTCGTTACAGAATCCCTCCGACAGGAAGTAAAACTCCTGAAAGAGGGAGCTGAATCTATACCCTTAACTGAGAAGGTTCAAGAAAGAACCTCAACTCAAGTTGAAAAACTTGGGAAAGAGAACTCCTCCCTGAAAAACTCAGGTTAAGGATCTTAAATCAGCGTTAGAACGATTTACTTCTGGTTCCAAGAATCTTGACATAATTCTTGGAAAACAGAAATCGGTTCTAAATCGATCCGGACTAGGCTACAGAACCAAATCTAGACAAAGATCCTACTTTGCTGTACTGAACCAATCCAGACCTAAAGTTCAGGCATGGGTACCCAAACTATGACTGAACAAACAAACTGGATCAAATCAATATTGGATCCCCAAGGACAAGATTCACATCTTGCCAGACCATTATCGTGGCTTTAGTCCAGGGGGAGCCAAATTGAAAATAATATTTATTGTTAGATAAAATTCAATTCTTGCTTGCAATTTGCATGATTGATTGTTTACTTAATTTCTGCAATTTACCATGTTTAGATTTAGGAATGGTTAGTTTAAGGACTGGACCAACTTAACTGAAATCTGACAACATAGTATTGAGTGGAGGTGAGATGATAGAACGTTAGGGAAACCAATTCTAATAAGGCCAAGTATTCTCTACTTGGTCTCTTTAGACTGGTGAAACTAGCCGAAGCTACCGATCCAAGACCCAAACTAGTTAGACCAGAATTTTTCAAAGACTAATTTTGAAAATGAAATTTCATTAAAAGGCTTTGTCAAGGAAAGGGTTGGTGATCCAATAAGGCTACGGCCAAAGAAGGCCTAGTACCTCGCCAAGACCTGGAAGCTAATTTTTGAAATTCAAATTCAAATTTTTCTTTGTCAAATTCGAATCTAACACAGATTTTCAGTTAGTTGTAGATTTAAACATTCCTTTCAAAATAAATTCAATTGTTTTCAAAATTAATTAAGTTTTTCAAAATAAATCATGTTTTTCAAAAATTCTTTTATCAAAACTTGTCTCACAAAACCTATAAGGCTAACGTGGTTAAAAACCCTAGATTTGGGTGAGACAGACTAGGCAGTGAAAATCAATTTAAGCTATTCCTGACTCTAATTGGATCCAAATCAACAAAACTCTTTATGTGTAGGAACATAAAGATTTGGACCAATGGATGTTGGATAGCGGTTGCTCCAGACACATAACTGGAGATAAATTAAAATTCACCAAACTCAAGTTCAAGAACCTAGGCTCAGTGGCATTTGGCAACAATGCTACACTCAAGGTAATTGGGTCAGGTAATATTGAACTTAAATCTGACTTTGTTATTAAGAAAGTTCTTTTGGTTGAAAACTTCAATTTTAACCTACTTAGCATAATTCAGTTATGTGATTCTGGTTATATAATTACCTTCAACAATTCTAACTGCCTGATTAGAAACTTGCAAAACTCAGAAATCATGCTTAAGGGCACTAGGAAAAATAATGTTTACACTATAAATCTTCCCTTAGTACCTAAATGCATGTTAACTCAGTTATAACAATCAAACCTCTGGCATAGGAGATTAGGTCACACTAACCTAAAAATTATTTCAAAAATCACCCAACTTGACTTAATTAAAGGTATCCCCAAAATTAAAAATCATCAAAACCTAATATGTGAATCATGTAATCAAGGTAAACAAACCAGATCCAATCACAAACTAATTCAATCTGATCTAACTCAAACCACACTTAAGCTCCTGCACCTTGACCTATTTGATTCACATGGAGCCAAGTCACTAAGCGGAAACCGATACTGCTTAGTCATAATTGATGATTACTCTAGATTTACCTGGGTTAGATTTCTAAAGACCAAAGATGAAACCCTAAACCTATTTAATGAATTCTGTAAGTTAATTGAAAATCAAACCGATACTAAAATCAAAAGACTTAGGAGTGACCACGGGGGAGAATTTGAAAATCAACAGTTCGAGGAATTCTGTAAGGTAAATGGATACATACATGAATTTTCGTGTCCTAGAACCCCCCAACAAAATGGGATAGTCGAAAGAAAAAATAGAACTCTACAGGAAGTCACTAGGGCTATGCTCAATGAATTTAATTTAGCCAACCAATATTGGGCAGAAGCAATTAGTACGGCTTGCTACATACAAAATAGGGTCCTGATTAACAAACGGCACAACAAAACACCCTATGAATTATATTACCATAGACTTCCAAATCTACACTATCTAAGGGTCTTTGGATGCAAATTCCATATCCTAAACACCAAAGACTACTTAGGAAAATTCCAGTCTAAGTCAACCCCAGGCATCTTCCTAGGATATTCAACAACAAGTAGAGTCTATAGGGTTTACAACAACCAAACCAAGAAAATCGAAGAAACAACTAATCAAATATTTGATGAAGAAATTAACTCAAGTCCAAATCAAACTTCATCAAACACTGATCAAGAAGATAATCAACAAGTTGGTGAATCTTTAATTGAACCCATAAACGAACTAACTATTGAACCAACTAGTGAGTCAAATGAACCAATTATTGAACCAATGATTAAACCAACTCAAAGAGTGGAATCAAATAGTGAACCAAACCAACCAGCCGGACTGGAGGCTGAACCAAGTTCTAGAAAAACCAAGAAACCCAGACTCAGTCACCCAACTGATCAAATTGTGCGTGATCCAACTCTAGGAGTCAGGACCAGATCTTCCTATAGAAACCTTAGTAAAATAGCAATGATTTCAAAATTAGAACCTAAGACTATAGATGAAGCCCTACCTGATCCTGATTGGATCATAGCTATGCAAGAAGAATTAGCCCAATTTGAGAGGAACCAAGTCTGGGAACTAGTACCTAAACCTGAAGGTAAGTCCATCATTGACACTAAGTGGGTCTTTAGGAATAAGCTAAATGATCAAGGAGAAATAGTCAGAAACAAAGCCCGCTTAGTAGCAAAGGGATTCAACTAAGTAGAAGGGTTAGATTACGACGAAATATATGCCCCAGTAGTTAGACTTGAGTCTATTAGGATGTTATTAGCCTTTGCATCCCATAAAGGATTTAAGCTATACCAAATGGATGTAAAGTCAGCCTTTCTAAATGGATTCATTAAAGAAGAAGTTTATGTAGGAAACCCCCTGGGTTTGAGGACTTAGAAAGACCTGACCACGTTTACAAACTTACTAAAACACTATATGGACTAAAACAAGCATCTAAGGTCTGGTATGAACACTTATCAACTTACTTAATTTCTAAAGAATTTAAACAAGGACAAATTGACTCAACCTTATTTATTAAGACCCTAGGAAAAGACATATTTATTGCCCAAATCTACATAGATGACATAATCTTTGGGTCCACCAACTCAAACTTTCTAAAAGAATTTGTTAAAATAATGGAAAATGAATTTGAAATGAGCTTAGTTGGTGAGCTTAACTTTTTCCTAGGATTACAAATTAAACAAACTAGGGATGGAAACTATGTCCATCAATCCAAATACGCTAAGGAGCTAATAAAGAAATTTAAAATGGATAACTCTAAAAGCATAAGTACCCCCATGGCCACCAATATAAAAATAGATAGTGACCATGATGGTAAACCAGTAGATCTTAAACTCTATAGAAGCATGATTGAAAGTCTACTGTACCTTACAGCAAGCAGACCTAACATCCTTTTTGCTGTAGGAATGTATGCTAGATACCAAAACTGTGCTAAGGAAACGCACTTAGCCGCCCTAAAAAGAATACTAAGATATGTCAAGGGCACCCTAAATGTAGGGATTTGGTATCCTAGGACCTCAACCTTCGACTTGTCAGGATACTCAGACTCTGACTACGTAGGTTGTAAATTAGATAGAAAGAGCACAAGTGGAAGCTGCCAACTATTAGGAAATAGCCTAGTAAGTTGGTGCAGCAGAAAACAATACTGTGTAGCTCTATCCATAACTGAAGCTGAATATGTAGCTTTAGGAGAGTGTGTGGCACAACTCTTATGGATGATGTACACTCTCAAAGACTTCCATCTTGACTACAATCAAACTCAGGTCTACATTGACAATATTAGCTCAATCAACCTGACTAAGTACCCAATCCAACATTCTAGAACTAAACACATAGAAGTTAAACACCACTTTGTAAGAGATCATGTGGCCAGGGGCGAGATAGTCCTTAAGCATGTAGACTCTAAATCCAACTTAGCTGACATATTCACCAAACCCCTACCTGAGTCTGAGTTCAGCTCACTAAGAAGGCAGTTAGGATTATGCTTGGTAGAATAGATTTAGTCTACTGTTGATTTTCTTACTCATTTTAAAATCAGCTTTTAAAATTTTTAAAATGCTTTCAAAATCAGCTTTTAAAATTGTTAAATGCTTTCAAAATCAGCTTTTAAATTTTTAAAATGCTTTCAAAATCAAGCTTTTACTTAGTTTTGAAAAGTTTTAAAAATAAATTTTTGACTTAGTTTTAGTTTAAAAAAACCCTTTCAAAACTAGGGTTTTTTCGCAAATGGACTTAGCCTAGGCCCTAACTCTAGAACTGCATGCACCTATAGATTTAGAAGCCAGCATCTCACAGGCGCCTTAGGATACTTTTGATTGATAACCTAGAATGGGTTGAGATGCTTAGGTCTTTGCCTTAATTCAAGATGCTTTAAGTCAGTGCATCTGCAGTAATTGGGGCACTAAATACAACCTACACAGTAATCAAGTTAAGTGTCAAGTTTAGAAAATCTAATTTGAACAGAACACTTAACTTGACTAACCTTAGCGAAAATTACTGCTTATAGCAGTTAGTAAGTAGCTAATTGGGTTAGACATGACCCTAAAAGAGAAAATTAAAACTGATTTGGTTTAATTCATATCCTGAACTGATTCAGTACAGTAAATTATGTAATTTATTATTTCTTATGGAATTTATTTATCCTGTTCATGCTATATTTATTTGTTTTTGATATATGGCAAAGGGGGAGAGATAGGAAAGGAAAGAGTTTAATTTTTTTAAAAAAAAATAAAAAATCCAAAACTTCAAACTCTATCCTTTATTCAAAAAGTACTTAATTCATTTTCAAAAGTACTTAAAACTAAATTTTTTTGCAAATTTTTCTAAGAACTTAAGTTTTCAAAATTTTCCTAAGAACTTAAGTTTTTAAAAATTTTTCCTAAGTACTTAAGTTTTCAAAATTTTCCTAAGAACTTAAGTTTTTAAAATTTTCCTAAGTACTTAAGTCTTTCAAATCTTCCTAAGTACTTAAGTTTTTAAAATTTTTCCTAAGAACTTAAGTTTTTAAAATTTTTCCTAAGTACTTAAGTTTTCAAAATTTTCCTAAGAACTTAAGTTTTTAAAATTTTCCTAAGTACTTAAGTTTTCAAAATTTTCCTATGTACTTAAGTCTTTCAAATTTTCCTAAGTATTTTAAACTTAAGTTTTCAAAAACTTTCTAAGTACTTTAAACCTTTTTGAGTACTTTAAACTTAAGGCTTCAAAATTTTTCTTAGTACTCAAACTTAAGTTATCAAAAACTTTCTAAGTACTTTAAACCTTTTTTTTTGGTACTTTAAACTTAAGGCTTCAAATTTTTCTTAGTACTCAAACTTAAGGTTTCAAAAACTTACTGAGTACTTAAACTTAAATTTTTTGAAAGTTTCCTTAGTACTCAAGCTTAAGTTTTCAAAATCCTTCGTAATACTTAAACTTAAGTTTTCAAATTTATCTAAGTATTTAAACTTAAATTTTCTACAGGTATAAATTTTCCAAAGTGCACAACCAAATTTATTTTGAAAAATATGTTTTTGCCACTAAGTAAAATTAAATCCATCATTAGACTTAGTTTCAAAATCCCCACAAACTTTTGAAAAATCTAGGGGGAGATTCCTTCCAGGGGGAGGGAAGAAAATTTCATCGTACTTGTTCTGATTAACTTAACTTTTTGAACCAGGGTTGTCATAAATCAAAAAGGGGGAGATTGTTGGGGCAGAAAGCACCCAAGTCAAACCTGTGTTTTGATAATGGCAACAGGGTTCAAAAGTTAAGGTATAATGTTTATCTAACATGTTACTCAAGTGTGCAGGCAAAGCCCTTGCAAAGGACTGCTAGGCACCTGGCGAAGGAATGCCAGAATACAAAGCCCTAGCGAAGGACTACTAGACACCTGGCGAAGGAATGCCAGGATACAAAGCCCTAGCAAAGGACTGCTAGGCACCTGGCGAATGAATGCCAGGATACAAAGACCTAGCGAAGGACAAATAGGCTCAGGTGAAGGACAGCCTGGTACTGAAGACTTGGCGAAGGACAGCTAGGCACCTGACGAAGGACTGCTGGGCAAAAGTCCAACAAGAGGAGCCGGTTGGCATCAGGTACATTCTCCCGAGAGGAGTAGGTGAGGACGCGTTCCCCGTCGAGGGAACAGTAGGCGTCGGTTCAACCTAGGGCTCCATTTTGGGAGGCTCAAAGTCAGAACCAAGATAGCTAAGGCTATATAAACTAATACTCTATTGCTTTGTACTTGTTTTGAACTAACCCTGGATGCAGGACCGAAGGAACGAGTGTCTGCAACTCAGAGAGCCTCAAAGGAGTGAGGCAGCAGCTGACCAGGGTGCCCGGAGTGTCCCGGACGCTCCCAAGGTGAACACAAAACAGATGAAGCAAAAAGGAGTGCTTCGACAGCTTATGGGCGGGGCACCCCCGTGCTCCCGGGCGCCCCCCATGCTCCCGGGCGCCCCTAGATCAAGCTAACGAAGCAAGCCAGCGAGAAGCCAACAGGATAAGAGCCTGACCCGGTCAACCCGGACGCCCCCAGCGTCCCGGGCCCCCCAGTCAAGATCTGATCCCGAGTTTGAAGGGATCAGAGCTGACCGAGAAGAACTCGGATCAGCTGACACGTGGGGGGGCTCCCCCGACGTTCCGGGCGCCCCCAGGGGCTATAAATAGGCCCTCGACCCCCAAGGCTTCGTACAACAATTCTTCCAACGCATTCACGCTCTTCTGCCTCTGCGCTCTACTCCGGAGACCTCCCAACTCGTGATACAAGCGCCGTCGACGTCCCTCCGCCCCGAAAATTCAATCTACACCGAACGTCGGTAACGAAGAGCTATTTTTAAACTTTACTATACTACTTTTGTAATATCTCTCTGTAAACTGTTTTGCGCACATATAGAATTGCCCATAGTAAACGGTCAACNACAAGTTATCTTAACCGTCATTTCTTTTCCCAATCTTGTCCAGTCGCAATGTCCGCAATTAACTTCTATCAACTGGATAACCTCGTATTCTGCACACATTCAATCAACAAAACCCTATGTGCAGAATTTTACAACAACATAGTTAGGCAAGATCACTTGACTTTCGTCACTACAGTTCAAGGAATACCCTTAAGCATCACTCCTACCTTACTGAACCGATTTCTGGGACTCCGACCATCTAAGTCCATCTTTTGTTGTTATCCTCCAAGGAACCTGCCTTTCGATGCCCCCTACTCTCACATTGACCTAAACACCTTATACAACTATTTCTTTGGGGAGGCAATGGACCCTGCAGGAGGGCAGTTCCACTCCCACTCGACTTCCGATTCAGGACTAGCTCTCTATAGAGTGATTGTCCGTTGCATCCTTCCTCTGTCCACTAGGGACATAGCCACGATGAGACCCTTTCACACCTTTCTCCTCTATGCCTTTATCCACCATTTGGATATAGATATAGGTCTTCACCTCTTTCACTGTATCCTACATGCCTCTGGTGTGTCCACTCAGGGAAGGGTCCGCACCCCCTACTGCCACGTCATCACCTGGATCCTCCACCATCACGGTCGAAACATCACTGACGGCGAGATTAGCACGATGACCGACTTCGACGAGATAGGATATAGGAACTTTTCCTTAGCCGGTATAGATGTCTCGGGCGCCGGGGTTCTGACTTGGAGACGCCGACCAGCCGCACAGGACATTGCAGACGAGGAGGTCGACGCTGCCGACATAGCATCAGAGGGAGCTCAGCCCGATACTCCGACACTCTACGAGCGAGTATCGCTCCTCGAGACACAGGTTCAGTCACTCCGGGAAGAATCAGAGGCATACCACCTTGAGCAGTTGGAAATTAATCAGGGCTACTATACAGAGTATATGAGCGTGTTTGCAGCAGAGAGGGACGAAAGAAACACCCAGTATGAGGAGATGATGACCATGCTCAGATCCTGGCATCCAGGCTCCCCTGATCAGCCTGGTCCCTCCTCCTAGATGACTTGGATATGTACTCATTTGACTATCCCTACTGAGTAGGGTTGACTTCTGTAGACTTGTACTAGACTTTTGTTTGACTTATGCTTATCCTAGCTTGGCTTGTTTATTTCTGAATTGATTAAGTTAGAACTATGTTTAATAGAGTAGAATATTTCTTTTTGCTTCTGCTTTAATTGAAAATGTCTTAATTGATTTTTTGCTAAAAAAGTTTTACTTTGATCTTAAATTTTTTTTTTTCGTCTTTTCTTAGTTTTATTTTCAAAATTACCCCCTTCAAAATTAGGTTTTTTTCTTCGAAATGGACTTAGCCTAGGCTCTAACCCTAGAACTGCATGCACCTATAGCTCTAGAAGCCAGCATCTCACAAGCACCTTAGGATACTTTGAATGATAACCTAGAAAGGGTTGAGATGCTTAGGTCTTGCCTTAACTCAAGATGCTTTAAGTCAGTGCATCTGCAGTAGTTGGGGCACTAAATACAAACTGAACAGCAATCAAGTTAAGTATCAAAGTTTAGACAATCTAACTTGAACAATGCACTTAACTTGACTAACCCTAGCAAAAGCTACTGTTTATAACAGTTAGTAAGTAGCTAATAGGGTTAGACAGGTCCCTAAAGATTTAACCAGACTTAGATACCAGCTCGGTTTAGTACAGTAAATACTTTATTTATTTATTGCAAATATTGTATTTTTTTGCATTTTTTGATATATGTCAAAGGGGGAGAGTTGGAAAGGAAACAGGGACAGGGAACAAAAATGTTTTCCTTGGAAAGCTTAATTGACAAAAATGTTTTCCTTGGAAAGCTTAATTGATTTTCTAAAAAAAAAAAAGGTTTTTTTGCTCTGATCCTTGGAAAGCTTAATTGATTTTCTTAAAATATGCTCTGAATTGCATATTTAAAAACTCAAAATTTAGAAAGTTTAGAAACCAAAAAAAAAGTCTAAGTTTAGAAAAGTTTTCCTAAAAACTCAAAATTTGCTAAAGTATGAAAACTTCTTCAAACTTAGAACATTTTTTTATTGTCTAAGTATTTAAACTTAAAACCACCTACTTTTGAAAAACCTAGGGGGAGATTTCTTCCAGGGGGAGAAAATCTAACTTAGGATTTCAATTTCAGCATTTTTCCTTAATCTTTTGAACTAGGTTGCCATATATCAAAAAGGGGGAGATTGTTGATGCAGATTGCACCCAAGTCAAACCTGTATTTTGATATTGGCAAAAGGGTTCAAAAGTTAAGGGTTATTTGTTATGTAACAATGCTACTTGAGTGTACAGGAAAAGCCCTAGCGAAGGACTGCTAGGCCCTGGCGAAGGACTGCCAGAATGGAAAAACCCTAGCGAAGGATTGCTAGGTCCTGGCGAAGGGCTGCCAGAAGACAAGCCCTAGCGAAGGACTGCTAGGCTGGCGAAGGGCTGCCAGAAGAAAAGACATAGCGAAGGGTAGCTAGGCACCAAGCGAAGGGCAGCTTGGTAACTCAAGACCTGGCGAAGGACTGCCGGGCAAAAGTCCAACTGGAGGATCCGGCTGGCACCAGGTAAACTCTCCCGAGAGGAGTAGGTGAGGACGCGTTCTCCTTGAGGGAACATTAGGCGTCGGTTCGACCTAGGGCTCCATTTTGGAGACCAAAGTCAGAACCAAGACAGCTAAGGCTGTATAATATATTATGCTATTGTTTTATTGTGTGTTGGACTAACCCTGGATGCAGGACCGAAGGAACGAGTGTCTGCAGCTCAGAGTGCCTCAAAGGAGTGAGGCAACTGCTGACCAGGGCGCCCGAGATGTCCCGGGCGCCCCCATGGTGTTCACAACAACAATTCAACAGTACATAGCCAGGGCGACCCCGCTGTCCCGGGCGCCCCCATTGCAAAACAACTCTGCCGCGTCTGCGCTACATGCCCAGGGCGCCCCCGCTGTCCCGGGCGCCCCCAGCGAACAGGGTGGCGCAAACCTTACCGAGGAGAGCTCAGCGCTGCGGATAAGGGTTGACCGGTCAACCAGGGCGCCCCTAGCGACCAGGGCGCCCCAGTCAAGGCCTTATCCCGAGGATTAAGGGATAAGTCGACGACCGCGCCTCTTGTGGATCTGCTGCCACGTGGGGGGGCGCCCCCGTCGACCAGGGCGCCCCCAGACCCTATATAAAGGGCCCTCGACCCCATTCCTAAAGCAACGAATTCCTTCGACAATTCTGCGCTCTTCTGCTTCCACGACACACTCAAGAAAGCTGCCAACTCAAGCCGACGACGTCCCGCTGCTCCGGAACTTCGATCTTCACCGGACGTCAGTAACAAGAGTTGTATTTAAGTTTACGAAAAGATTTTTTTTATTTGTCTTGTAAACTTTTGCGAACTTATAGAATTGCCCGCAGAAAATAGTCAACGACCATGGGCCTTGGAGTAGGAGTCGACCCAGGCTCCGAACCAAGTAAACCGGCTGTGTTTGCGTTGTTGTGTTCTCGTTTATTTCCGCTGCTCACCCGCTCTTTTTAAATCCGAACGAATTGCGACATTCACCCCCCCCTCTCTCGCATTTCTCGATCCAACAATAGGTTCCACAAAGTTGTCCACGAAGTTTGAAAATTTTTGGAAATTTGTGGAATTTCTGGCGCGTTTCTGAAATTCGGCTAGAAAATCAGATTTTAGGCGTATCAGTCGACTGACACTGTTGCCAGTTAACTGCCAGAGGCTGATTTGGGTATCAGCAGCTGATTTGGGGTCCAAATGACAAGGAACAAGTGTATGGGGGTCTAGCACACTGTGTTTAGGGTCATTGGGAATTTAAAGAACCAATAATTGGGTAATTATTGGGTTCTTTTTGATGTATGGCAAAGGGGGAGAAATATTGTGTTTAAGTGGGAAGCCAATACCTTTGCTAGAAACCCTAAGTTTAGGGGGAGCTGAGTCTGAGGGGGAGCATGTTTGCTCCCTTCGTGGCGTAAGGGGAACCTTGGAGAGGTTCTTAAAAAGTCTTTGTAAGTCCAGTATCAGGGGGACCTTGGGAGAAGCTTTAAAAAGCCCGGTTTGGTAGAAAATCCTAACTTGGAGGGTTAGGTGGTAAAAGTCCTAGCTCGGAGGGTTAGGTGTTGGAAAATCCTAACTTGGAGGGTTAGGTGGTGAAAATCCTAGCTTGGAGAGCTAGGTGTGGAAAAATCCTAACTTGGAGGGTTAGGTGGTGAAAATCCTAGCTTGGAGGGCTAGGTGTAAAATTCCTAACTTGGAGGGTTAAGTATGGGATGCCTTGGGATAGGATCCAGTTATGCAATGCATATGCATTCATTTAGCATGGTTTTTGCTACTTACTACTATCTTGCTTTCCTAACTTAAACGGATTGCTAAACATCAAAAAGGGGGAGATTGTTGGAGCAATCGACCCTAAGATGGTCCGGTGTGACCATGAGTTTTGATGTTTAGGCAAAGGGTTTAAGTTAGATTTACCCTTGTATTTGATATGCGTATGTTGAGTGTGCAGGTTGTACAGGTTACGTATATGGACCTGACTGGACGGCCTCAGTACGGTGAAGGATGGCATGGAGGCCAGCTGGAGGCTGGCGTGCGCATCTGAGGGACCATGGAGTGCATGGACGATGAGCTGATGGGCACGGACTTCGAGGCGTACGTGAAGGGTGGCATGGAGGCAAGCTGGAGGCTTGCGTGCGCATCCGAGGGACGAGGGCCGAAGATGAAGCGGGCGCGAAAGCAACAGTCGAGGCTGCGGAAGAGGAGTCAGTCGAGTCATAAGGGTCGAGTGCTATGTGAATGTACACGGGAAGGGATTTAGCTAGGGACCAGTCGACTGCCCTGGGGGCAGTCGACTGGTAGGTGGCTGGTGAGCTGGTAAATTCGAACGTTGGGAGTGTCAACGGTCGAATTTGGCTGGCACCAGTCGACTGCCCTGGTGCAGTCGACTGGTAGCGAGAAATCAACCCCGAGTCCTATTTAAAGAGGACTTCGTGGTGGCTGTGTTTCTTAACGAAACTTGTCTTGGTTAAGGGCAAGTTAGTAGTCTTGGTGTCCAGAGCTTTGGTTGGTGTTGTGGTGAGGTTTCTCCACCCACAAGGAGCGACACGTGATAGCCGGAGGTTATCCGAGGAGTGATCCACCGACGGATTGTTGGATTAGTCACCCGGTCGGGGTGGATACCAACTAAATACGGTTTGTTAGCGTTGTTTTTGTTGTTTATTGTATATTCCGCTGTGCTACTAACAACGCAGGTTCAAGAAAGAGTTCGAAACGCTATTCACCCCCCTCTAGCGTACGAAATCGATCCTATCAGTAACTTCTCATGAGAGGAGTAGGTGAGGACGCGTTCCCTGGAATAGGGAACATTAGGCATCGGCTCGACCTAGGATTTCATTTGAAATCCAAAGTCAGAACCAAGACAGGTCTAGCTGTTATTCATGCATATCTATTATATTTTTGTGTTCTTGGACTAACCCTGGTTGCTGGCTAAATGAAGTTGGCTGCTGCGATACCAGGCGCCTGAGAACCCAGGTGCCTGATTGGTATCAGGCGCCCTAGAAGGGGTTCTTCCAATGGCTACGCCACGTCAACTTCCAGGCGCTCGTGAGCTCATAGGTGTTGAGGCAATCTGTGGTCCAGAGTGACCAAGTGTTTTGATGTTTGGGCAAAGGTTTTAAGTTAGGTTTACCCTTGTATTCTTATATATGTATGTTGAGTGTGTAGGTTGTACAGGTTACACATATGGGCTTGACTGGACGACCTCAGTACGGTGAAGGGTGGCATGGAGACAAGCTGGAGGCTTGTGTGCACCCGAGGGACCTTGGAGATCAGGGACGATGAGCTGATGGGCGCGGAGTTCGAGCCATGCGTGAAGGATGACATGGATGCAAGCTGGAGGCTTGCGTGCATCCAAGGGACGGGAACCGAAGATGAAGAGGGCACGAAGGCAACAGTCGAGGCTGCGGATGAGGGGTCAATTGAGTCGTGAGGGTACGAGTGCTGTGTGAATGTACTCGAGCAGGGTTTCAGCTAGGGACCAGTCGACTGTGTTGGGGTTGCAAGGTTGCAAACATAGTCCCACATCGAAAACATATGGGAAAGATCATAGGCTTATAAGGAAAAAAGATATCTCCATTGGTATGAGGCCTTTTGGGAGAGCCCAAGAGCAAAACCATGAGGGCTTAGGCCCAAAGTGGACAATATCATGTCATTGTGGAGATATCTAAATTCCTTTTGGTCCTAACAAGTGGTATCAGAGCCAGGTCGCTCTTCACCGGACTAACCGCCGGAAGAAGCACGAGCTAGAGCCATGATCCTGATATAACCATGTGGGTTAAGCCTTGAATAAAGGATGTGTGGGCTCCCATGTCTTGATCAAGAGGACCAGACACCAGGCAGAGAAGTCCTAGTTGCGGCTAGGCGGTGAAGTCCTAGTAGGTCGGGTGGACCGAGAGGCAGAAAGTCCTGGTGGGTTGAGGATCGGACATCAAACGGAAAGGGTTTCCGCTTGAGGGGGGGCTTGTGGTCCTTTGTTTGAGGGGGGGATTGTTGGGGTTGCAAGGTTGCAAACATAGTCCCACATCGAAAACATATGGGAAAGATCATAGGCTTATAAGGAAAAAAGATATCTCCATTGGTATGAGGCCTTTTGGGAGAGCCCAAGAGCAAAACCATGAGGGCTTAGGCCCAAAGTGGACAATATCATGTCATTGTGGAGATATCTAAATTCCTTTTGGTCCTAACAGACTGCTTTGGGAGCAGTCGACTGGTAGTTGGCTGAGAATTCGAACGTTGGGCGTGCAATAGTAGAATTTGAGTGGCACAAGTCGACTGCCCTAGGAGCAGTCGACTGGTGGCGATGATTTCAGCCCGAGTCCTATTTAAAGAGGACTTCGTGGTGGCTGAGATCTTTGACGAAACAAGCTTGGTTAAGGCTTGTTAGTAGTCTTCTTGTGCTCAGAGTGTGCTTGGTGCTATGGCGAGGTTTCTCCACCCACAAGGAGCAACACGAGTTAGCCGGAGGCTATCCGAGGATAGATCCACCGACGGATTCTTGGATTAGTCACCCGTCCGGGGTGGATACCAAGTAAATCTTCATTGTTAGCATTGGTTAGCATTGTTTATTATTTTTATTGTATATTCCGCTTGCGTAACCTAACCGTGTAGGAAGAAGAGATTCGAAAAACGCTATTCACCCCCCTCTAGTGTACCGCATTCGATCTTATAATTGGTATCAGAGCGAAGGACCGCTCTTGATCGGACTAACCGCCGAGGGAGCACACGCTAGAGGAAGAAGAACAATGGAGGACAAATTTGGGGACGACATCTACACTCCGCCGGCCTACGACCATGAGAATTTCGGATATTGGAAAGCAAGAATGGAGGCATGGTTCGGAATGGAGTGGAACCTTCGGATCGCGCTTGAAGAGTCCTTCGAGATTCCAAAGCATAAGCACGGGAAGAGGCTTAGACCTAAGTATTGGAATCAAGAGCAACAAGAACAAGCAAGGGCAAATGAAAAGGTAATGGGTATATTGATTGATATTGTGCCTAACAAAATTTTGAGTTGTGTAGGGGCATACCAAAATGCATGTGAATTGTGGAGCAAATTGAAAGAATATCATGAAAGTCCTACACAAGTTCAAGAGCCCAAGGAGAAAAGTCAAATGAGTCAAGAAGAAGAAGAAAAGGAAGTATCTACATCTTCAAGTGAGGGAGAGAGTGAAAGATCATCAACCTCCTCAAGAGAAGAAAAGGAGGTATCAATTTCAAGAATTGAGGGGGAGGAGATACCCTCAACCATACCGGATTAAGAGGAGGCATCCACATCATCAAAGGTTGAAGAAGAAGTCAACCTAGCTTCTACCTCCACCAAAGCTAAATCGAAAGAGCACATCACATGCTTTGGTTGCAACTAAAAGGGGCACTATAAGGACAAGTGCCCAAAAGGTCAAAAGGAGGTACACTCTAAACCTATCTCAATTCAATTTAATACTAATATGAGGTGTAGGAATGGAGAATCCCAAGAGAAAAAGAAGAAGATTAGATGCTTCACATGTGGGGAGCTAGGGCACTACCACACCAAGTGCCCAATGAAAGGTGAGCTAAAGAAAATGGAGCACTTGAGGAGATGGGAGAAAGAAGAAATGAAGAAGAGAAGAAGCCCACATCAAGGAGGAACTTCAAAGGTAAGGAAGGTAACTCCTAACCTTAAGCCAAAATGTAATGCAAATTCAAGTTCCTCTATGCATGATACAAGTAGAGTAAATTATTCATCCATGCATGCTAGACATCATGAAAATTGTTTACTTGTACACAATTTCGGATTTAGATATAATGATAGGACTAAGGATAACAAGGTAGATCAAAATTCTAGGAGAAGCATGCATAATGATAGACCCAAGACCTCTAGACTTAAGGATCAAGGCACTAAGCCCAAGAAGGGAAGGAATGTGCCTAGAAAGGAGGGTAGGTCTAAGAATGTCCAAAATGGACATATGGACTCAAAAGTTAAAATCTTAGAAAGGGAAAATCAAGCCTTGAGGGCAAGGCTTGATAAATTAGAAAAGACCCTAGAATGATTCACGGTTGGATCAAAGGGTCTAGACATGGTGTTGGGTAGTATAAAATCCAACTATGATAGATCGGGGTTGGGCTATCGATCTAAGACCTCTATGGCCATGGAAAAGAGAAATGCTAGGGTAGCATATGGTTATGGCGATGAGGGAAAGTCCAAGGATGGCAAGGGGGTGCCATCCAAAGGGAAAAAGGATGACTTAACCAAGGACAAGGTGTCCAAGGTTAAGAAGGTTCATTTTGTAGGCCAAGAGTCACCGGTGGCATACCGGTGTGGCATAGTGTGGATTGAGTCACCTAGGGAGGTGGCTAGGGCTAAGAGCACAAGGGGGAGCTCTAGAAGCCTTTGGGGTCCATGGTAAATGGATCTCAAGAGTTTTTCTCCTAGGAAATTAGGTGAAATGTGCCAAAAAGGGTTGGAAGACATTGGTAAGTTTTAATCCTAGGTTTTGGCACAATAAAAGGAGTTTTGTGGTGAAAAGGAGGAAAATGTGATTATAATTGAGAGAAATTGGTCTTAAAGTGTAAATGTCATATAACTTGATGCTAGGAATGTAATGTGATTGAGTATGGGAAGAGGCATCAAAGTGAAGTCAAAATTAGAACTTTTGGAGAAGGTTAAATGATACACATTAGGAGAAATTTGAGTTTCGTGCCAATCTTGGGATATGGAGTACATTTGTTTGGAAGCATATTTTTCCCAACTAGATATAGGCTTCACAAATCTCCCTACAAAATTTCAAAGTTTTCGGAGATTTGTAGAATTATTTAGGCATTTCTGAAATTGGGCTGAAAACTTGAAATTCAGGTATCAGTCGACTGCCCTAGGGGCAGTCGACTGATCTCAAGCCCAGAAACATTCTGTGAGTTTTGGGAGTCGACTGCCCCAGGGGCAGTCGACTGGTCCGTTGGCTGAAATGGAAAGAAGGGAAAATTGGCTAATCAGAAATTGTAAATTTGGATTATAGGATATGGTTGTGGATTAAAAGAGTTGATTATGATCTCATATGCCTTGAATGAAGTGTTATCTCATGAGTTAATTTGGCTTTATTGATATTTTGAAAATCAAGGAAGGTTGATAAGTTTCCTATTTGAATAGAGGATTTAGAGATAACAAGGGAAAAGTTGAGGACAATTCCATGTGTCAGATTATGATGGTTAGACTTAGCAAACACATGGAATTCTAGATGGATTTGAAAATTGATACAAATGCCAAATCTTTTAGGAAAATCAAGGTTGTACCAAAAGTCAAGCACACTTGATATTTTCATGGAATCATATTTTTCTAGGATAGGGTATATCCTAAGAAGTGTGCTTGCAAATTTTTAGAGTGTTTAAGGTTTTGTTGAGTTCTTTTTGGCACTAAGAGAAAGGTTGCTTGGGGAGGGGGCAATTCTTTGATAGTGTAAAAGGGGGAAGAACTTGGAAGTTAAGTTGGGGAGAACTTAACTTGGGTTTATGGTGTTAAGTTGGGTAGAACTTCACCTAGGTAAGTTGAAAATTGGATAAAGGCATAGGTTAAGGGGGAGTTTGCCTCCTAGTTGCCTTAATGTTCATAGACAATTTTTGGGTTTTGTGCTAAACATGGGAATGGTGATAGATGTTGGTGCAGGAAGCACCATATCGAACCTTGTTTTGATATTGGCAAAGGATTCAAAGTTAAGTACTATTTGTGCTCTAACGATGTTACTCAAGTGTGCAGAAAAAAGTCCTGGCGAAGGGCTGCTGGGCACCTAGTGAAGGACTGCAAGGAATCGAAGACCTGGCGAAGGGCTGCTAGGCACCTGGTGAAGGACTGCCAAGAAACAAAGTCCTAGCGAAGGGTTGTTAGGCACCTGGCGAAGGACTGCCAGGAAACAAAGTCCTAGCGAAGGGCTGCTAGGCACCTGGCGAAGGACTGCCAGGAATTGAAGACCCGGCGAAGGGCTGCTGGGGAAAAGTCCAACTGGAGGAGCCGGTTGGCAAAAGGTAAACTCTCCTGAGAGGAGTAGGTGAGGACGCATTCCCTGTCGAGGGAATAGTAGCCGTCGGTTCGACCTAGGGTTCTATATTGGAGACCCGAAGTCAGAACCAAGACAGCTACGGCTGTAAAAAATTATCTAGCACTCTTACATTGTTATTTTGGAACTAACCCTGGATGCAGGACCGAAGGAACGAGTTTCTGCAGATCAGAATGCCCCAAAGGAGAGGGGCAGCAGCTGGGTAGGGCACCCTGGAGGTCCCGGGCGCCCCCAAGGTCAAAGCAAACAACCAAGCAAAGAGTCGCTTCGAAACTGCACTAAGCAGGGCGCCCTGGAGGTCCCGGGCACCCTGAGTCAAAGCCAAGAAATAAACCGAAGCAAAAATCAACCGTGAAGCCTGTTGACTAAGTCAAGCAGGGCGCCCCCAGTGTCCCGGGCGCTCTCGTCAACTCCGAGATCGATCCTGGTTGGATAAGGGCTGATCGAGTTTCGGATAGGGGTTTGCGGATCCAGAGTCATGTGGAGGGCGCCCCCAACGTCCAGGGCGCCCCAAGGTGCACTATAAAAGGGGCTCGACCCCCCCAAGGCTTCAGAACACACTTTTCCAACGCCCCAACGCTCTTCGCTCAAGCGCTCAACTCGGAAATTTCTGATCTGGAGGTTCTAGCGCCGCCGACGACCCTCCGCACCAAAGTATAATCCACACCGGGCGTCGGTAACGAAGAGTTAAATTGTTCTTTTTACTGCACTACTACTGTACAAATCTCTGTAAAACTTTGTGCGTTATAGAATTGCCCGCAGTAAACGGTCAAGGACCGTGGGCCTTGGAGTGGGAGCCGACTGCGACTCCGAACCAAGTAAAAACGCTTGTGTTCCTTACGTGTGTTTTTAATTTCCGCTGCGTATTCTCTTAAAGTTTTATCCGAAACGTTTTCATGATAGTCACCCCCCCTCTATCATGTTTTCTCGATCCAACAAGTGGTATCAGAGCGGGGAAGCTCAAATTTGGTGCAACCACCAATTTGGGAGTTTTTCGGATTTACGAAATTTTTTATCTTATTTCTTTTCTTTTTCGTTAATCGAGGTTGGTGCAACACCAGTCGATCTTTTTCGCTTTTTCGCCTTTTTCAATTTTGAATTCTCATTTTTTCACCATAAGTCAGAATTGATAAAACAATCAATTTTTGAAAATTTGTCATAAACTTTTTTTTCATTATTTTAATATTTTTTTTCTCAAAATTCGTGCTATCTTAATTCAAGCAAATTTTTGTCACAACATTGAATTCTTTTTTTTTCAGAATTAACAAAAGTAACATTTTCTTAAAATTTATCATAAATTTTTTTATTTTATTATTATTTTTAACTCGAAATTCGTGCAATATTTATTTTAGGCTATTTTTCCCCTTCTCCCGCACTACTAATCCAAGACCAAGTCTTGGTACATTTCTGTTATTTCTTTTGTGTGCAAGGTTTATATTAAATGGCCAATCAAGAATGGAATAGTATTCGTCCGCCTCTATTCTCTGGCGAAAATTTTAGATTCTGGAAGGGTCTAATGGAGTCTCATTTGAAAGCTAATATGGATTTATGGATGATAATTCAAATGGGGTTTAGATTCCTCACAGAAGATGGGATAGCACTTGCCTGGGACAAATTGGATGAACAAACCCTCAACCAAATCGAGACCGATACAAAGGCGACTGCAATCCTACAATGCGGCATAACAAAAGAAGTATTTAAGCAGATTGGGACATTCGAATGTGCTAAAGAGATGTGGGAAAAACTAATTAACCTACATTAAGAGACTTACAACATCGAGGACTCAGAAGGTGTGTTGTTCAAATTGTCAGAGGAATCGGACGAAGAAGAAGAAGATCACCTAAGATATCTTGCACTCTCGGTCCAAGCACAAATAGCCGAGTCACAATCTGAACCCGAATCCAAACTAGATTTAGAAGATGAATTGACTGAGACGGTAATCAATTTTAAATTCTTTTCAAAATTAGTATTAAATAATCAAACAGATACTGTAATGGTCGAGGAAGGTGTAAATTCTATTTCAGGGAAAACTCCAAGAAAACTGCAAATGAGGCCTCAACCAGTACCTGAGTCCGACTCACACTCAGAATCTGACGACGAAGAAGGGGATCATCGGAAGCAGGTCCGAATGGCTCGCGACCACTACAAAATGCCGAAAAAACAGTCAAGCAAAAGAAAGATGGGTAACTTTAATACATATGAAAATTTAATTCATAATATTGCTGATCTTGAAAATCCAGAATATTATTACGATTATGACGTGACTTAGATGATAACTTTTCTCGCTTATGTTTTTTTTTTGCTTAGAATTAGGATTGGTTAGTTTAAGGACTAAAATCATTTAATTGAAATTTGAACAACATAGTATTGGGTGGCGGTGAGATGATAGTACGTTAGGGAAGCCTTTTCTAATAAGGTCAAGTATACACTACTTAGGCTCTTTAGACTGGTGAAACTAGCCGAAGCTACTGATCCAAGACCCAAACTAGTTAGACCAAAATTTTTCAAAAAATAATTTTGAAAATGAAATTTCATTTAAAGACTTTGTCAAGGAAAGGGTTGATGATCCAATAAGGTTATGGCCAAAAAAGGCCTAGTGCCTCGCCAAGACCTAGAAGCCAATTTTTGAAATTCAAATTCAATTTATTCTTTGTTAAATTCGAATCTAACATAAATTTTCAGTTAATCTTAGATTCAAATATTCTTTTTCAAAATAAATTCAAAACTAATTGTTTTTAAAATTAATTTAACCTTTTAAAATTAACCATGTTTTTTTTCAAACTTAAAATTTTCATTTTTGTTAAAATATCTCACAAAACCCATAAGGTTAACATGTTTGATCACGTAAAACTGGGTGAGATATCTAGGACCTAAAAGCATAATTCACTATCTTTTTAAATAAAAATATTTGCAAAAGTTATTCAAACTTACCTCTATTTTCTTAATTTATTGTACTATACTCTACATTTTTATTCCTAACATTTTTTAATTTCATGTCAAATATCACAATAAAGAGAATCTAGGGCTTGTTTGATTTAGTCATTGATTGGTCAAACATAGTCAACATAGTCAAACCCTAGTCAACATAGACAAAACTAGTCAACACTGAAGTTCCTTAAGGTACTTAGATAAAGTTAGATAGTGTCAGATACAGGGGGAGTTTTTTTTTGTTTCTTTTTCAAAAAATTCAGATTTTTCAAAAACCTTATACTCTAAAACTTATTAACATTTCAAAATAAGGTTTCAAAAATTGGTTCAAAAACCTTGGTATATTACTCTCTCTTTGAAGAATTATTATCATTTCAAAATATTTTTTTCGAAAACTGTGTTATTATTCCAAATTGAGTTTTCAAAAATCTATCTCCTTGAAAATTATCATACTCAAAAGGTTGTTCAAAAATGTTCTTTTAATATTTATAAACCCTAAAAGACTCCTAGGAAGTGTCAAATTTAGGGGGAGTCTAAAAGAAAACTATCTGAATATTATTTTTCAAAAAAAAATTCTGACAATTACTTTTTGGAATTATTAGATAATTCTTTTGATCTGAACCAAATCCTAAGGACTCAGAGGAAATGGACTTGTGGTCAACAAGCTTCCTAGGACTGGGTCAAATTTAGGGGGAGGTCATATTAAAAAGAGTCAAAAACCTTATACTTTAAAACTTATTAACATTTCAAAATAAGGTTTCAAAAATTGGTTCAAAAACCTTGGTATATTACTCTCTCTTTGAAGAATTATTATCATTTCAAAATATTTTTTTCGAAAACTGTGTTATTATTCCAAATTGAGTTTTCAAAAATCTATCTCCTTGAAAATTATCATACTCAAAAGGTTGTTCAAAAATGTTCTTTTAATATTTATAAACCCTAAAAGACTCCTAGGAAGTATCAAATTTAGGGGGAGTCTAAAAGAAAACTATTTGAATATTATTTTTCAAAAAAAAATTCTGACAATTACTTTTTGGAATTATTAGATAATTCTTTTGATCTGAACCAAATCCTAAGGACTCAGAGGAAGTGGACTTGTGGTCAACAAGCTTCCTAGGACTGGGTCAAATTTAGGGGGAGGTCATATTAAAAAGAGTTATTAAACATTTCAAAATAATATATTTTCATGCACTACATTTTCAAAATCCTAGTGAAAGTATAACTTATCTTTTAAAATACTATTTTTCAAAACCTTTGTGGCTTATAAAATTGTTTTGAAATACTCTTTGAAATTATATTTACTTTAGTTTGGAGAATTTCCAGGACACTTAAGGAAATGTCCTTATAGTTAACATGGCTTCCTAGGATTGTGTCAGACTAGAAAAGAAATCAAGTCAAGTCAAGTTTTATGCTTTCAAAACTCATAGGCTTTGATACACAACTTTTTTAAAAAAACTTATTTCAAAATATATTTCTTTATTGATATATAGCCAAGGGGGAGAGAAAGAAAGAGAGAAAGGAATTTTTCCATACTTAACTTTTATCTCTTTTTCAAAAAGCAAAGCAAAAATTTCTAAGTACTTCAAATTGTCTTTATGTACCAAGTGCTGTAAGATTTCAGACTACTGTCAAAATACTTCAAGTGCTGTCTGTTAGGATCGATATACCTTGCTAGAGGGGGGGGGGGTTAATAGCCCTTTGTCGAACCCCTTCTGCCTACAAGATTGTTAGCGCAGCGGAAATACAAATAACACAATAAATACAATGCTAACAAACCGTATTTAGTTGGTATCCACCCCGGCCGGGTGACTAATCCAACAATCCGTCGGTGGATCACTCCCCGGATAACCTCCGGCTAGCTCTCGTTGCTCCTTGTGGGTGGAGAAACCTCGCCACAACTCCAAGCAAACCTCTGAGCACAAAGACTACTATCTTGCCTTTAACCAAGACAAGATTCGTCATGAAACTCAGTAACCACGAAGTCCTCTTTAAATAGGACTCGGGGCTGATTTCACGCTACCAGTCGACTGCCACCAGGGCAGTCGACTGGTGCCAGCCAAATTCGACCGTTGACACCCCCAACGTTTGAATTTGCAAACTCACCAGCCACCTACCAGTCGACTGCCCCCAGGGCAGTCGACTGGTCCCAGGCTGAAACCCTTCTGTGAGTTCCATCAGTCGACTGTCCCCAGGCCAGTCGACTGGTCTACTCACTCACCTAAGGTTACCCTTCCTTAGTACATTCCACTCCGCACTCAAACCCTAGGATTTCCTGAGTACAATCACACTGCACTCGTACCCTCACGACTCGACTGACTCCTCCTCCGCAGCCTCGACTGTTGCCTTCGCGCCCTCTTCATCTTCGGCTCCTATCCCTCGGATGCACGCAAGCCTCCAGCTTGCCTCCATGCCATCCTTCACGCATGCCTCGAAGTCCGCGCCCATCAGCTCATCGTCCCTGCTCTCTAAGGTCCCTCAAGTGCGCACACAAGCCTCCAGCTTGTCTCCATGCCACCCTTCACCGTACCGAGGCCGTCTAGTCAAGTCCATATGCGTAACCTGTACAGCCTGCACACTCAACATACGCATATAAGAATACAAGGATAATCCTAACTTAAACCCTTTGCCCAAACATCAAAACCCATGGTCACACTGGACCATCTTAGGGTCGATTGGTCCAATAATCTCCCCCTTTTTGATGTTTGGCAATACGTTTAAGTTAGGGAAAGCAAAACAATAGTCAATAGAAAAAACAATGCTCAAATCATGCATATGCAATGCATCATGGATCCTATCCCAAGGCATCCCACACCTGACCCTCCAAGTTAGGACTTTTTCACACCTAACTTCCCAAGTTAGGAATTTTCACCAAAACGGGTTTTTTAAAGCTTCTGCAAAGCTCCCCCTACATTGGACTTACAAAGGCTTTTTAAGAACCTCTCCAAGGTTCCCCTTACGCCAAGGATGGAGCAACCATGCTCCCCCTTAATCTCAGCTCCCCCTAAACCTAGGGTTTCTAGCAAAGGTGTGTTTGGTTTCCCAACTTAAACATAACACTTCTCCCCCTTTGCCTAACATCAAAAAGAACCCAACAATATCCCAATTATCGGTTCTTTTAATCCCCAATGACCATAAACAATGTGTACTAACCCCCCATACACTTGTTTTGCATCATTTGGACCCCAAACCAGCTGTTGATACAAAAATCAGCCCTGACCAGTCGACTGCCAAAATGGCAGTCGACTGATACTCTGAAAGTCTGAAATTTTAGCATTTCCGACGAACTTCAGAAATGTACCAAAAATTCAACAAATCTCCAAAAATTCCCAAATTTTGTGGAGAGATTTGTGGTACCCATATCTACTTGGAAAAAATACATTTCAAAATGTATCTATCACCATTCCCATGTTTGACACAAAACCCAAAACTAGCCAATAACTTCAATCAAACCTTGACCTAAAGTCTTAGTTTTGGTTTCCTCTTGATGTCTTTGCCCATGCCACCCCACAATGCATCCCTAGCATTGATTTACATGGCAATTACACACCAAAAACTAATTTTCATGCAATATGACCCCAATGTCATATTTCCATGCATGAAACTCAAAAACACAGTGCCAAAACCCAAGAATTGAGACTCAAGTCCATCTCAAATTCTTTTGGCACACTCCATGATCTATCTAGACCTCTAGGAGCACCCCCTCCCACAGTCCATTCACCATATATCCCAAAGGCTCCTAGAGCACCCCCTTGAGCTCTTAGCCCTAGACACTTCCCTAGGAGACTCAACCATCACTAGGCCACACCGGTGTACCTCTGGTGACTCTTGGCCTAAAAACTCACCCCTCTTAACCTTGGACCCCTTATCCTTAGTTAAGACCTTTTTATTCTCTTTAAATGGCATTCCCTTACCATTTTTAGACTCCCCCTTCTTGCCATAATCATATGCTACCCTAACATATCTCTTTCCCTTGGCATGGGAGACCTTAGATCGGTATCCTAGGCCCGATCTATCATTGGTGCGGTTTAGACCACCCAACACCATGTCTAGACCCTTTGATCCAACAGTGAATCTTTCTAGGGCCTTTTCTAAAGTATCAAGTCTTGCCCTCAAGGCTTGATTTTCCTTTTCTAGCCCTTTAACTTTGGATTCCATGTGTCCACTTTGGACATTTCTAGATCTACCCATTCTCTTAGGCACATTCTTCCCTTTGTTGGGTTTAGTACCATGATTCTTAGGTCTAGAGGTCTTGGGTTGATCATGATGCATGCTTCTATTCCTATCATTATATCTAAATCCAAAGTTATGCACCATTAGACATTTTTCATTAAAACTAGCATGCATGGATGGATAATTAGCATGTTTTTTAAAATGCAAGGAAGAACTTGAAATTGAATTGCATTTTACCCTAGGGTTAGGAATTACCTCCCTTACCTTTGTAGTCCCTCCTTGTTGTGGGCTTCTTCTCTTGCTCTCCTCCTTCTCCCATCTTCTTAGATGCTCCATTTTCTTGAACTCTTTACTCCTTGGGCACTTGGTGTGGTAGTGCCCCAATTCTCCACATGTGAAACATCTAATCTTCTTTTTCTTTTCTTGGGCTCCTTCAATCCTACAACCCACGTTAGATTTAAAGGAACTTGAAATGGGTTTAGATTTTACCTCCTTCTTACAATTTGGGCACTTGTCCTTGTAGTGCCCCTTTTCGTTGCAATCAAAGCATGTGATGTGTTCTTTTCTCTTGACTTTGGTGGAGGTGGAGGCTAGGTTGACTTCTTTAACCTTGGATGATGTAGATGCTTCCTCTTGATCCGGCATGATTGAAGGTCTCTCCTCCCCCTCAATCCTTGAGGTGGAGACCTCTTCCTCTTCTTCTCTTGAGGAGGTTGTGTTGGTGCAGAATGCACCTAAGTCAAACCTATATTTTGATAATGGCAACATAGATCAAAAGTTAAGTCCTTGTTTTCTAACAAGTTAATCAAGTGTGCAATGAAAGCCCTAGCAAAGGACCGCTAGGCACTGGCGAAGGAATGCCAGAGTTAAAAGCCCTAGCGAAGGACTGCTAGGCACCAGGCGAAGGACAATCTGGGACTGAAGACCTAGCGAAGGACTGCTAGGCACCGGGCGAAGGGTAGCTCGGTATCCAAGCCCTAACAAAGGACCGTCAGGCAAAAGTCCAACCAAAGGAGCGGTTGGCAACAGGTAAATTCTCCCGAGAGGAGTAGGTGAGGACGCGTTCCCCGTCGAGGGAACAGTAAGCGTCGGTTCGACCTAGGACTCCATTTCGGAGACCAAAGTCAGAACCAAGACAGCTAAGGCTGTATAAAATAAATAATTAATTGTGTTATTGTGTTTTGGACTAACCCTGGATGCAGGACCGAAGGAACGTGTGTCTGCAACTCAGAGAGCCTCAAAGGAGTGAGGCAGCAGCTGAGCAGGGCGCCCTGAGTGTCCAGGGCACCCCCAAGGTGAACCAGAACCAAGTGAAGCAAAAAGGGCTTCGGCTGCCTATTGGGCAGGGCGCCCTCAGCAGCCAGGGCGCCCTCAGCAGCCAGGGCGCCCTCAGCAGCCAAGGCGCCTTGGGCCCAGGTCTGCGAAGCCTCGTCTTTATCCACAGCCGAGATCTCTGCGCGGAAGAAGTCAGCCAAGGAGCCCTCTGCGACCAGGGCGCCCCCAGAGTCAAACTTATCCCTATTCGGATGGGATAACTGTTGACCGAGCTAAATTCGGATCGGCTGACACGTGGCAGGGCACCCCCGACGTCCAGGGCACCCTAGGTGCTATAAATAGCACCCCTCGACCCCAAGCTTCACATCAACTTGATTCAAAAGCTTCCACGCTCTTCTACGCTCGTGCCTTGCTCCAGAAACGCCTCATCTCGAGCCGACGACGTCCCGCTGCCCCGAAAAAGAATCGATACACTCCGGACGTCGGTAACGAAGTGCTTAATATTTTATTATTATTTTATTGCACTCTCTTTGTAATTGAAATCATTGTAACCTATTTGCGCGATTATAGAATTGCCCAAACTAAACGGTCAACGACCGTGGGCCTTGGAGTAGGAGTCGACACAGGCTCCGAACCAAGTAAAAATCACTGTGTCTTTGTGCTGTGTCTCGTATTTTTATTTCCGCTGTGCACCTACTCTTAGTTTTCCGAAAAAGAGTGATTTCCGATATTCACCCCCCCTCTATCGACTTTTCACGATCCAACAAGTGGTATCAGAGCGGGGAATTCAATCTTGGTGCAACCACCAGTTTGAAATATTTTTTTTCGGATTTTTTTTAATTTCTTATAATTATCTTTATCCCGCACTGCTAATCCAAGACCAAGTCTTGGGACACTTTTTTTGTAAAATTTCCTTTTACAGAACAAATGTCTATGCAAGAGGGATTCAGCACCGTTAGACCTCCACTCTTCAATGGAGAAGACTTTTCCTACTGGAAAAGTCGCATGGAGGTCCACCTGAAAACTCAGGTGGACATGTGGATCATTATCCAGTCCGGTCTGGAGATCCCCGAAATGCAGAAGGACTTCCATAAAGCTACTCGGAGTGGGACAACACTCTAAAGCGCAAGATAGAAGCCGACGCAAACCCTACAATGCGGGCTGACAAAGGAAGAGCTGAACCGAGTGGGCCCCTTCAACAGTGCAAAAGAGCTATGAACAAAACTGATCGAGCTGCACGAAGGGACTTCGGACACCAGGATTAGCAAAAGGGATCTGCTACTGAATAAACTCTACACTATCAAGATGGCCGACAACGAAATAGCAGCCCAGCTCCACGCACGAATCCAGGAGGTAATGAACGGTCTTCACTCAATAGGTCACAAGGTTGAAAACCGTGACCTAATAAGGTATACTCTAAACGCCTTTCCTAGAAACACCTTGTGGGCATCTATGGTAGATGCATACAAGGTCTCTAGAGATCTTTCTAAAATAAAACTAGATGAATTATTTTCTGAACTAGAACTGCACGAACAGACTAACACCAATTCGGTCGAAAAAGGTATTGCTTTCATTGCAGGTAAAAACTTAAAGACAACGAAGAAGAAAACTGAACCTGAACCCGAGTCTGACACAGACTCAGAAGATGAAGAAGGAGATCAAACTAAACTGGTCCGGCTCGCTCGAAACTACTACAAGGAGCTGAAGAACCGAACCAACAAACGAAAAATCGGCCGAAGAAAGGACGAACCAACTGAACCAGCAAACAAGCCCAATGTGATCTGCTACGAGTGCAAGAAAAAGGGCCACTACAAGTCAGAGTGCCCTAACCTAAAGGAGACGAAGAAGCCGAGAAGAAAGAAAGCACTGCAAGCAACCTGGGACGAGTCTTCCTCAGAAGAAGAAGAAGAGGCACCCCAGTCCAACCTCCTAGCTCTGACCGCCTCAGATAAAGTCGAGACAGAGTCAGAATCAGAACAAGAGGACGGCGAGCTGACCTTCACAGAGGACGGAGAAATTAAGGTAACAGGTTTTAATAGATTACAGTTAACTGAATTGATTTCTTTTCTTTCTCGAGATTTGGCAAAAGCTAAACTCCGGGTCGAATCCCTCCGACAGGAAGTAAAACTCCTGAAAGAGGGAGATGACTCTAAACCCTTGATCGAGAAGGTTCAGGAAGGAACTTCTATTCAAATTGAAAAACTTGAAAAGGAGAACTCCTCCCTGAAAACTCAGGTTAAGGAATTTAGAACAGCTTTAGAACGATTTACATCTGGTTCCAAGGGTCTTGACATGATCCTTGGAAAACAAAAATCAGTTCTAAATCGATCTGGACTTGGCTACCGAACCAAATCCCGACAAAGATCATATTTGACTGTACTGAATCAGTCCAGAGGAAAAATTCAGGCATGGGTACCTAAACTATGCCTGAACCAACCTACTGGATTAAATCAGTATTGGATCCCCAAGGACAAGATTCACATCTTGCCTAACCATCACCGTGGCTTTAGTCTAGGGGGAGCCAAACTGAAAACTATTTTTATTATTAGATAAACTTGTTATTCCTGATTTAAATTGCTTGATTGATTGATTAGTTATTTTCTGCAATATACCATGCTTAGACTTAGGCTAGCTTAAGGACTGAACAAACTTAGCTGAAATTTGACAACATAATATTGGGTGGAGGTGAGATGATAGTACGTTAGGGAAGCCAATTTGGCGGAACTAGCCGAAGCTACCGATCCAAAATTCAAACTAGTTAGACCAGTAATTTTTCAAAGAATAATTTTGAAAATGAAATTTCATTAAAAGGCTTTGTCAAGGAAAGGGTGGATGATCCCATAAGGCTTCGGCCAAAGAAGGCCTAGTGCCTCGCCAAGACCTGGAAGCCAATTTTTGAAATTCAAATTCAAATTAATTTTTGTCAAATTCGAATCTAACACAAAATTTCTGCTAAGTATAGACTTAAACATCTTTTCAAAAATTTCAAAATTAATTAATTAAGTCTTCAAAATTTAAATTATCCTTCAAAATTAATCAAAATTTTCAAAATTTTCAAAAAACTATCAAAACCTGTCTCACAAAACCTATAAGGTTAACGTGATTGAAAACCCTAGATTTGGGTGAGACAGACTAGGCAGTGAAACTCAATTTAAGCTATTCCTGATTCTAATTGGATCCAAATCAAGAAAATTCTTTATGCGTAGGAACATAAAGATTTGGACCAATGGATGTTGGATAGCGGTTGCTCCAGACACATGACTGGAGATAAATTGAAGTTCACCAAGCTCAAACTCAAAAACCAAGGCTCAATGGTATTTGGCAATAATGCCACACTCAAGGTAATTGGGTCAGGTAACATTGAGCTTAAATCTGATTTCATTATTAAGAAAGTTTTATTGGTTGAAAACTTTAATTTTAACTTGCTTAGCATAAGTCAGTTATGTGATACTGGTTATAGAGTTACTTTCAACAGTTCCAACTGCCTAATTAGAAATGAACAAGACTCAGAAATCATACTTAAGGGCACTAGGAAAAAATGTATACACTATAAA
>JAGFNQ010001622.1:483311-584487 GCA_024364735.1 Boesenbergia rotunda
GAAAGACGGTATGTTAGTTGGTTCCTCGAAGAAAGGTTCTAAGAGAAAGGCCAAAGAACAGAATAAGGGAATGAAGAGAAAGGCCAAAAAGACTGAAAAGACACCAAAAGGCACTTGCCATCACTGCGGCAAGGAGGGTCATTGGTGAAGAAACTGCAAGGTTTATCTTGAGTCCTTGAAGAAGAAGGCATTCGATGGCCCATCCTTTTCAGGTATCTTCGTTATTGAATGTCACTCTATTTCCTCAACCACCTGGGTACTTGATACTGGGTGTAGCTCACATATATGTAATGACATACAGGGGCTAAGGAATAGAAGAAGACTCGTCAAGGGAGAAGCAAATTTGCGAGTTGGAAATGGAGCAAAGATTGCTGCTATTGCCATCGGAACATATTTGCTGAAGCTCCCTATTGGACGTGTCGTAGAATTGGATAATTGTTATTTTGTTCCTTCATTAATAAAGAACATTGTATCTATTTCATGTTTGAATGAAAAGGGTTATCATTTAACTTTTAGTAACAATTGTTGTTATATAACTTTAAATGAAGTTCTTTATGGGACCGGAACTTTGTGCAATGGTATCTACACGTTAGATTTATCCGGTGATGTTTTCAATATCGAAGTTAGCAACAAACGTGCTCGAATAGATAATCGAATAGACTCCTATACGTGGCATTGTCATCTTGGCCATGTAAGTAAGAAACGCATGACCAAATTACACCAATGTGGAATTCTGGAATCATTTGAACCCGGTTTATTTGATACATGCGAATCATGCTTAAAAGGCAAGATGGCCAAATTACCCTTTTCCAGAAAAGGTAAACCAGTGGGAGAATTGCTTGGTCTAATACATACTGATGTATGTGGACCAATGTCAACTCTTGCACAAGGAGGCTATAGCTACTTCATTACCTTTATTGATGATCACTCATGATTCGGGTATGTGTTCTTAATGAAACACAAATCTGAAGCTTTTGAGAAATTCAAAGAGTTCAGAAATGAAGTGGAGAAATAGCTTGGCAAAAGTATTAAAATACTTCGATCCGATCGGGGTGGTGAATACTTAAGTCAAGAGTTTCAAGATTATCTTAGGGACAATGGGATATTGTCCCAATGGACTCCACCGTATACACCACAGCATAATGGTGTATCTGAGAGGCGTAACCGAACCTTGATGGACATGGTTAGATCTATGATGAATCATGCAACTCTTCCAAAATCCTTTTGGGGCTATGTGCTTAGGACAACTGTTTACTTGCTAAATAGAGTCCCGATCAAGGTAGTCTCTACTACTCCATATGAGACATGGAATAGTAAGAACCCTCATTTATCTCACCTAAAGATATGAGGTTGTCTTGCTTATGTAAAGCGGACTGTATCAGACAAATTGGATGCTAAGTCTGATAAATGTCTATTTATTGGATACCCTAAGGAAACGAAAGGTTACCAATTCTATCATCCCTTGGAACAAAAGGTGTTTGTTTCAAGACATGCTGTATTTTTGGAAAAAGAATTTCTTTTACAAGAAAACAGTGGGAGTAATATTGAACTTGAAGAAGTTCAAGAAACTCCAATAGACATTACAGAGACACCTAGTCTAGACGCACAACCGAGAACTCATGATGATGAGCTATTAGTTGAACCTAAAACAACACCACTTCTTCGTAGGTCTGATAGGACACACAATATTCCAGAGAGATACGGATTTCTCATAAGTTAATCGAACGACGTGTTACTCATTAGCGATGACGAACCTATCAGTTATGAAGATGTTCTGAAAAGTTCAGAAAGGGACAAATGGCTTGAAGCCATGAAGTCCGAAATGGATTCCATGTACGAAAATCAGGTATGGGACTTGGTTAACCCACCTGAAGGGATTAAGCCCATAGGGTGCAAGTGGGTTTTCAAGAAGAAAACCGACATGGAAGGTAATGTTGTTACCTTTAAGGCTAGATTAGTGGCAAAAGGATATCGTCAGAAACAAGGAATTGATTATGACGAAACCTATTCGCCAGTAGGTATGCTTAAATCCATTCGGATGCTCCTGGCCATAGCAGCTCATTATGATTATGAAATATGGCAAATGGATGTGAAAACAACTTTCCTTAATGGAAACCTGCTTGAGGATGCATACATGATACAACCTGAAGATTTCACATCGGTTGACAAAACCAAAATATGCAAGCTTCGGCCATCCATATATGGACTAAAGCGAGCATCCAGGAGCTGGAACATCCGTTTTGATGAGACAATCAAAGAGTTTGATTTCTCACAAAATCCTGACGAACCTTGTGTATACAAGAAGGTTAGTGGGAGTGCAGTCGTATTCCTAGTATTATATGTCAATGACATATTACTTATAGGAAATGATATATCAGTCTTACAGTCGGTTAAAATTTGGTTGTCTAAAACTTTCTCCATGAAAGACCTGGGAGAAGCAACCTATATCCTTGGGATTAGAATCTATAGAGATAGATCAAAACGGTTCCTTGGTCTTTCACAGTCTACATATATAGACCGAGTGCTAAAAAGGTTTAGCATGTCAGGATCTAAGAAAGGTTACCTTCCCATCAGGCATGGGATCAACCTTTCAAAGTCTATGTGTCCGCACACAGAAGACGAGAGGATTTGCATGAATAAGATTCCTTATGCATCCGCGATAGGATTTATCATGTATGCTATGTTATGTACTAGGCCCGATGTATCGTATGCTCTGAGCGTCACGAGCAGATACCAGTCTGATCCAGGAATGGATCATTGGACGGCTGTCAAGACAATCCTTAAGTAGTTGAGAAGAACTAAGGATGTGTTCCTAATATATGGAGAAGGTGATATGGTGATACGTGGGTATACAGATGCCAGTTTCCAGACAGATAAGGATGACTCCAAATCTCAGTCTGGATACGTAATTATCTTGAATGGAGGCGCAATAAGTTGGAAGAGTTCCAAACAAGACACCGTAGCGGATTCTACCACGGATGCAGAATATATTGCAGCTTCGGAAGCAGCAAAAGAAGCAGTCTGGATCAAGAAGTTTGTCTTAGAACATGGCGTGGCTCCAACCATTGATGAAGCAATACCGGTTTACTGCGACAACAATGGAGCTATTGCACAAGCAAAGGAACCAAGGTCTTATCAGAGATCCAAACATGTGCTTCACCGCAATCATCTGATCAGAGAGATTATAAGTAGGAATGATATACAAATTGAGAGAATTCCCACTGAAAGGAATTTAGCGGTGTTGGGACCGGGTGCATGTCGACAAGGATACGAGTTCGTAAAATTCAAAATTTTTACGTGCAGCGGAAGAGTTTGCATAAAATAATTTCCTAAATTATTTTAACTTCATATCTAGCATGCAATCCTATGGTGTGTTGACATAATCATAAAATAAAACTTTGCAGAAAAGTATACTAATTTACCAAGTACCTCTCATAACTCGAAGTAAGGGACGAGATCCAACCGTAGCGTCCCTTGGAAGCTCCACCTCTATTCGCGTCCACGCCGAGTTCTCTTCGGGATGACTTCACAAAGTCACGAGTTTTGTGCCGACGAGAACTACTAGATTCTCTATAGGCACAACTTGAAAGATCAAGAGAGGAGTTAGAAACTAACCAACAAGAAGTAACGGAATCGTATTCCGGGAGGAGAGGAGTCGCTATCCGCTTCTTCTTCTTCTTGTTCGGGTTCTTCTTCTTTTAGTGGCTCACAGCAACACCTCCTTGGTGTTGTGATTGGGCGCCGGCCCTAGAGGAACTAGGGTGCGTCGGCCCTAGAGAGCTAGGGTGCGCCGGCCCTAAGGAAAGAAGAAGAGAAGGAGGAGAGAAGAGAAGAGAGAGAGGGAGAGAATAATTAATCTCTTAATTGATTGGAATTAGGGCTAGCCTTTGGTTCCTTTATATAGTAGCAACTCCTTTGCTAAGTCTCCCTCTAAACCGAATTAACGGAATTAGTTATAAGAAATTTATCTTATAAATTTTCTTATTAATTATTCCGTTTAAACCGAGTCTTTATTATAAACTAATTTATAATAAAAACTAATTCTTCTTCTTTTTAAATTATGGAATAAATTTTATAAGAAATTTATAAACTTTCTTATTATGGATAAATCAATTCATAATTGATTTTATAAAATTAAAATAAACCAATTCATGGATTATTTTAATCTTCTATAAAAGAATAAATTTCTATAAATTTTATTTATATAAATTTCTATAAATTTTATTTATATAAATTTCTTTATACAAATTTATTTATCCATAATTTATAAAATAAATCGCGCTAGATTTATTTTATTAATTAAACCAATTAAATTGGTTTTCTCCTTTTATTTGGCCGGCCACCAAAGGGGGTTTTGACACCCTCTTTGGCCGGTCAAACCAACCCGAACCGCCGCGAATCAAACTCATTTAATTCGCCCAAAAAGCCTTCAAAAGACTTAGCCATTTTTAGCTTCCATTGCGCCTCTGATAAATTAAGATTCGACTTATTTCTCTTGATCGGAAAATCCAATTTTCAACTCGTTTTAAATCCCTCGGATTACTCGTATTGCGTGTGACTAAATAGGCTTTCGATTTATGTTGGCCGTCTATAATTAACCCATTAATTATAGAACGATCATGAGTGGCACCTAGTAGTACATCATGATCCCCAATTAATCGAAAGATCAACGGTTTGACCTCAGAAGAAATTATTCTGAAACCCTTTAGCAGCTCTAATGAATCGTGCCCCATTCCCTTCACCACCTTATACCCACTTGGTTCAGGACACGGTCTATGGTGTCAGTCCCCACTAGGCTGACTACGTCACACCTAGCCCAAGTAGCGTCTTTCTCGTCCTTTGGATTTCTAATTACTCTCATGTATTTTAGAGACTCGCACTCTAAACATGATATACTTTGGCCAGAGGTTTTGAGTAACAATCCGATGATAGGCCTGGGTATACAACTCCTCGCAAGGAGTGGTGAATCATTTGTAGGCTCTTCAAACATCTTCGGGCACTTCGGCTTATACCCAATCATCCTGGGTCCACACCTCCTTGGAGATGTTTGCATAAGATGTTAAAGTATAAGTCTCCATGACCAAGATGACTTGAACACTGCAAGTCAAAGGAACATCGCACTTAAGCCGCAGTAAGAACTTCATTGACATATCTACATGTAGATTCTCATATGAAGTCTTACAGCTAGTCACTCCAATGAACTAGTTCCCTTAACTAGCATCCATGTTTATCTCCGGACATCCCAATGTCACCAGCCAATGAGAATCAGCTGATTAGAGAATAACCCATGCTAGTCTCAACAGAATTGATAGTGTCCATATTTATCAATTCATCGACTAGGGATATTTTCAATACTTCACATTTGCACATTAGAGATAATCACTAGTTGTGATCCCATCACAAATTCTCTTATGCTGTGAGTTGTATTGCGGACATTCAGTAGATGAGTTTAAGATCCCAATCAAATACACAAAACATGTATACTCAAATAGTGAATTATCATTTATTAATATAAATGTTTACATCATAAGGTGATTGCCTTAGGACACTTCTCTCATATCACTAACAACCGGATCCTTTAACTAAGGCCTTGCCTCAAAGTAAGTTTGAGGGTCATGTTAGAGCCTGTGGTATTGGATACCATAGCGATTGGCATTAGGCCAAGTGGGAGTTTGTTAGTAATATGAGAGAAGTGTCCTAAGGCAATCGCCTTATGATTGTAATCATTTACTTTAATAAATGAATATTCACTATTTGAGTATATATGTTCGTGTATTTGATTGAGATCATAAACTCATTTACTGAATGTCCACAATATAATTCACAGCATGAGAGAATTTGTGATGAATTCACAACTAGTGATTATCTCTACATGTGCAATTGTGAAGTATTGAAATTGTCCCTAGTCGATGAATTGATAAATACGGACACTATCAATTCTGTTGAGACTAGCATGGGTTATTCTCTAATCAGCTGATTCTCATTGGCTGGTGACATTGGGATGTCCGGAGATAAACATGAATGCTAGTTAAGGGAACTAGTTCATTGGAGTGACTAGCTGTAAAATTTCATATGGTAATCTACATATAGATATGTCAATGAAGTTCTTACTGCAGCTTAAGTGCGATGTTCCTTTGACTTGCGGTGTTCAAGTCATCTTGGTCATGAAGACTTATACTTTGACATCTTAAGCAAGCATCTCCAAGGAGGTATGGACCCAGGATAATTGGGTATAAGCCGAAGTGCCCGAAGATGTTTGAACAGCTTACAAAGGATTCACCACTCCTTGCGAGGAGATGTATACCCAAGGCCTATCGTCGGATTGTTACTCAAAGCCTCTGGCTAGAGCATCACATGTTTCGAGTATAAATCTCTCAAAAACATGAGAGTAATTAGAATCCGTTGGACGAGAAAGACATTACTTGGGCTAGGTGTGACGTAATCAGCCTAGTGGGGATTGACACACATAGACCGTGTCCTGAACCAAGTGGTTATAAGATGGTGAAGGGAAGGAGGCACGATTCATTAGAGCTGCTGAAGGGTTTCAGAATTATTTCTGAGGTCAACCGTTGATCTTTCGATTAATTGGGGATCATGATGTACTAGGTGTCACTCATGATCGTTCTATAATTGGTTAATTATAGACGGCCAACATAAATCGAAAGCCTATTTAGTCACACGTACTACGAGTAATCCGAGGGATTTAAAACGAGTTGAAAATTGGATTTTTCGATCAAGAGAGATAACTCGAATCTGAATTTTTCAGAGATGCATCAGAAGCATAAAATGGCTAAGTCTTTTGAAGACTTATTGAACGAATTAAATGAGTTTAATTCGTGAGATCGAGGCTTGGGTTTGGCCGGCCAAAGAGGGTCCCCACCCTCTTTGTTTGGCCAACCACAATAAGAGGGAAGAACCAAATTGTTTGGTTCAAATTTATAAAATAAACCGCGCGTGGTTTATCTTATAAAATTATGGATAAAGAAATTTGTATAAAGAAATTTATATAAAGAAATTTATATAAAGAGATTTATTTTTCATGGAAATTAAAATATATTTTGGATTGGTTTATTTTATTTTATAAAATCAATAATGGATTGATTTACCATGATAAAGAAATTTATATAAAGAAATTTCATTCCTTAATAAAAGGGGAGACATGGTTGTTTTTATTATAAATTAAGTTATAATAAAAACTTGGCATAACGGAATAATTCATAGAAAAATTTATAAGATAAATTTCTTATGAAAAATTTATTCTGTTAAGAGGAGACTTGGCGATTAAGAGGCTACTATATAAAGGTACCAAGGCAAGGCTTGGAAATTAATCCAAGAGATCAAGGATTCTTGCCTAGCCTCTCTCCCTCTCCCTCTTCTAGTGCTGCAGGCCCTAGAGCCCTCCCCCTTTGCCGTGAGCTTCCACCACCAAGGAGAAGCCGAAGAAGAAGAAGAAGCGGGCGCGACTCCTTCCTTCCTCCCGGAATCTTGATTCCGTTCTTCGTTTGGTGGTTAGTTTTTCATCTCTCTATTGGTATTCTTATCGTGCCTTTGGAGAATCTAGTAGTTCTTGTCGGCACGAAACTCGTGGCTTTGCAAAGTCATCCCGAAGAAAACTCGACGTGGACGCGAATAGAGGCGGAGCTTCCAAGGGACGCTACGGTTGGATCTCGTCCCTTTCTACGAGTTACGCGAGGTATTAAGTAAATTAGTTTACTTTTTGCAAAATTTAAATGTATGACCATGTCTCCACAACATAAGGTTGCATGCTAGATACGTGGTTAAAATAATTTATGAAATTATTTATGCTAAAACTTCCACTGCACGTAATAAAATTTTAAAAATTACGAACCCGTATCCATGTCAACATGCTCTCGGTCCCAACATCTAGTACACTGTGTTTAGGATCATTGGGTATTCAAAGAACCAATAATTGGGATATTGTTCAGTTCTTTTTTTATGTTAGGCAAAGGGGGAGAAGTGTTAGGTTTAAGTTGAGAAACTAAACACTCCTTTGCTAGAAACCCTAGGGTTAGGGGGAGCTGAGATTAAGGGGGAGCATGGTTGCTCCACATTCTTGGCGTAAGGGGAACCTTGGAGAGGTTCTTAAAAAACCTTTGTAAGTCCAATGTAGGGGGAGCTTGGGAGATGCTTTAAAAAGCCCCAATTTGGTGAAAAATCCTAACATGGAGGGTTAGGTGGTGAAAAATCCTAACTTGGAAGGTTAGGTGTGAAAAGTCTTAACTTGGAGGGTTAGGTACTGAAAAATCCTAACTTGGAGGGTTAGGTGTAAGATGCCTTGGGATAGGATCCATGTATTCATTGCATATGCATTTATTTAGCATAGTTTTTGCTATTGACTACTATTTTACTTTCTCTAACTTAAACGTATTGCCAAACATCAAAAAGGGGGAGATTGTTGAGGCAATCTGTGGTCTAGAATGACCAAGTGTTTTGATGTTTGGGCAAAGGGTTTAAGTTACGTTTACCCTTGTATTCTTATATGTGTATGTTGAGTGTGCAGGTTGTACAGGTTACACATATGGACTTGACTGGACGACCTCAGTAAGGTGAAGGGTGGCATGGAGACAAGCTGGAGGCTTGTGTGCACCCGAGGGACCTTGGAGAGCAGGGACGATGAGCTGATGGGCCCCGACTTCGAGGCTTGTGTGAAGGATGACATGGAGGTAAGCTGGAGGCTTATGTGCATCCGAGGGACGGGAGACGAAGATGAAGAGGGCACAAAGGCAACAGTCGAGGCTGCGAATGAGGAGTTAGTCGAGTCGTGAGGGTACAAGTGTTGTGTGAATGTACTCGGGAAGGGTTTCAGCTAGGGACCTGTTGACTGCTCTAGGAGCAGTCAACTAGTAGGTGGCTGGTGAGTTGGCTGAGAATTCCAACGTTGGGGGTGCAACGGTCGAATTTCAGTGGCACCAGTCGACTGCCCTGGGAGCAGTCGACTGGTGGCGAGGATTTCAGCCCGAGTCCTATTTAAAGAGGACTTCGTGGTGGCTGAGATCCTTGACGAAACAAGCTTGGTTAAGTCTTGTTAGTAGTCTTCTTGTGCTCAGAGTGTTCTTGGTGCTGTGGCGAGGTTTCTCCACCCACAAGGAATGACACGAGTTATTCAGAGGTTATCCGGGGATTGATCCACCGACAGATTCTTGGATTAGTCACCCGTCCGGGGTGGATACCAAGTAAATCTGCGTTGTTAGCATTGATTTGTATTGTTTATTATTTTTATTGTATATTCCGCTTGCGCAAACTAACCGTGTAGGAAGAAGAGATTCGAAAAACGCTATTCACCCCCCTCTAGCGTACCGCATTCGATCTTACAATAGGCGCCTTAGTTGTCCCAGGTGCTCAAGAATGCTAGTCGAGTTTGCAGATATGGATGAGGCTTTTTCGGGTGACATGGTAGGCGCCCAACAACAATCAGGTGGCCGAGAAGTAGCTATAAAAGGGGCTTCACCCCTTTGCCTTCGGACATCAACTCAAGCATTCATACACTCTATGCTAAGCTTCTGTGCTCAAGGCTTCTGCGCCGACAACATTCAAGATTGATGACACGCCGCTCCGACAATGCTTCGCTCACGTCTTAAGTGTCGTCGGTATAAGTTCTTATATTTAATTCTGTACTTAAGCTTCTACACTTGTACATCATTTTCTGAGCTATAGAATTGTCCAACGAAAATGGTCAAGGATCATGGGCCTTGAAGTAGGAGCCGTTACAAATTCCAAACCAAGTAAAAAAGAAAAGGTGTTAGCTATGTTTTACTTATTTCTGCTACATCATAATTCTATATTTTTGAAAAATTACGATATTGATATTCACCCCCTATCAATTACAATGATCTAACAAGTGGTATCAGAGCGGGTGGCTCAATCTTGGTGAAACCACCAATTGAGGATTTTTTTTTGAATTTCATTGTTATTTTCTGTCAAAAAAGGTATTATTACTAGATGGGTACATGATTTCGAGGAATTTATCTAAAATTAAACTAGATGAATTATTTTCTGAGTTAGAATTGCATGAACAGACTAATACTTCACAGGTCAAGAAAGGTATAACTTTTTTTGCAGGTAAAGTCTCAGGGAAACCGAAGAAGAAGAAGCCGCAACCGATACCTGAGTCCGATTCTGACTCAGAATCTAATTACGACGGAATCGATCATCCTGAGTTAGTCAGAATGACCGAAAACTACTACAAAATGATCAAGAGTCAAAAGAAGAAGAAGAAGAAGGTTTAGCAAAAGGATGATCCAGATGAACCAAGTACCAGTTAGAAGGGGAAGACCAAAGTAACCTGTTATGGGTGCAACAAGAAGGGTCACTACAAATCAGAGAGTGTCCCAACTTGAAGGAGGCTAAGAAGACTTGGAGGAAGAAAGCACTCCAAGCCACATGGGATGAGTCATCTTCGGAAGATGAAGAAGAAGCTCTGCAATCCAACCTCCCCGCACTAACGACCTCGGAAGAACTCAACAACGAATCAGAGTCGAACCGGAAGAAAGCGGAGGACCCAGAAAACTATCAATATCAGAAGACGGACAAATCACGGTAAGAGGTTATCCTAAATCCCAACTATATGATTTAATTTCTTATCTGTCCCGTATGTTGGTCAAAGCCAACGTTTGGGTTGAATCCCTCCGACAGGAAGTCAAAATCCTAAAGGAGGAGGTCAACTTAAGATCCTTGATTGAGCTAGTTCAGGAAGGAACCTCAACTCAAGTCCAGAAACATAAGGAAGAGCATTCCTCCATGGAAACTCAAGTGAAGGAACTTCGAGTTACGCTGGACCGATTTACTTCGAGTTCTATGAATCTTGACATGATTCTTGGAAAATCGAAATCAGTTCTAAATCGATTCAGACTTGGTTACTGAACCATCTCACGTTACATATCCTACTATTCTATTTTGAACCAAACTAGAACCAGAGTCCAAGCATGGGTCCAAAAGTTAAGCATGACTAATCATGCTGGACCAAATTAGTATTGGATCCCCAAGCACAAGATTCACATCCTAGATAGTCAATATCAAGGCTTCAGTCCAAGGGGAGCCAATAGAAAAACAATATACATAATTAGATAATCTTTTGTATGTTTCACTGAATTTTTGTTTGACACTTGCTAAACCTAGTATTAGGGCGGGGCGAGATGATAGTACGTTAAGGATGCTTGTCTAAGGAGTCAGGTAGGGTAAGGCGTACCCTATTTGGTCTTTTTAGCTCGGTGAACTAGCTGAAGCTACCTCGCTACATCCTCGACTAGTTAGACCAGAGTTTCACAAAGAGTAACTTGAAAATAAAATTTCTTTAAAAGGCTTTGTTTAGGAATGGGTCGTTGCTCCTATAAACAAGAAGGCCCCTGTGCCTTGCCAAGACCGGGAAGCCAATTATTGAAATCTATTTTCAACTTATTAATTGTTAAACCTGAATCTAACACATGGTTCAATCAAATCTTAATTTTTAACCTAAATTTAAAAGATAAGATTAATGCATCTTACAAAATAGATAAGGATTCCATGTTTTGTCACATAGAAATATGTGAGATGCTTAGGACCTAAAAGTTTAGTCCAACCCAACCAACCTTACAAATTGAATCAATCTCACCTTTAAGTTATGAAACTTAATTTGTAACATAATTCAACTTAATAATTTTCAAAATTTAACTTAATTTTTCAAAATTCAAGTTAATAATTTTCAAAATTTAATTTAATTTTTCAAAATCTAACTCAATATTTTTTCAAAATTCAATTTAATATTTTTTCAAAATTAAACTTAATATTTTTTTAAAAAATCAACTTAATATTTTTCAAAATTCATCTTATTATTTTTTTTTCAAAATTCAACTTAATATTTTTTTTTCAAAATTCAACTTAATTTTTTTTCAAAAATTCAACTTAATAATTTTCAAAATTCAACTTAATAATTATCAAAATCCCACTCAATTAATTTTTCAAAATGTAACTTATCACTTTCTTTTCTAAATTAATTTAACCTTAAAACAATCTTTTCAAAATTAATCCAACTTAGTCATTCTCAACCTAACTAATAAAACAAAATACCTGTTTCACAAAAACATCCATAGGAGTAACTTGACTGATAATTCAAATTGGGAGAGACAGACTAGGCAGTGAAAATCAATTAATCTATGTAACGACACGGAAAATCTCCTCAATATTTTTTTTAAAATATTAATCATGTCTAAATAAGTTTTTGAAGGAGATTAGAGATACTAGTACGAACCTTAGCCTAGTTACCCATAATTTCTCATTTAAATTGAGAAGCTAAGTACTAATGGGCTTTTCTAAGACCATGGTTATTAGTGGATTTTAGATAAAATTTAATATAAATATAAATGGGTTTTAATAAGGAATATTAGCATGATCATGGGGGAATTTTTGGGGAATTTTCGAAAATAATATAAAAAAATAAAATAAAATAAAATAGAAAAATAAAGTGCATGCACCAAGGATTGAACCTTGGACCTATGGTACCACCATGCATGTACTAACCAATTCACCTAGCAAGGGAGTGCTAGTAGAGGATGAAGTGGATTTTGGTTAAGGCTTAGGGAAAATGAAGAGTCATCAAGGGAAGAGACACCATGACTCTTCACTTGCCCTCCTTAATGTGGTATAAAGATGGCATGAGAGTTACATCTTCCCTTCTCTTCTTCATTTCTTACTCTTCCTCCTTGCTCTAGCCGAACCCCACAAGGGTTCTCCCCTTAGGAAAATTTTCCACCAAGGACTCCATCTTGAGGACTCAAGGCTATCTACTAGGCTACAAGGGCTAAGGAGAAGTTTGGAGCCAAGAAGGTTCTTTCTATTTCTCTATTCAAGGATTAAATCCAAGATAAGGGAAGGTAAGACCCCCTCACCTGTGGTATGATAGCTTCCAAGTTGTTTGTCATGATCTAAGTTCTTATTGGTATGCTATGTTGAAAAATCCATGATTAGGGCATGTGAAAGTTTTGGCCAAGCATGATTTTGAGGTTAAAATCATATGGAAAACCCCTATTATGTTTCCTAATGTTTATTCATGGTATGTTAGCATGAAAGTATGATTTTGGAAGTTTTTGTAGCACCCTAAAACCCCCTAGGGTTTCGGACACATCAAGGTTAAAGGGCTAGGGTAAACTTCAACCCTTCCAAGCATGATTAGTATGTTTCCTATGATACCTTATGGGTGATAATGGTGCTTTATATGAATTTTCCTATGGTCTTATTATCCCTCTAGGGTTTCGGCCAACTCATGGTTTGGGGCCTAGGACTTAGGGTTAAATCCAACCAAGGGTTCAAATGGTTTCCATGTCATGATATGTAAGGTATGGGATGTTAATCATGACCTAGGTAAATTTTCTATGGCTTTATGGTACCTTAGGGTTTTCGGCCAAGACCCAAAGCTAGGGTTTGAAATGGGCTAAGGTCTCAAGGATACATGTTTATAAATTACCATGATGTAAGTACATAGTTAAGCACGATGTAAGGATCTTTATATTACCAGAATCTTAGCTTATGTGTTATGTGACATGACCTTGTATGTTAGGTTCTATGTTATGCTTTGCTCATGAATATTTAGATCACATACCATGAACATATGTAGGTAATGTAGGGGTATGTTATGATAAATAGAATGATGCATGTAGAAGGTTAAATGCTTATAATGGATGTATGTGTATGAAGGTCTATGCATGTTTATGATGAATGCCATGAACCTAGGTAGTATGCACCGTGTGTATATGTAGCTTACTCATGCATGTTTTATGATGGATGCTAGGATTATGTATGCTAGATGAAATGTATCACATATGAATTTTATGGTTATTTATGTACCATGATCATGCAAGCATTATGAACCAAGATAATATTTATGCCTGGAAGTATGATTATGTATGGATGTCATGTTGTTATGAATAAAAGAAAATGAATAAAGGTGATGGTTATGCCTTAAGTATGAATGATAAGGATGGATGATAAGTATGAATGATAAGTATGAATGATAAGTATGAATGATGAAGGCATAACGATGTTATGAAGTAAGTATGAATGATGAAACATGCATAGTTATTTTATTTTATGAATGGGCTTGTACCAGACCGAAGTAAGGGTCCAAGGGATGGGCACCTTAAGAACACCCCGGTTCTGGACTACCGACTATGCTGTCCACGGTTCTGGGACTACCGCAGCTATCCAATAGGGATGGGCACCTTAAGAACGCTCCGGTTCTGGACTATCGACTATGCTGTCCACGGTGTTTGGAACTACCGTAGCTGTTCCTACCCTAGTAGGTCGGGGCTCGCTACTTTGTATTTACTTAGGGATGCGCGCTTATGATGTATATATGTGGTACAAGCCAGGGACCCCAATGATGTTATGTTTATGTTTTAAAAGCATGATTTTAAAATTAAGCATCCTTATATAAATGCATTTGACTCATGCATTCATTCATGTCATGCATCACGCCAGGGTAAGTATGTTTTATGCTTATGCTTATGATAAGTATGTTTTATGCTCATGCATGTTAAGAATTATGCCATGATAAGTATGCTCATGTATGTTAAGAATTATGCTATGATAAGTATGCTCATGTATGTTAAGAATCATGTTATGATAAGTATGCTCATGTATGTTAAGAATTATGCTATGATAAGTATGCTCATGTATGTTAAGAATAATGTTATGATAAGTATGCTCATGTATGTTAAGAATTATGCTATGATAAGTATGCTCATGTATGTTAAGAATCATGTTATAATAAGTATGCTCATGTATGTTAAGAATTATCCTATGATAAGTATGTTCATGTATGTTAAGAATCATATTATGATAAGTATGCTCATGTATGTTAAGAATTATATCATGATAAGTACGCTCATGTATGATAAGAATTATGTTATGATAAGTATGTTTCATGCCCATATATGCTAAGAATTATGCTACGCTAAGTATGTTTTGGTTTTATGCTTATGTTAAGAATCAGGCTATATTAATTATTCATATGCTTATGATTTACGCCAAGACCATGCTTATGTTTTATGTTCAGAATTATGTTATGTCAGATGCTTGATATGTTTATGTTTAAGTGATGTATAGTCTTAGTGAGTAGGTGTAACGCCCGAAAATTCTCGAAACTAATTTTAGAAATATCTTAGAATTTATTCCAAATTTATGGATATTTTTATAGAATTTTTCCGTAAACGAAAGTGGCAAAAAGGGATAAAAATAGAAAAATACATAAGTGAGAATTGATCCCTTCACCTACGCATGAGAGGAGGATGGGCGGACCAAGTGGGATAGTTGCTTTTGTTGAAATAGATTAAGGGAAACAATAGATAAGGTAGAATTAGTTAAATTTTTCCATAAGTATAAAAGGGAAACTTAGGGTTTTTATATTCATTCTTTCCCTCACATCCTCTCACCGCCGACCCCCTCTCTCCCTCTCACGATTTTTCTTCCTCTTCTCCTCTTCTCTTGCCGCCCAAGACAAAGGGGAACAAAGGGAAGGTCTCAAGAGGCCCTATTCTCCACGGGGACCCTCGTAGACGCGAGGAGAACGCCAAGAAGCAAGAAGAACGTTGTAGTTCGACGTTCCCTCAGGAATTTCAGATTTTTATTCGTAAGAAAACCTAGCGCAGGATGTAAGTACCCCTCACCTGCATTATAAGTAGTTTCGGTCGATTTTCCGTATGCTTTATCTCCTTATATGTATGTTCTATGATTAGAAATCGTAAATTATGAACAAGCACGCACGTTAGGTGTTTGTTAAAATGTTCAGTTCAGTTAATGCTATAAAAAGCATTAAAGAATAGAAATTCTTGCTCCAATTTATGATTGGGACCAAGGTCCAACGGGATGGGCTCCTAGTTGCCCCTAGGTTTAGATAACCTAGTAAAAGCAAGAATCAGAAAAAGAAAGAAAAGTATAAAGGACTATTTTATTTTCAGTTGGCATTGTACCGGACTTCGGTCCAGGGATAGGCTCCAAGTTGCCTCTAGGTTTAGATAACCTAGTATGGGATGGACTCCTAGTTGCCCCTAGGTTTAGATAACCTAGTAGAATCCTAATGGATTCGGGATTTGCTACCTCGGGTTTATTAGGGATGCGCGCACAGTTGGTACATTGCCGGACCCACAGCAGTTGATTATTATTTTCACCTACTATATGTATTTAGTTTTCAGAAATTCATATTGGCATGTGGTGAATTTAATAATTAGTTTTATGTTAGTTAGTTTCAGTTCCAGTTCAGATATGTATGTCATGCTATAGCTTACTTTTCAGTTTTAGTTCAGTATGTGCCATGTCTTAGTTACATGCCATGACATTCTATGATATGTAAGTTAGCATGAGCCTAGCATGATTTCTTATGGATATGAGTATGTATGTGCATAGCATGTTTTACAAAAGCATAATTCGAGTTTTCATAGGTTTGTGAGGCTAGATGGTATTTACTAAGCTTTATGCTTATTAGTTTGCATTTCCTTATACTGCAGATACAGGTAAAGGAAAGCACTAGTAGCGGAGGCGGTGGGCTTGATGCAAAGTGTGTGTGATGGTGGAGTTGGAATAAAAGTCTTCGGAACTTGCAAAGCATAGAAATAATCTTTATTATGTTTCTTTTAGTTTTTCCGCAATAGGTTATGTGAACCATGTATGAACTTAATTAGACTCGTTATTTGTGGTGCCTAGTATACTAAAGTAGTTTATTTACCTGTGTTAATACATGCTTAGCGAATGTTGAATGATATGAGTTACTACTTGCAATATGGTAATTTAGATCCATACTTAAGCTTTAGAGATAAGAACTTGATACTTTTGATTTATATTGCTAAATACTTGAGATATGCTTGTTCTAAGATTAATGCACTTTTTAGAATGACATGTAGTAGCTAAGGATGCTTTTAGATATGAGAAATGAATAGTTTCAATAAGAAGTTGATACGAACTTGACACATTCATGTTTATGCTTCTTCATGTCGTTTTATGATTTCTAAGTTGCTATACATGCTAGAAACCCTCCAAAAACATGTAATAAATGCCTTAGAATAGTCGTGGAACATTATTTATGCCATTATATTTGTTAGAAATGATTTTGGTACATTGTGGCTCAAGTTTGGTAAATTCTAGCAAATCTGAAAACTGGGATTTCAGAATTACCAGTCAACTGGGAAAATACCAGTCGACTGGTATCGGGCACAAAAACATTCTGTGGCCCGACCAGTCGACTGGCATATAAGCAGTCGACTGGTACTGTGTAAAACAAAAGTGGTGTAGAGCAGCTGGTTAGTGCTTTAGCCATGCAACGTAGAGGTTGGGGTATTGAATCCTGCCAAGATAATAAAATAACAGTTTTGCTTTATTTTGGGCAAATTAGTACTTTTAGCATGTTTATGAATTATTAGTTCAGTAAATAGTAAAATAAGAATTTTTAAAATTCTCCCAGTTGGTTTAGCATTTTTAGAAATCATTAATTAGTCAGTTAGTCAGTTAGTTAGTTAGTAGCGATCCGCCTTGAAGCTTAGTACCAGAAGGCGGGTCGTTACAGAGTGGTATCAGAGCAAGTTCCATCTTTCCTCCTCACACACATCAGCATCAGACCTGCAGCTTCCAAGTAAGAGTACCTCTCACATTACCATATTTTCTTGCTTTTAGATTTATAGTATTTTCATGTTATTCATGCTATCTATGTTCTAGTCAGTTCTTGTTTACAGTTAACGGGAGCATGTTTAATACTTTAGTTTATATCTGATAGCATATTTTTAGAATTAGAATATGAACTGTATGCCCTCTGTTATTTAGATAATGGCTAGAGGACGCCCAACTAGAAGGGCACCAGCTACTGAGCCTCAATAGGAGGCAACTGACATTGTGACTCCGCCTAATCTCGTTGAGATAGTGGCTCAGCTCTAGAGACAGATAGCTGAGCAGCAGCAAGAGATAGCCACTTTATGGGCTAATCAGCAGACCACACCTACTGCTACGCCAGGACCAAATGTAGAAACCCCAATAGTGACAGAGGTTCCACCTAGAGCACCAACCCCACCAATAGCACTAGAAGCCCCAGCAGTAGGGGCTAGAATAGAAGCATATCTGGTTCAGTGGTAGAAACTCAAACCAGAGACCTTTTCAGGCACTAGTGAACCGTGGGATGCACAAACCTGGTTCAAAACCCTGGAGAGTACCATGGAGCTTCTAGGCTGGCCAGTACATGAGAAAGTAAAGTGCGCCTCCTTCTGCCTAGCAGGAGATGCTAGAATGTGGTGGGAAAGGGTGAAGGCCAAGCGAGACATAACTCAGATGACGCGAGCCAACTTCGAAGCTGAGTTCTTCGAAGAATTCTTTCATATGCGGGTTATTAACCGGCATTATGATGAATTCACTAAATTTCGTCAAGGTAACCTATCAGTAGAGGAAGTCGTGAAGAGATTCAACAGACTGGCTCACCTCTGCCCTGAGCTGGTCAGCACTAAATGAGAGCGAGTCAGGCTAATGCTCAAGATGCTAAGGCCAGAAATAGCATTGAATGTGGCCAGCGGCGTCCATAGGCCGCAAACCTCAGAAGAACTAGTTAGCAGTGCTCTGATCACCGAGCACTACCTGAACAGCATGCAACAGCAGAAGTCAGTCATGATACAAAGTAAAGGCAAAGGCAGTTCAGGAACTTAGAAACCACAGGGCGTTCGCCGAGAAGATAGCTATACCTCCAGATGTACTCAGTGGCCAATTCCTAACCACCCTACATTCAGGAGAGATTATGGCGTCCACACACTGGCTCCGTGCAGTCAGTCGGCCATTCAGCAGCAGAGAGCTTATGGTGATCTGATAGTACTAATATGACAGATTATGATGTCATTTTNATCTCAGATAGGGACAGTAGGTTCACTTCACACTTTTGGGAGTGCGTACAGACAGCACTAGGCACCAAATTGATGTTGGGACCGGGTGCATGTTGACAAGGATACGGGTTCGTAAAATTTAAAATATTTACGTGCAGCGGAAGAATTAGCATAAATAATTTCTCAAATTATTTTTAACCACGTATCTAGCATGCGACCTTATGATGTGTGGACATGATCATAAATTAAAATTTTGTGAAAAAGTAAACTAATTTACTAAGTACCTCGCGTAACTCGAAGTAAGGGACGAGATCCAACTGTAACGTCCCTTGGAAGCTCTCCCTCTATTCGCGTCCACGCCGAGTTCTCTTCGGGATGACTTCGCAAAGCCACGAGTTTTGTACCGACGAGAACTACTAGATTCTCCAAAGGCACAACTAGAAAAACAAGAGAGAAAGATGGAATCTAACCACCAAGTAACGGAATCAAAATTCCGGGAAAGGAAAGAAGGAGTCGCGATCCGTTTCTTCTTCTTCGGCACCTTCTTGGCGGATGAAGCTCTCAGCCACCCTTGGGATGTGCGTCGGCCCTAGGGGAGGAGAGACAGCCGGCCCTAGAGAGAGAGGGGGGGTCGGCCCTAGAGAGAGAGAGAGAGTTAGAGAGAGAGAGGGAGCTACTAATCTCTTGATAACTCAATTGAGGAATTCAAGCCTAGCCTTGGTTCCTTTATATAGTAGCCTCTCCCTTGCCATGTCTCCCCTTTAACGGAATTAATGGAATAAATTTTCATAAGAAATTTATCTTATAAATTTTCTTATTAATGATTCCGTTATGCCAAGTTTTATTATAACTAATTTATAATAAAACAAATACATCTCTCTTTTTAATTATGGAATAAATTTTCATAAAATTTATTATATAAATTTTTCCATCATGGAAAAATCAATTCATAATTAATTTTATAAAATAAACCATTTAAAGTTTATTTTAATCTCCATAAAAAGAATAAATTTATAATATAAATTTTTCTTTATCATGGAAAAATCAATTCATAATTGATTTTATAAAATAAAATAAACCAATCCATGGTTCATTTTAATTTCCATAAAAAGAATAAATTTATTATATAAATTTTTCTTATCATGGAAAAATCAATTCATAATTGATTTTATAAAATAAAAATAAACCATTTAAAGTTTATTTTAATTTCTATGAAAATAAATTTATTTATCCATAATTTTTATAAAATAAATCGTGCTTGATTTATTTTATAATTTAAACCAATTAAATTGGTTTCTCTCTTTAGGTGGCCGGCCAAACCAAAGAGGGTGGGCACCCTCTTTGGTCGGCCACTCCAAGCTCTTCCCTCGTGAATTAAACTCATTTAATTCGCCCAATAAGCCTTCAAAAGACTTAGCCATTTTAAGCTTCCGTTGCGCCTCTGATAAATTCAGATTCGACTTATTTCTCTTGATCGAAAAATCCAATTTTTCAACTCGTTTTAAATCCCTCGGATTACTCGTAGTGCGTGTGACTAAATAGGCTTTCAATTTATGTTGGCCGTCTATAATTCATCATTTATAGAACGATCATGAGTGGCACCTAGTAGTACATCATGATCCCCAATTAATCGAAAGATCAACGGTTGATCTCAGAAATTATTCTGAAACCCTTCAGCAGCTCTAATATATCGTGCCTCATTCCCTTCACCATCTTATACCCACTTGGTTCAGGACATGGTCTGTGTGTGTCAGTCCCGACAAGGCTGACTATGTCACACCTAGCCCAAGTAGTATCTTTCTCATCCTTTGGATTTCTAATTACTCTCATGTATTTAAGAGCCTCATACTCTAAACATGATATGCTCTGGTCAGAGGCTTTGAGTAACAATCCGACGATAGGCCTGGGTATACATCTCCTCGCAAGGAGTGGTGAATCCTTTGTAGGCTGTTCAAACATCTTCGGGCACTTCGGCTTATACCCAACCATCCTGGGTCCACACCTCCTTTGGAGATGCTTGCTTAATATGTTAAAGTATAAGTCTCCATGACCAAGATGACTTGAACACCGCAAGTCAAAGGAACATCGTACTTAAGCTGCGGTAAGAATTTCACTGACCTGCCTATGTATAGACTACCATGTGAAGTTTTACAGCTAGTCACTCCAATGAACTAGTTCCCTTAACTAGCATCCATGTTTATCTTCGGACATCCCAATGTCACCAGCCAGTGAGAATCAGCTGATTAGAGAATAACCCATGCTAGTCTCAACAGAATTGATAGTGTCCGTTTTTATCAATTCATCGACTAGGGATATTTTCAATACTTCACAATTGCACATGTAGAGATAATCACTAGTTGTGATCCCATCACAAATTCTCTTATGCTGTGAATTGTATTGCGGACATTCAGTAGATGAGTTTAAGATCCCAATCAAATACACAAATATGTATACTCAAATAGTGAATTTTCATTTATTAAATAAATGTTTATAATCATAAGGCGATTGCCTTAGGACACTTCTCTCATATCACTAACAACTGAGGTTTAGCACAGCTTTCCATCCTCAGACAGATGGTCAGACAGAGAGAGTTAATCAAGTACTAGAAGATATGCTCAGAGTTTGTGCTCTAGATTTCAAGGGCAGTTGGTGCAGATACTTGTGCTTAGCGGAATTCGCCTACAACAATAGTTATCAGGCCACGATCGGCATGGCACCCTATGAGACTTTATATGGGCGGAGGTGTAGATCTCCTATCTGCTGGTACGAGGGTGGTGAGAGGCAAGAATTAGGACTACAGACAGATCTTATACAGGATACCACCGTAGCCATACAGCAGATCCGCCAAAGAATAGAGACAGCTCAAAGCCGCTAGAAGAGATATGCTGATACACGGCGCAGACCATTAGAGTTTGAAGTTGGGGATTCTGTGTTCCTCAGAGTGGCTCCCATGAAGGGAGTAATGCGTTTTGGGAAGAAGGGCAAGCTAAGTCCCAGATATGTAGGACCATACCCCATCACTAGAAGAGTTGGCAAAGTTGCTTATGAGTTAGAGCTACCTCAGGAGATGTCAGCTATCCACAATGTATTTCATGTTGCCATGCTGAAGAAGCATATCCCAGATGCCACCCAGGTGATAGAGCCACAGACGGTACAAGTCCGCGAAGATCTCAGCTATGATAGTCGGCCTATTCAGATAATAGACCGAGTAGTTAAGAAATTGCGGAACAAGGAGGTACCATTAGTGAAAGTCATATGGCAGAATCACAGAGTAGAAGAGGCAACATGGGAACCAGAGGACAACATGAGGCAGAAATACCCAGAGTTGTTTTAAGTTCGAGGACGAACTTTTTATACGGTATGGGGGATTGTAACGCCCAAAAATTCTCAAAATAAATTTTAGAAATATCTTAGAATTTATTCTGAATTTATGGATATTTTTATAGAATTTTTCGATAAACGAAAGTGGCAAAAAGGGATAAAAAGAAAAAAAGGTTCAAGTGGGATTTGATCCCTAAACCTAAGATTTGAGAGAGGAAGGGACTTACCAATAGAGCGATTTGGTTTTTGTAGAAATACATTAAGGGAAACAATAGATAAGGTAGAATTAGTTAAATTCGCCCCCCCCATAAGTATAAAAGAGGGAGTTACGAGTTTTAGGTTAATTTTCTCCCAACCCAGCGACGCCGACGCCCTCCCTCACGCACGCGACCTCTCCTCTCACCCTCTCTCCCGCGCGCGCGAACCAAGGGAAGACTCTCTCCCGCGCGCGCGAACCAAGGGAAGATCCAAAGGATTTAAGGAGGAGGCTACGTTAGGGAATCTCTCCAAGGAAGAAATCTCTATTAGAAGCTCTCCGAAACTCTAAGGATTGTTCCATTTCCCAAAAACCTACGCTTTAGAGTCGTAAGAGCAAGCACAAGATGTAAGTATCCCTCACCTGCAGTATAAGTAGTTTCAGATGACGTTTCGTATGCTTTATTTCCTTATATGTATGTTCTACGATTAGAAATCGTAGACTATGAACAAGCACGTTGTATTAACCCTTCAGATTAGTTTTAGAGTCTGAAGATATCCCTAGATGGGCTTGAGTGCACTTACCGTTCAGTTTCGGGTTAAGGAGCACGTTCGAGTGCCTAGGGAGCGACCTTAAAAGAAAAGAAAGGGTTAAGTCGCAAGGTGTTTGTTAAATTGTTAGGTAGTTAATGCTATAGAAACCATTAAAGAATAGAAATTCTTGCTCCAGTTTTTGATTGGGACCAAGGTCCAACAGGATGGGCTCCTAGTTGCCCCTAGGTTTAGATAACCTAGTAAAAGCAAGAATTAGAAAAGGAAAGAAAAGTATAAAGGACTATTTTATTTTCAGTGGCATTGTATCGGACTCCGGTCCAGGGATAGGCTCCAAGTTGCCTCTAGGTTTAGATAACCTAGTATGGGATGGGCTCCTAGTTGCCCCTAGGTTTAGATAACCTAGTAGAATCCTAATGGATTCGGGATTTGCAACCTCGGGTTTATTAGGGATGGGGACAGTTGGTATATTCCCGGGGCCACAGCAGTTGATTATTACTTTCACCTACTATATGTATTTAGTTTTAAGAAAATTAATATTAGCATGTGGTGAATTTAATAATTTGTTTTATGTTAGTTAGTTCAGTTCCAGTTCAGATATGTATGTCATGCTATAGCTTACTTTTCAGTTTTAGTTCAGTATGTGCCATGTCTCAGTTATATGCAATGATATTTTATGATATGCATTTTAGCATGAGCCTAGCATGATTTCTTATGGATATGAGCATGTATGTGCATAACATGTTTTCCAAAAGCATGATTCGAGTTTTCTTAGTTTTGTGAGGCTAGATGGTACTTACTAAGCTTTATGCTTATTAGTTTGCATTTTCTTATACTACAGATACAGGTAAAGGAAAGCACTAGTAGCGGAGGCGGCGGGCTTGATGCAAAGTGTGTATGATGGTGGAGTTGGAATAAAAGTCTTCGGAACTTGCAAAACATAGAATAACCCTTTTTATGCTTCTTTAGTTATTCCGCAATATATTATGTGAACCATGTATGAACATAATTAGACTTGTATTCGTGGTGCCTAGTATGCTTCTTTAGTTTTCTTGTTTATGCTTTTTTAGTTATTTCGCGATATATTATGAGAACCATGTATTAACCTGTTTAGACTCGTTATTTGTGGTGCCTAGTATATTAAAGTAGTTTATTTACCTGTGTTAATACTTGCTTAGCGAATGTTGAATGATATGAGTTATTAATTGTAATATGGTAATTTAGATCCATGCTTAAGCTTCAGAGATAAGATATATGCTTGTTTTAAGATATATGCACCATATAGAATGACATGTAGTAGCTAAGAATGCCCTTAGATATGAATAATGAATGGTTTCAATAAGAAGTTGATACAAACTTGACACGTTTATGTTTATGCTTTTACATATCGTGGTTGAAATTCCTAAGTTACTCAACCAGAAATTAGTTAGATATATGTTTATGTAGCGATCCGCCTTAAAGACTAGTGTACTAGAAGGCGGGGCGTTACACCCACATTCGTGACACCTAGTTAGGGTCCATCAAAATTTTTGGCGCCGTTGCCGGGGAGGCTACTAGTTGAGTTGTTTGATTTTTACTTGTGTGCTTATGGACATATCATTTGATTCTATTTTCTTGTGATTTATCTTTTGTATACGGTTGCTGCCATTTTTCTTGTTTGTTTTGTGACAAGACTATAGATGCAAAATGTTTTCGAATGCTTATTCATCTCCGCACCAGCAGCCGTGTCAACAATTTCAGCAGCCCTATTCAGATTTACAGCAGTACCAAACTTTCAATCAGCCACCACAGCAGTTTCAACCACAATTTCAGAATTTTCAGCAAGGGCGCAATCCAAAATTTCAACAAAATTTTGAACCATTTCAGCAGTCTCAACAAAATTTTTAGCAACCTTTTAATCAGCCACCACAACAAGATTTCCAACAGCCCTATTCCAATTTTCAGCAAACAAATCAATTTTTTCAGCCACAATTTCAACAATTTCAGCAAGATTTTCAGCCAAGTCAGAATTTTCAGCATGGGCAGCCACAATTCCAGAGTTTTGAGCAACCAATTCAGCAATTCCAGCCCCAATTTCAGCAACCATATCAATTACCACAGCAATTCCAACCTTGCGACCAGAATTTCCAGCCACAAAATCAGAGTTTCCAGCTCACTCAAATTCAGTCTTCACCACCAAAATTTCAACCTCAGATCCAGGATTTCCAGGGCTATAATTCTCAGCAAATTCAACCATCGTTCCAGCCAAATTTTCAGCAGTTTAATTAGCCCATTCAATCATTTGAGCAGCCCCAACAGCTCCCATTTCAGAACTCACAGCCTACTCTTAATTTTCAGCAAGCAACCATATGTCACATTTCAAGATCAACAGGAGTTCCATAACAATCAAGGAGGCTTTGAGAATCCTAATGAGAATGAGGCTCAACAACAGAGGATAAAAGAGATGCTTCAACAAATTTTACAACAACAAGAGCGTCAAGACATCACAGGACGCCTTTGGAAATTGGTTGATCAAATGAATCAAATACTAGCCCAAAGATCAGGACAATCAGATGAATCTACAGGTGTAGGGGATTACACTGAGCCCCAGGGACCACCATCATTGGTTGATGTATCAGGAGATCCAGAGGATAGGATTGAGAGTGTAGGGGATTGCACTGAGCCCCAAGAATCACCCATTCCTACTGATTTAGAGGCATTGGAGAAGATGGATAGCAGAGCTTGTAACAACGATCATGTGTTCTTACGAGTGTCTCCCACGAAAGGGGTGAAGAGGTTTGGGTTGTGAGGTAAGCTAGCTTCACGCTACATTGGATCATTTCAGATTCTGGAACAGATTGGAGCAGTAGCTTATCGTCTAGCATTACCACCTTCTTTGGCTGGAGTTCACGACGTGTTTCATGTTTCCATGTTGAGGAACTATGTACTAGATCCTACTCATGTTTTATCGGGGGTATCGGTCACACTTTAACTAGACGCGATCTACGAGGAAGTACCTATGCGGATTCTGGACTGCAAGGAACATCTGTTGAGGAACATGACAGTTCGGTTGGTCAAAGTTGGTTGGCAGCACCACTCTGATGAGGAAGCTACTTGGGAGCTCGAGAATACGATCAGAGCTCACTATCCTCATCTATTTACTTGAGGTGCATATGATTGAGTTGTATTTTGAGTTGCATTTAGTATTTATAATATATCTGGGTTTTTGATATCTGTTGCTGTTGACTAGTACCTGTTAGGGTTGACTAGTATTTGTTGTGGTTTGCAAGCGAAATTTGGGGACCAAATTTTTGTTAGTGGGGTAGAATGTTAAATATTAAAAATTTGGAGGGTTTAAAGGTTAAAACTGAAAATTAGGGAGCTAGTTGGAATTATTCGAATTTGGAGAGGTTTTTTGCAAAAAGCCAAAATCAATAAAAACCATAAATTCCTTCCTTTATTCCTCTTCCCCGTTATTTTCCCCCGACTCCTTCTGTTTGACGCTGAACGCTCGAAATCGTGAGATCTTCCTCCTCCCTTGCACGACCTAGCCCTCCTCTGCAGTTGTTCTTCGCACGGTCTCCTCTCCTTTCACTTCCTCTCGTGATTGTGAAGTCGCTAGTTCTCCTTCTTCCGCGCGGCGCAAGCCCTAGCCAACTTCGTTTTTCATTCTCCTCTGCTGTCCAACGAGCAATGCCGATGGCTTCCTCTTCCTTCTTGCTTTCTCTGGTGATTGTTCTGGAGCAAGAGATTTCAGGATTGGCTGCGCCGAATCTGAGCGAGGAGCAAGGTGATCCTCCTGTTCCTGTGCGCCGAGCAAAGGTAAGGACGGTTGATTATAGGTCTCCTTTGAGTCGTTGATTAGTAGTAAGTTTTAGAATGATTTTAGTTTGGAGTTTTGATTCGCTATTGAGAGCTCCTTATTGATGGTTCGATGGTTCTGTTTTCGATCATGCTAGAGTAGGATAGGATGGATAGTGTGTTAATCTAAATATGAGATGGAGTTTTGTGTAAAACCTGAGACCTTGAAACTGTACCCTGAGTGAAATCCTTAGGGTGATGTGTTAGAGATTAGAGATTTAATTGTACTTTGTAGATGGTGGTTAGTTAATTTTGTTTACTTGATTCCTTCACTATTCATGAGTAAACTATTATATGGGGTTTTGTATCTTTGCCGTGAGCTATACATGTTTAAATGGGGCTTTTAGTAGTTTTGCCATGGATCATTGATAACTTTCATTTTGTTGATTAAATTACGGCCTCAAATCCATGTTTTTTATTCCTTTTCATATGTTTAAGTTTGCATTTGTATGAGGTTTCATGACATCTTTCTATTTGTTGTCCTTGGATACAATTCTTCTCATATTTGAGATATTTTGGCATTAATGTTGAATCTAATTTTGTAGGTCTCAATAATCATGAACCTAGACCAAGATTGGATCAGGACTTGAGTTCAGAATGGGCCTGGATCAATGGGATCAAGAGCTGGATCAATATGGGCCTTCCATTCAAGAGAACGTTTAGATCCAAGTCATCCGCCAACTTCTAGTCGATCCAAGCTTAAGATTGACTTAGCCAAGTTCAAGGACCAAGATATGAAAGTTTGGGCCAAATCAGAGTTAGTCCAGCCATTGGATCGAGCTTAAGAGGAGCCTTAACCGTCCGTTCAAAGATCAGAGCTCTCTGAGACATTGGATGCAGATCCGGTTGTTCTGAGTTGAGGAGGAGCAGATCTTCACCCTTGATCAAGATTTGGGAACTTTGGGTTCGATCTGAATTGATCTGACCGTTGGATGGGTGATTTACCCAAAATAGCTATCACGAATGAGGGTCTTAAATTTAGAAATTTATAAAGCTGAAAATCCTTGCTAGCAAAGTAGAAATGTAGGATAGGGGCCTCAGGTCGTATTTTTATCCAAGGACTAGTTGAATGAATGATTGATTCGAACTTGCAGATTATTTGTCGTTAAATATTTTGGGTTTTCTAGATAAAATGGGGGTTTTGTTTTGTATGTAGAATGGAAACAACAATTGAAATGGACTTGAGGTAAATAAGTAGAGTTAACTAGGTTTTGCATGAATGAAGCTTAACCACTAGGAAAACTTAGGGTGCGTTTGGTTTTGTATTTTCCAGTCTGTTTTCCATTTTCATTTTCTGTAGAAAATACGGTTTTCTGGAAAACATGTTTGGTTTGCATTTTCCATCTTTGTTTTCCAGAAAAAAACATAGCGTTTTCTGGAAAACTAGAGAATGAAAAAAAGTTATTTTTCAGAAAACGAGAAAATGTGATTTTCTGGAAAATGAAAATGGAAAATGAAACAAACCAAACGCCCCCTTAGAATAACAATTTGAAGTTGAAAAAGTGAAGTTTAAAACTGATATCAATTGTAGAAATTCCCAAACATTGTATCTAAAGTCGGAAATGGAGATTAAGCAAGCTGTAAACAAACACAGAATTATTTACGTAGAAAATCTCCAGATCGGTCGCCTGACCGATCAGAGGTAAGCCTGATCGGTCTGATGAACAATTAGGTGGAGTCTGGATTGGACTACAGTCCGATCAGTAGCTGAAATCACTCTGATACAGATGCAAGAACAGAATTCAGAAACAACAAAGACAATTCGGAAATGAAATTTATAAGCTATAAACTCTAGTTCAAGTTCTTCACCCAGTTTTCCTCCTTGCCGTCACACAAAGATCGAGCTCGGAACCCCCTCGCTCGAGATTTGATCAAAACTCAGCTGCGGAAAATGAGATTGCGTAGCAAACGGTGGAATTCTGAACTCCTTCCGATCCTCTCTTCTGCAATGATTGAGATGGCGATGGATAGCTGAGGAAGCCTCGAACAAGCTCAGAGAACCCCCCCCCCCCCTGACTTGGCCGATTGATGGAGAAATGGAATCGAGAGAAGATTGGTCGGAAAGAAGCTAGCCCCCGGCAAAACCCTTGTCGGAGCTGTCGGCAACGGATGGACTGCGATTCTTCCACGAGAGATGAGCTTGATGAATCGAAAACTGGAAAAAAACTTGATTTGTGGTCACCTCCGATCGGGAAATTGAAGAACAACCGAGCTCGGAGACGCAATCTGGCGACGACGCGAGCGGAAGAGGGAAATCCCATTTTCACTGAACATTTTGAATTCCGACGGCTGAGATTTCTCCGATTCAATCCAACGATCAGTTAAATCCAGATCGAACCCAAACTTTCCAGATCTTGATCAAGGGTCAAGATCTGCTCTTCCTCAAATTGGATCAACTGGATCTGCATCCAATGGCTCAGAGTGCTCTGATCTTTGAATGTACGGTTTAGGCTCCTCTTGAGCTCGATCCAACAGCAGGATTATCTCTGATCAGGTCCCAACTTTCAGATCTTGGTCTCTGAACTTGGTTAAGTCTATCTTGAGCTTGGATCGACCAGAAGTTGGCGGATGGCTTGAATCTAACCATTCACTTGAATGGACGACCCATATTGATCCAGCTCTTGATCCCATTGATCCAGGCCCATTCTGAACTCAATTCCTGATCCAATCTTGATCTAGGTTCATGATTAATTGAGACCTACAAAATTAGATTCAACATTAATGCCAAAATATCTCAAATATGAGAAGAATTGTATCGAAAAACAAAAATAGAAAGATTTCATGAAACCTCATACAAATGCAAACATAAGCATATGAATAGGAATCAAAAGCATGGATTTGAGAACCTAATTTAATCACAAAATGAAAGTTATCAATGGGATTGGAGAAATCTCGGCCGTTGAAATTCAAAATGCGCAGTTAAATCAAAATTTCCCTTGCCAGTCTTCGTGGTCGCTAGATCGCGTCTCCAAGCTCTATTGTTCTTCGTTGTTCTTCAATTTTGATCGGAGGCGGCCACCCAGATCGAGTTCTTATCCAGTTTTCGAATCATCACGCTAAGTTCTGTGGAACGATCGCAGTCCATTTGTTGCTGAAAGCTTCGGCGAGGGTTTCACCGGGAGCAATCTTCATTCCAACCAGTCTTCGCCCGCTTCCATTTCTCCATCAATCGGCTAAGTCAGAGGGGTTCTCTGAACTGGGACGAGGCTCTATTAGCTACCCATCACCATCAAAAGCATTGCAGAAGATGGGTTTGGAAGGAGTTCTGAATTCCACGCAAGCTACGCAATTCCATTTCCGCAACTGAGTTTTGATCAATTCTCGAGCAAGGGGGTTCCGAGCTCGATCTTTGTATGACAACAAGGAGAAAACTCGGTGAAGAACTTGAACTGGTGTTATCGTTTGTAAACTTTGTTTCTGATTTCAATTCTGCATTGTATCAGCTCTGTATCAGTGTGTTTTCAGTTACTGATCGGTCTATCGACCGGTCCAGACAGTCTCTGATCGGTCATCAGTCCGTTCAGGCTTGTTCCTGATCGGACAGCCGACCGTTCAGTGAATTATCTGCGCTAAGTTACCCTGTTCTAGCTTTCAGCTTGCTGCAACTCTTTCTCTCCGAATTTAGTTACACTTCTAGTTTCATTTTTGCAATAGATATCAGTTTATATTTCAATCTTCCAATATCAAATTGTCTGGCTCAATTTTCCTAGTGTTTTTGCTCAATTCTTGTAATACTTAGTTCATCTCTACTTAGTTAAGTCAATTCTATTTCAAATTTTACTTCCATTCTTACTTGTAAAACAAAATCCCATTTTATCTAGAAAACCCAAATCATTTAACGACAAATTCCTTTCAAGCTTAATTTGACCATTCGCAACTAGTCCTGGAAAAATACGACCTGAGGCCCCGATTCTACATTTCTACTCTGTTAGAAAGGGTTTTCATCTTTATAAATTTCTAAATTTGAGACCCATATTCATGACAGCTATTTTGGGTCTATCAAATTTTTGGCGCCGTTGCCGGGGAACCTAGTTGAATTTGTTTAATTTTAGCTTGTTGCATACTCATACATCTTTTGATCTAGTTCACCTGTGCCTATTTCTATATCTTGTGATTCATTTTACTTGCTTCATTCTTGTGTATGCATTTGCTGCGATTTTATATTTGTGTATGACCAGATCTGCAGGTGCTATCCTTGAAAACTTTGATCCTGAAATTGAAAGAACTTTCAGAGCCAGGAGGAATCAACTCAGTGTTTCAGAGGCCTTTGGCATTCTTCCTACTCAGACTATTGCTATTCATTCAGTTAATCCTATGGCAGACCACCAGAAACTATGAAGGAACTAGCAGCACCAGATGACACTTTTCAGTACTCCTGCATTGCCTACCCAGAGCTCACTGGAGATTTTGAGCTAAGATCAGGACTAATTCATCTTTTGCCCAAATTTCAAGGACAGTCTGGGGAGGATCCCAACAGACATTTACATGAGTTCCACGTTGTCTGTGTTGGTCACGAGATGGCTAGAGAGGGGGGGGGGTGAATATAGCCAAACACTTTTCACTTGCGATTAACAAGTTTCCTGCACTTAACTTATCAGTAGCACAGTAGCGGAAGAAACAAAAGAAACTGGAAGTGCAGTAAGCTAAAACCGAAATGAGATCAAACAAAAGCAACTGCCAAGAACGCTAACAAGAGGGTTTACAAGGTTCGGGGATATCTTGCCCTACTCCTTGGCGTGCCCTTAAGGTGGGCGATCCCTTGATCGTCAACAGATCAAGCCCCGGTTTCACTGGATATAATGCAACCTCCTTCTCGGTGGAGAAACCTCTCCACAGCATTTCAATCAGGATAAAATTTAAGCACAAAGAAACTATGAGAAAGATCTTACTCAAACACTTAGCCGGGATAAGAACACAGCTAGCTTCCCTGAGCTCCACCCAGTGGCGATATCACGCAAGAAGTCTTCTTCGTGTCTTCCCACTGTCGGACTCCAAGCTACTTGTTCTCTCCTTCAAGCGCTCAAGTAAAGACTGGTTGCTTCGCGATCGCTTGCTCAAAGTGATGACAGCTTCGAGAACGCAGAAAGCAGATTGTGGAGAACACTAGGAGCGGTAAGAACACAAGTTCCAGAACTCTGCTTCCACGAAGCCAATTTCCGCCCTTTTCTTTCTCCACTCAGCATCAGGTGACAGTATCCTCCGTAGCCTCCAGCTACCTTGCTGCCAACGCCAGCTACCACTGAGCCCTCTCTGGTCTTCATAAGATCCCCTCAGCCAAGCCCCAGTCTCGGCTCCAGTCTGCAACTCGACCGTTGCAACCTGAAATGGAGAATCGGACAAACCTGCTCCAAGGAAAGCCTCCGTTGACCTCTCCTTGAGTGTTTGAATCCTCCCCTGTCACCTGCAGCTTAATCAGACTGTTAGAGCAGCAAATCATACAGTAAATCAAATATCAGAAGCAAACATCAGCGAATCGGATACGATCAGACGCTTTGACCACGTCTGACAGTGGAATTTGAATTAAAGTGATCGGTCACCGGACCGATCCAGGGCGTGTGGGTCAGTCACCAGACCGATCCACTGCTTCGCTGGGATTCCCACCTCTCACAGCTATACACGCCTGATCGGTCTGGTGTGAAGCCTGATCGGTCACCAGACCGATCAGAATGAATCCTGATCGGTCACCTAGACTGATCAGGGCAGATGAACAGTGATTTTTTAATCAGATCCAAGATTCCTGATCGGTCACTGGACCGATCCAGGACTTTGATTAGCAAGGGAACTCACTCACCGTCTGCTCCCTGATCGGTCACCACACCGATCAGGAGCAAGGCAGCAAGGAAGCAGCCTGCTCCCTGATCGGTCACCGGTCCGATCAGGAGCCACACAGTAGATTCCCAATCTCACTGTGCGCTCCCTGATCGGTCACCAGTCCAATCAGACATAGCTGGATCGGTCACCAGACCGATCCACTAAGGAGCAGCATGCCAATGTCCCTGATCGGTCACCAGACCGATCCAGAGACTCAACCCTAGCCCTCCAAGCTAGGAATTCATCCACCTTAGCCCTCCAAGCTAAGGATTTTTTCATCTAACTCTCCAAGTTAGGAATTTGGACCTAACCCTCCAAGTTAGGACTTTTCACCTAGCCTCCCAAGCTAGGACTTTTCACCTAGCCTTCCAAGCTAGGACTTTTCACCCAACCCTTCCGAGTTAGAATATCATCCAACCTAGCCCTCCAAGCTAGGCACCTGACCCTCCAAGCCAGGACTTTTTTACCTAATTTTCCAGGATGGGAATTTGCACCTAACCCTCCAAGTTAGGACTTTTCACCTAGCCCTCCAAGCTAGGACTTTTCACCCAACCCTTCCGAATTAGGACTTTCCCAACACCTAGCCCTCCAAGCTAAGATTTTTCACACCTAACCCTTCAGGTTAGGATTTTCCAACACCTAGCCCTCCAGACTAGGATTTTCCATACCATGCCTGATCCCCGATCAGGACTTAATCATAATCCATGTCATGCCTGATCCCCGATCAGGACTTAATCATAATCAATGATCATCCACCTACACTAAAATCGATGTCAACACCAAAACAACAATCAGGGCAAGACTGCATCAACAGTCTGCTCCACCATGAAGCCTCAGGGGATTTCAGAGGATGATATCAAGCTGAGGGCATTCCCATTTTCCCTGACTGGAGCAGCGAAGGATTGGTTTTACTATTTACCTACTGGGCATGTCTCTAGCTGGATTTCTATAAAGAAAGCGTTTTTGGAGAAGTATTTTCCTGCATCCAGGACAGCAATCATCAGGAAGAGCATCTGTGGCATACAACTAGTGGGAGAAACTTTGTATGACTATTGGGAACGGTTCAACAAACTTTGTTCTAGCTGCCCACAGCATCAGATTAGTGACCAACTACTCATTCAGGATTTTTATGAGGGACTTCTCCAGATGGATCGGATCATGATAGATGCTGCAGCAGGAGGAGCCCTAGTTAACAAAACACCGGATCAAGCTAGGGAGCTAATTTCAAATATGGCAGAGAACTCACAGCAATTTGGGAGTAGAGCTTTGTCCACTAGAGGAGTTAATGAAGTTCAGATGGTATCAAATGAGCAAAAAGAAATCAAGAATTCTTTGATGGAGCTCACATCTCTGGTGAAGCAAATGACTCTAAATAATGTGAGTCAAAATCATAGTTTTTCAGTTTCACCACCTTCAAGCCAAGTGATGAGGTTATGCAGTATTTGTTCAAGCCAAGATCACAACTCGGATCTATGTCCTAACCTCCAACTAGATGAGACATTAGCTGCTTTGACTAGGGGACAATTCCAAGGAAAAAACAACCCCTACTCATCTACCTACAATCCGGGTTGAAGGGATCATCCCAACTTAAAGTATGGCAAATTTTTTATCAGCAAAACCCATCTCAACAGCCCTATCAACAGCTCCAATCGAATTTCCAGCAAGTTCAGCAAGGACAACAACAATTTCAGCTATTTCAACAACCTTCCCAACAATTTTAGCAACCTTATCAACAAAATCAACCACCTTTCCAAGGTGATCCGAATTTTCAACAAGGGTTTCAAGGAAATCTAAGTTTCCAGAGCAATATCGATAATCTCAGCCACAAAATCAGTTCTCACAGCAGGGATTCCAGCCATTTAACCAAGGTTTTCAACCGTCAAATTAGAATTTCCAGCCCACACAATTTCAGCCCTCTCAACCACAATTTCAACCTCAACCTCAGAATTTTTAGAGTTACAATTCTCAACCATTTCAATCAAGTTCTCAGCAAAATTTTCAGCAATTTTCTCAACCATTTCAGCCCTATAATCAACCCCAACAGCCCAACTTTCAAGGTTCACAACAAAGTCAACAATTTCAACAACCTCAATCATCATTTCAAGGCCAATCAAAATCTCATGCTAACCAAGGGGGCAATGGAGGCTCTAGTGGGGGAAATGCGCAACAACAAAGGATAGAAGAAATGCTTCAACAACTTGTGCAACTATAAAGGAATGATCCCACCATACAAAACCTTGACAGGCAAATTGGACAATTGGCTAGTAGGATGAATCAAATTCAAGCTCAAGGATCTAGCCAACTACCTTCTCAAGCTACCCCCAATCCAAAGAGAAACGTTAGTGCTATTACTTTGAGGAGTGGGAAGGTGGCTTCAACTCAAAATGGTCCAAGAGTTGATTTTTCTGAAAATAGGACAGCAACTACATTTCCAACCCCAAACAGTTCTGAAATCACTTCAAAATCTGTTGGTTCCACCCCAAGTTCAAGCCTAACTCCTTCATCAAGTAATCCTGTGATTTTGGTGGAAAATGGAGAAGAAATCAGTAGCAAAGATGGATTTACAGCAGCTACTTCAATGGAGAAATCAGTCCCAATTCCAGCCCCTCATGTTTCGGCTCAAGGGGAGGATTTGAGAGTTCCTTTGCCCTTTCCCCAGCGCAAGACACAAGCCAAAAAGCAAGTGGAGGAAGAGAAGGCTAAGGAATACAATGAACTTGTTAAGTTGTTTAGTAAGGTGGAAATCAATGTACCCTTGTTGACCATGATAAAACAGATTCCTAAGTATGCAAAGTTCTTGAAAAACTTATGTGTTCATAAGAAAAAGTTGAAGGACAATGAGTTAGTCAGCTTGGGGAAAAATGTTTCAGCACTTATTCATATCATTCCTCAGAAGTGTGAAGATTCTGGAGTTTTTACTGTATCTTGTGAGATATGGTGGACCATGTTCCATGATGCTATGCAGGATTTAGAAGCATCCATAAATGTGATGCCCAGATCAGTCTTCCAGATGCTTGGTATAGGCCCTCTATAGCCTACTGGTGTGGTGATTCAGTTGGCAGACCGGAGTCAGACCCACCCAGCCGGAATTATTGAAGATGTGTTGGTTAAGGTAAAAGAACTGATATTTCCTGCAGATTTTTACATTCTGGACATAGAGGGAGACTACTTTGCACACAGATCTCCACTCATCCTAGGGAGGTCATTTTTAAAGACTACAAGAACAAAGATAGATGTATATGCTGGCACATTGTCCATGGAGATTGGGGACACGGTAGTCCAATTTAGCATATTTGACGCCATGAAGCACCCAAGAGAGGACCACTCCATTATGAGCATTGGTATTCTGGAGGAGTTGGATTATGCAGACATACTTGCTAAGGGAGTTTCATTTGATGTTTCTAGAGGAGTTGTCAGTTCAGAAGAGGTTGAGGTTGAATTTGCTATTGAGGTTGAAGACATTTCAGAGGGTATTTCAGATTTAATTCAAGCTGGAGAGGATTATATAGGTGTAGGGGATTGCACAGAGCCCCAAGGATCACCTATTTCTATTGATGTTTCAGAGGATTCAGAGTTTAGGTGTGATAGTGTAGGGGATTGCACAGAGCCCCAAGGATCAGTCATACCTTCTGAGCAGGGCCAGATTGAGCTTAAGCCACTTCCAGATCATCTGAAGTATGTTTTTTTAGGAGAGGAGCAGAATTTTCCAATTATCATTGCTCAGCATTTGGATTCAGAACAAGAAGAGAAATTACTGCAAGTCCTGAGGCAGTACAAGAAGGTTATTAGGTGGACTTTATCAGATATACCAGATATTAGCCCAGCTATCTGCATGCATAGGATATTCTTAGAAGAAAATGTTAAACCAGTGAGGCAGCCACAAAAGAGACTTAATCCACTCATTTTGGATGTTGTTAAGAAAGAGGTGACTCGACTTCTACAGGCAGGGATCATTTATCTTATTTCTGATAGTCAGTGGGTTAGTCTCATTCATGTGGTGCCCAAGAAGTCTGGAGTTACAGTGGTGGAGAATGCAAGTAATGAGTTAGTGCCCACCAAAGTCAAAAATTCATGGAGAGTATGCATTGATTATAGGAAGCTCAACACAGTCACGAGGAAAGACCACTTCCCTTTGCCCTTTATTGATCAGATGCTTGAGAGACTTGTAGGGAAGTCCCATTATTGCTTCTTGGATGGGTACTCAGGCTACTTCCAGATTTGTATAGATCCAGAGGACCAAGAGAAAACTACCTTCACTTGTCCTTTTGGCACATTTGCCTATAGACAGATGCCATTTGGACACTGCAACGCTCCAGGAACGTTCCAGCGATGCATGGTGAGTATATTTGGTGAGTTATTAGAGCATTGCATGGAAATCTTCATGGATGATTTTTAGTTTTTGGCAAGTCATTTGATTCATGTTTAGATAACTTGTCTAGGGTTTTACACCGTTGCATTGAGACTAACCTTGTGCTTAATTTTGAAAAATGTCACTTTATGGTGGAGCATGTTATTGTATTAGGTCACATAGTCTCTAGGAGAGGTATAGAGGTAGATCCTGCAAAAATTAGTATTATTTCTTCTTTATCTTACCCCGTATGTGTACGGGATGTTCGTGCCTTTCTTGGATATGCAGGATTTTACCCCAGGTTTATTAGAGACTTTAGCAATATTGCTCGGCCCTTGACAAAACTTTTGCAAAAAGATGTTGAATTTTGTTTTAATGATAAGTACAAAGAAGCTTTTCACAGGCTAAGGGAGGCTCTTACCTCTGCTCCTATTATTAGATCACCTGACTGGAATTTACCATTTGAATTAATGTGTGATGCATCTACCTTTGCATTGGGAGCTATTTTAGCACAGAGGGTGGAGGGAGCACCTTATGTCATATGCTACGCCTCCAAGACCCTAGATGCCGCCCAAGCAAATTACACCACCACTGAAAAGGAGCTTCTTGCCATAGTTTTTGCTTTAGACCATTTTAGATCTTATTTATTGTGCTCACATGTCATTGTTTTTTCTAATCATGCAGCTTTAAAGTACCTATTGAAGAAGCCAGATGCTAAGCCTAGGCTAATCAGATGGATGCTTCTACTCCATGAGTTTGATTTGGAAATCAGAGATAGGAGTGGCAAAGAAAACTTGGTTCTAGATCACCTGAGCAGGATTGAAGGAGATGGATCTTCTACCACCATCGAGGATGATTTTAGAGACGAGCACCTTCTTGCAGCACATGGTGAGTCACCTTGGTATGCAGATCTTGTTAATTTTCTAGTAGCACATATTTTTCCTACACACTTTTCTAAAGCTCAAAAAGATAAACTCAAAAGTGATGTAAAATTTTATGTGTGGGATGACCGTATTTATGGAAATTTTGTAATGACCAAATAATTAGGAGATGCATACCTGACCATGAGATTTGTTCAGTACTTACTTTTTATCATTCATCAGCATGTGGAGGACACTTTGGACCACAAAGAACAGCTAGAAAAGTTTTAGAGTGTGGATTGTATTGGCACACCCTATTTCATGATTCATACTTTTTCTATAAAAATTGTGATAGATGTCAGCGAACTGGGAACATAGGAGCTAGAAATGAGATGCCCCAGCAGACTATGCTATATTGTGAGATTTTTGATGTTTGGGGTATAGACTTTATGGTACCTTTTCCTGCATCCTGTGGTTATCTGTACATTTTACTTGTTGTAGACTATGTTTCTAAATGGGTGGAGGCCATTCCCTCCAAGACTAATGATTCTTGTGTTGTTGTTAGCTTTGTCAGGTCACACATATTTTGCAGGTTTAGAATTCCTAAGGCTATAATAAGTGACCAAGGATCTCACTTTTGCAACAAACACATGAAGTCCCTACTTAGCAAATATGGGGTTGTACACAAGGTTTCTACTTCCTACCATCCCCAAACAAATGGCCAAGCCGAAATCTCAAATAGAGAAATCAAATCAATTTTGGAAAAGACCGTTGGGCCCAATAGAAAATATTGGAGCAAGAGGCTAGATGATGCACTTTGGGCCTATAGAATGGCATTCAAGACACCAATTGGCATGTCTCCCTACCGGTTAGTCTATGGAAAAGCTTGTCATCTACCCGTGGAGATAGAGCACAAAGCATATTGGGTGGTGAAGGCTTACAACTACGATGCTACCAAGGTGGGAGAAGAGAGGAAACTTCAACTTCAAGAGCATGAAGAGATTAGACTAGAGGCATTTGAAAACTCAAGGATCTATAAGGAGAAGACCAAGAATTCCCATGGCAAACATATAGTGAGAAAAGAATTTCAAATTGGTGACAAGGTCTTATTGTACAAATCTAGGCTAAAGATAATTAAGGGTAAGTTGAGTTCAAGGTGGGAAGGTCTATTTATTGTAACTAATATTTTTCCCTATGGTGTTTTTGAAATTAAAGATGAGACTAACGGTTTTACATGGAAAGTAAATGGCCACCAGCTCAAGAAGTATTTTGAAGAACTAAAGGAGCTAGAGGTGGATGATGTGGACATCAAAGATGCTATCTACCCAACCTAAAAGGGGAGTTTCCTTGTCTCGAGATTTTATTTCATTGTAAATACCACATATTGTTTTTAAGTAGTTCAATCTTTCTTTTCTAATGAGTTTTTGATAATAAATATTTAGGTAATGTAGGATGAATAAAGAGTAATTGTAGATACCACATTACCATTTTAGCACCTTATTTTTGCATGAGTAGGAATAAATGTTGTTGGTGCAGAATGCACCTAAGTCAAACTTGTGTTTTGATAATGGCAACATAGGTCAAAAGTTAAGTCTTACTTATTTTCTAACAAGTTACTCTAGTGTGCAGGAAAAGCCCTAGCGAAGGACTGCTAGGCACTGGCGAAGGAATGCCAGGGTAAAAAGACCTAGCGAAGGACTGCTAGGCACTGGTGAAGGAATGCCATGTTCAAAAGACCTAGCGAAGGGCTGCTAGGCGCCAGACGAAGGATAGCCTGGGATTGAAGCCCTAGCGAAGGAATGCTAGGCACCGAGCAAAGGGCTGCTCGGCATCCAAGACCTGATAAAGGACCGTCAGGCAAAAGTCCAACCAGAGGAACGGTTGGCATCAGGTAAATTCTCCCGAGAGGGGTAGGTGAGGACGCGTTCCCCGTCGAGGGAACAGTAGGTGTTGGTTCGACCTAGGGCTCCATTTTGGAGTCCAAAGTCAGAACCAAGACAGCTAAGGCTGTATAAACTAATGCTTTATTTTGTTTTCAGACTAACCCTGGATGCAGGACCAAAGGAACGTGTGTCTGCAGCTCAGAGAGCCTCAAAGGAGTGAGGCAGTAGCTGAGTAGGGCGCCCTGAGTGTCTAGGGCGCCTCCAAGGTGAACAAGAAACAAGTAAGGCAAAAAGGAGTTCGGCTAACCACTGGCCGAGGCGCCCTCTACATCCAGGCGCCCTCAGCAGCCAGGGCGCCCTGAGCGCCCAGGGCGCCTCAGGTGCCAAGGCGCTTCGCGCCTATGCCAGCGAGGCCGATCAACTCTATCCAGCCGAGAAGACCGCGTCAACCAAGGCGCCCTCAGCGACCAGGGCGCCCCAGAGGTCAAACCTCATCCCTATTCAGGTGGGATAAAGCTGACGAGCGAAGTGCGGATCGGCTGACACTGGCAGGGCGCCCCCGACGTCCAGGGCGCCCTAGGTGCTATAAATAGCACCCCCGACCCCAATCTTGACAATCACTTCGACACAACGCTTCTACGCTCTTCCGCTCTCGTGCCTTGCTCCGGAAACCTCCAACTCGAGCCGACGACGTCCCGCTGCTCCGAAAAGTCAACCTTCATCGGACGTCGGTAAAAGAAGAGCTTTCTTTTCATTAAAGTTTACTATACCGTATTTGTAAATCAATATTTGTAAACTTTCGTTGCGCCTATATAGAATTGCCCAAAGTAAACGGTCAACGATCGTGGGCCTTGGAGTAGGAGTCGGCACAGGCTCCGAACCAAGTAAAAATGACTGCGTCTCTATGTTATTTTTATTTCCGCTGTGCACTTGCTCTTAATTTTCCGAAAAAGAACGAATTCCGATATTCACCCCCCCCCCTCTATCGGTGTTCTCGATCCAACAAGTGGTATCAGAGCGGGGAAGTTCAAACTTGGTGCAACCACCAGTTTGAAAATTTCTTTTCGGATTTTTTTTATTATTTTCGATTTTTTTTAAATATTTTTTCCGTTCGAATTTTTTTTTTTTTCTCTCGTTAATCGAGGTTGGTGCAACACCCCTCGATATTTTATTTCCCTTATCCAGCACTACTAATCCAAGACCTAGTCTTGGAAAATTTATTTTTCTGTTAGTTTTTCTGTTACAGATTAAAATGGTCATGCAAGAGGGATTTAGCACCGCCAGACCTCCACTCTTTAGTGGAGAAGACTTTTCTTATTGGAAAAGTCGTATGGAGGTCCACCTGAAAACTCAGGTGGACATGTGGATTATCATCCAGTCCGGACTGGAGATACCCAAGAATGCTGATGGACTTCCTCAAAGCTACTCCGAATGGGACAACTCCCTAAAATGCAAGATAGAAGCCGACGCAAAAGCTACTCAAACTCTTCAATGCGGATTGACGAAAGAAGAGCTAAATCGCGTGGGCCCCTTCAACAGTGCGAAGGAGCTCTGGGCAAAATTGATTGAGCTGCACGAAGGAACGTCAGATACCAGGATCAGCAAAAGGGATCTGCTCCTGAACAAGTTGTACACCATCAAGATGGCCAACAACGAATCAGCAGCCCAGCTCCACGCACGAATCCAAGAGTTGATGAACGGTCTCCACACAATAGGTCACAAGGTTGAAAACCATGACTTAATAAGGTATGCCTTAAACGCTTTCCCTAGAAACACCTTGTGGGCATCAATGGTAGATGCATACAAGGTCTCTAGGGATCTTTCAAAAATAAAATTAGACGAGTTGTTTTCCGAACTTGAACTGCACGAACAAACTAACACCAATGTGGTCGAGAAAGGTATTGCTTTTCTTGCAGGCAAGACTGGAAGGACAACAAAGAAGAAGTCTGAACCTGAACCCGAGTCTAACTCAGACTCAAATTCAGAAGAAGAAGAAGGAGAACAAACTAAGCTGGTCCGACTCGCTCGAAGCTACTACAAGGAGCTGAAGAACCGAACCAACAAACGAAAAACCGGCCGAAGAAAGGACGAATCAGCTGAACCCACAAATAAGCCCAATGTAACCTGCTACGAGTGTAAGAAAAAGGGCCACTACATGTCAGAGTGCCCTAACCTAAAGGAGACTAAAAAGATGAGAAGAAAGAAGGCGCTGCAAGCAACCTGGGACGAATCTTCCTCAGAAGAAGAAGAAGAGGCACCCCAGTCCAACCTCCTAGCTCTAACCGCCTCAGATAAAGTTGAGACTGAGTCAGAAACAGAACAAGAGGACGGCGAGCTGACCTTCACAGAAGACGGAGAAATTAAGGTAATCGGTTTTAATAGATGTCAGTTAATTGAATTAATTTCGTTTCTTTCTCGAGATTTGGCAAAAGCCAAACTCCGAGTCGAATCCCTCCAACAGGAAGTAAAACTCCTGAAAGAGGGAGCTGACTCTAAACCCTTAACCGAGAAGGTTCAGGAAGGAACTCCTACTCAAGTTGAAAAACTTGATAAGGAGAACTCCTCCCTGAAAACTCAGGTTAAGGATCTTAGATCAGCATTAGAACGATTTACATCTGGTTCCAAGGGTCTTGACATGATCCTTGGAAAACAGAAATCAGTTCTAAATCGATCCGGATTGAGCTATAGAACCAAATCTCGGCAAAGATCATACTTTGCTGTACTGAATCAGTCCAGAGGTAAAATTCAGGCATGGGTACCTAAACTATACCTGAACAAACCGACTGGATCAAATCAGTATTGGATCCCCAAGGACAAGATTCATATCTTGCCCAACCATCACCGTGGCTTAGTCCAGGGGAGCCAAACTGAAAACTATTTTCATTATTAGATAAACATGTTATTCTTGATTTAAATTGCTTGATTGATTGGTTATTTAATTTCTGCAATATACCATGCTTAGACTTAGGCTAGCTTAAGGACTAAACAAACTTAGCTGAAATTTGACAACATAGTATTGGGTGGAGGTGAGATGATAGTACGTTAGGGATGCCAATTTGGCGGAACTAGTCGAAGCTACCGATCCAAGACCCAAACTAGTTAGACCAGAAATTTTTCAAAGAATTTTTGAAAATGAAATTTCATTAAAAGGCTTTGTTAAGGAAAGGGTGGATGATCCCATAAGGCTACGGCCAAAGAAGGCCTAGTGCCTCACCAAGACCTGGAAGCCAATTTTTGAAATTCAAATTCAAATTATTTTTTGTCAAATTCGAATCTAACACAAAATTTCAGTTATTTATAGATTTGAACATCACTTCAAAATTTTCAAAATTAATTAAGTTTTCAAAATTTAATTGTTTTCAAAATTAATCAAAACTTTCAAAATAACATTAAAACCTGTCTCACAAAACCTATAAGGTTAAAGTGATTGAAAACCCTAGATTTGGATGAGACAGACTAGGCAGTGAAACTCAATTTAAGCTATTCCTGATTCTAATTGGATCCAAATCAAGAAAATTCTTTATGTATAGGAAGATAAAGATTTGGACCAATGGATGTTGGATAGCGGTTGCTCCAGACACATGACTGGAGATAAATTTAAGTTCACCAAGCTCAAACGCAAAAACCTAGGCTCAGTGGCATTTGGCAATAATGTCACACTCAAGGTAATTGGGTCAGGTAATATTGAGCTTAAATCTGATTTCATTATTAAGAAAGTTCTATTGGTTGAAAACTTTAATTTTAACTTGCTTAGCATAAGTCAGTTATGTGATTCTGGTTATATAGTTACTTTCAACAATTCTAACTGCCTGATCAGAAATGAACAAGACTCAGAAATCATACTTAAGGGCACTAGGAAAAACAATGTATACACTATAAATTTTCCCCTGATACCCAAATGTATGTTAACACAATTAGAACAAACAAACCTCTGGCATAGGAGATTAGGTCATACCAATTTGAAAACTATCTCAAAAATTACCCAACTTGGCTTAATCAAAGGTATCCCAAAATCAAAAATAATGAAAACCTAATATGTGAATCATGTAATCTAGGTAAACAACCCAAATCCAATCACAAACTAATCCAGTCTAATTTAACTCAAACCACACTTGAGCTCCTGCACCTTGACCTATTTGATTCACATGGAGCCAAGTCACTAAGCGGGAACCGATACTGCTTAGTAATAGTTGATGATTACTCTAGGTTTACCTAGGTTAGGTTCCTAAAAACTAAAGATGAAACCCTAAACCGATTTATTGAATTCTGTAAACTAATTGAAAATCAAAACGACACTAAAATAAAAAGACTTAGGAGTGATCACGGGGGAGAGTTTGAGAATCAACGGTTTGAGGAATTCTGTAAGGTAAATGGGTATTTACATGAATTTTCATGTCCTAGAACCCCCCAACAAAATGGGATAGTCGAGCGAAGGAATAGAACATTACAAGAAGCCGCTAGGGCTATGCTCAACGAATTTAAACTAGCAAACCAATTTTGGGCAGAAGCAACTAGTACAGCCTGTTATATCCAAAATAGGGTTTTGATTAACAAACGACACAACAAAACCCCCTATGAACTGTACTACCATAGACTCCCAAACCTACATTACCTAAGGGTCTTTGGGTGCAAAGTCCATATCCTAAACACCAAAGACTATTTAGGAAAATTTCAATCCAAGTCAAACCCAGGTATTTTCCTAGGATATTCAACCACAAGTAGAGCCTATAGAGCTTACAACAAACAAACTAAGAAAATTGAAGAAACAACAAACTTAATTTTCGATGAAAAATCAATTCAACATCTAATAATCCAGACCCAATTTCATCAAACTCTGACCAAGAAAATAATGAACAAATTATTGAACCATTAATTGAACCCTTACACGAACTAACTATTGAACCAATGAATGAATTAACTGAACCAAGAATCGAACCAACAAATGAACCAGCCCAAAGAGTTGAATCAAATAGTGAATCAAACCAACCAGCTGGACCTGAGGCTGAACTAAGCACTAGAAGAACAAAGAAACCCAGACTTAGTCACCCAACCGATCAAATTGTGGGTGATCCAACTCTAGGAGTCAGGACTAGGTCCTCCTATAGGAACCTTAGCCAAATAGCCATGATATCAAAAATTGAACCCAAAACTATAGAAGAAGCCCTACCTGATCCTGATTGGATCATAGCAATGCAAGAAGAACTAGCTCAATTCGAGAGAAACCAAGTCTGGGAATTAGTACCTAAACCTGAGGGCAAATCCATCATTGACACTAAGTGGGTCTTTAGGAACAAGCTAAATGATCAAGGAGAAATAGTCAGAAATAAAGCCCGCTTAGTAGCAAAGGGTTTCAGCCAAGTAGAGGGATTAGACTACGATGAAACATATGCCCCAGTAGCTAGACTTGAGTCCATTAGAATGTTGTTAGCCTTTGCATCCCATAAAGGATTTAAGTTATATCAAATGGATGTAAAGTCAGCCTTCTTAAATGGATTCATTAAAGAAGAAGTTTATGTAGGACAACCCCCAGGGTTTGAGGACTTAGATAAACCTAACCATGTTTACAAACTAACCAAAGCATTATATGGGCTAAAACAAGCACCTAGGGCCTGGTATGAACGATTATCAACCTATTTAACTTCTAAAGAATTTAAACAAGGCCAAATTGACTCAACATTATTTATTAAAACCCTAGAAAAAGATATATTTATTTCCCAAATTTACGTAGATGACATAATTTTTGGATCCACCAACACCAACTTTCTAAAAGAATTTGTCAAGATAATGGAAGATGAATTTGAAATGAGTTTAGTTGGTGAGCTTACATTTTTCCTAGGACTACAAATCAAACAAACTAGGGATGGTAACTACGTTCATCAATTCAAATATGCTAAAGAGTTAATAAAGAAATTTAAGATGGATAACTCTAAAAGCATAAGTACCCCTATGGCCACTAATGTAAAAATAGATAGTGACCCTGATGGTAAACCAGTAGACCTTAAACTCTATAGGAGTATGATAGGTAGCCTACTGTACCTTACAGCCAGTAGACCTGATATTCTTTTTGCTGTAGGGATGTGTGCTAGATACCAAACCTGTGCTAAGGAAACACACTTAGCAGCCCTAAAAAAAATACTGAGATATGTAAATGGCACCCTAAATGTAGGGATTTGGTATCCTAGAACCTCAACTTTTGATTTGACAGGATACTCAGATTCTGACTATGCTGGCTGTAAATTAGATAGAAAGAGCACAAGTGGAAGCTGCCAACTGCTAGGTCAGAGTCTAGTTAGTTGGTGTAGCAGAAAACAACACTGTGTAGCTCTATCCACAACTGAAGCTGAGTATGTGGCCTTAGGAGAGTGTGTTGCTCAACTTTTATGGATGATGCACACACTTAAGGACTTCCAGCTCAACTACACCCAAACTGAAGTATTTATTGACAATATAAGTTCAATTAATTTAACTAAGAACCCAATCCAACACTCCAGAACCAAACATATAGAAGTCAAACATCATTTTGTAAGAGACCATGTAGCCAGGGGTGAAATAGTACTTAAGTATATTGACTCTAAATCCAACCTAGCTGATATATTCACAAAACCCTTACCTGAATCTGAGTTCAGCTCACTAAGAAGGCAGTTAGGATTGTGCTCGGTAGAATAGATTAATTTTTTTTCTGAGTTAAAATTTTTTTCTAAAAATAGAATTTGAAAAACTGCTTTACTTAATTTCAAAATCAGTTTTCATTTTCGACTTAGTTTTATTTTTTTAAAAAACTACCCCCTTACAAAACTAAGGCTTTTTCGAAAATGGACTTAGCCTAGGCCCTAACCCTAGAACTGCATGCACCTATAGACTTAGAAGCCAGCATCTCACAAACACCTTAGGATACTTTTGAATGATAACCTAGAAAGGGTTGAGATGCTTAGGTCTTTGCCTTAATTCAAGATGCTTTAAGTCAGTGCATCTGCAGTAATTGGGGCACTAAATACAACTTGCATAGCAATCAAGTTAAGTGTCAAGCTTAGAAAATCTAACTTGAACAGAAGCACTTAACTTGACTAACCCTAGCGAAAACTGCTATTTCTAACAGTTAGTAAGTAGCTAATTGGGTTAGACAGGTCCCTACAGAGAAAATTGACTGAGGTAATTTATGTCTAAATTAGAAATTGATTCAGTACAGCAAAATCTTACTTATTTCTTTTATGCAATCTTATTTTTGCTATACTTATCTGTTTTGATATATGGCAAAGGGGGAGAGATAGAAAAAGAGAGAGTAAATTTTTTTTTCATTATTCAAAAAGTTTTAATTCTACTCATTCAAAAAGTTTGAAAAACAATCTTTTACTTAAGCTATTCTTAAAGCTGTCTTTATTCAAAAAGTTTTAATTCTACTCATTCAAAAAGTTTGAAAAACAATCTTTTACTTAAGCTATTATTTAAAGCTTTCAAAATTTTTATTTAAAGCTTTCAAAATTTTTTACTTAAAGCTTTCAAAATTTTACTTAAAGCTTTCAAAATTTTTACTCAAGCTTTCAAAATTTTGCCAAGTACTTTAACTTTTCAAATTTTTTTAAGCATGTCAAAATTTTTAGAAGTACTTTAAAGCTTAAGTTTGTCAAAACTGTACAATGTAACAAAGTACTTAGGATTTTTCAAAGTCATTAAGTACTTAAAGTTTTCCGAATATACGTTATTAAGCACGTAAGTTTTCAAAATCTACTAAGGCATTTCAAAGCCTACAAAGTACTTGAGCTAACACTTTCAAATTTGTTAAGTACTCTAATCTTGCTTGTAAAGTTATTGAAAGATTTCTAAGTACCTAAAACTCAAGTTTTTTTAACCCCACGAATTTTTGAAAAATCTAGGGGGAGATTCCTTCCAGGGGGAGGGAACAAAATTAACCCTTTTTTCATGTTTGATTAAACTTAACTTTTTGAACTAGGGTTGCCATAAATCAAAAAGGGGGAGATTGTTGGTGCAGAATGCACCTAAGTCAAACTTGTGTTTTGATAATGGCAACATAGGTCAAAAGTTAAGTCTTACTTGTTTTCTAACAAGTTACTCTAGTGTGCAGGAAAAGCCCTAGCGAATGACTGCTAGGCACTGGCGAAGGAATGCCAGGGTAAAAAGACCTAGCGAAGGACTGCTAGGCACTGGCGAAGGAATGCCAGGGTCAAAAGACCTAGCGAAGGGCTGCTAGGCGCCAGACGAAGGATAGCCTGGGATTGAAGCCCTAGCGAAGGAATGCTAGGCACCGAGCGAAGGGCTGCTCAGCATCCAAGACCTGACAAAGGACCGTCAGGCAAAAGTCCAACCAGAGGAACGGTTGGCATCAGGTAAATTCTCCCGAGAGAAGTAGGAGAGGACGCGTTCCCCGTCAAGGGAACAGTAGGCGTCGGTTCGACCTAGGGCTCCATTTTGGAGACCAAAGTCAGAACCAAGACAGCTAAGGCTGTATAAATTAATGCTTTATTTTGTTTTCGGACTAACCCTGGATGCAGGACCAAAGGAACGTGTGTCTGTAGCTCAGAGAGCCTCAAAGGAGTGAGGCAGCAGCTGAGTAGGGCGCCCTGAGTGTCTAGGGCGCCTCCAAGGTGAACAAGAAACAAGTAAGGCAAAAAGGAGTTCGACTAACCACTGGCCGAGGCGCCCTCTGCATCCAGGGTGCCCTCAGCAGCCAGGGCGCCCTGAGCACCTAGGGCGCCCTCAGGTGCCAAGGCGCTTCGCGCCTATGCCAGCGAGGCCGATCAACTCTATCCAGCCGAGAAGACCGCGTCAACCAAGGCGCCCTCAGCGACTAGGGCGCCCCAGAGGTCAAACCTCATCCCTATTCTGGTGGGATAAAGCTTGACCGAGCGAAGTGCGGATCGGCTGACACATGGCAGGGCACCCCCGACATCCAGGGCGCCCTAGGTGCTATAAATAGCACCCCTCGACCCCAAGCTTGACAATCACTTCGACACAACGCTTCTACGCACTTCCGCTCTCGCGCCTTGCTCCGGAAACCTCCCAACTCGAGCCGACGACGTCCCACTGCTCCGAAAAAGTCAACCTTCATCGGACGTCGGTAAAAAGAAGAGCTTTCTTTTCATTAAAGTTTACTATACCGTATTTGTAGATCAATATTTGTAAACTTTCTTTGCGCCTATATAGAATTGCCCAAAGTAAACGGTCAACGACCGTGGGCCTTGGAGTAGGAGTCGACACAGGCTCCGAACCAAGTAAAAACGACTGCGTCTCTGTGTTATTTTTATTTCCGCTATGCACTTGCTCTTAATTTTCTGAAAAAGAATGAATTCCGATATTCACCCCCCCTCTATCGGTGTTCTCGATCCAACAAATGTATCCCTCTAGGTTTTCTCTATAACATTTGGCACTTTACCACTTTACCATTTTGGCACCTTATTTTAGAGTCTTTTGAAAGCAAATTAAATTTGATTGTCAAGACTTAGGATTTGAGTCAATGGATGAAAATTCTTGGTTGCTAGAGTACTACTTAGTTATGGACTCTAGAATGATGATTTGAGATGAATTCTTTTTACCTAGTGAGGACTTATCTTTATTGTTGAGATACACACATGTAATTTTACTCTAGAACTTGCTTAGGTTCTTTCAAAATTATATTCCATGATTGGACCACATTTTTATAGGTAATCTTTTTGTCTTCCCTTCTTATTGTAATAATCCTTATTGATACATGTTTTATTCTTTCTTTTTCCTATTTTTCTGCTCATTACCATATTTCTCTATAAACTTGGTTACTTGGGATTTTTCTTGATGTTATTTTGCCCGAGACGGACAAAGGGTTAAGTGTTGGGGAGGTGGTTAGACTTTTGGAAGAAATTGTGGTGAGAAATGATAATTTGAAAATTTTGGAGGTTTTCTTTTTGTTGAATCATGGTCCGAATGTCTTGATGGGATTAAAGGAATGGAGGAGCATGAGAAGCACAATGTGAAAACAGAGAAAAGAAAAAGAAAAAAAATGAATGAAGAAGTGTGCCAAGCTTGATGGGTGGTGTATCAAGGATGAGTTGTGAGTATTGGATAGTTGAGATTATTTTTGGGACAACTTGATTTCTGAATGTTATTTGGTATAAAGCTAATTTTGAAGGGAATGGGAGCTAATAAAGGTTAGTTTTTAGTTGTTAGTAATATTTTTCAAGCCTACCAAAAGTTTCCACTTAGACATGGAATTGGCAAGTGGAGGTATCTTGAAAAAGTTCTAATCGTTGCCAAGAATTGAAGTGGAGATTAGGGAGTAGAATTTGGTTGTTGGAGATAGTTGAAGCTGCAGAAAAAAAAAGAGAAAACACAACATGCAGCTGAAAAAAAAAACAGAAAAGAAAGAAAAAGAAAAGAAAAGAAAAGAAAGAAAAGTCAAATGAAAACATGAAAATTCAAAAGATGGATAGATTTTTGAATTTGGAGTCGAGAATAAGAAGCTAGATGAGTTAAGATTCAGTGATGATTGGAAAAAAGAAAAAAAGTTAGGCAAAGACAGTATCGGAATGCTGGAATTTAGCTACTGATCAGCCCCTGATCGGCCATCAGTCCGATTAGGGAGAACCAGATCGATCAGTAGACCGATCAAGAAATGTCTGATCGGTCTCTAAACCGATCCAAGAAGCTGGCACAGCACAGAACATGGCTTTCAGTGTTAAACCTCCTCCAATTTAGCTCATAATCACTTCCCTTGGCTCAGAATTCATAAGAGTCTATCACAAAAGGGCAAAGAGCATTTAGAAATAATTTTGAGTATCCAAGTTTCTATTTTCCTTACTTTTTCATAGTTCTTCTTCATGCTAAATTTCTTTACCTTAGTTCTTTCCTGATCATGACATATCCATCTATTTTCTTTGTCAAGAGTTTTTGGTATCAGAATTTATGGAACTCCTCTTTCTTTTTATTCATTTCATACTTCTTTTATTTGTTCTAATAAACCTTTGTAGATGTGGATCCAAGGTAAGAATGATGGTGGAGAGTAGATAATAAGCAAGCCTATGGTAGTTCAAGAAACATGTTGTGTTTGAGTGAGCTCTATTTTCATTGAAATGTAGAACATAGGAAGAGAGCCACTAAAAATTCCTTCGGAAGGTTTTCTGTGTTGATTTCATCTCAATCAATCATGAAAGAGGAAGTATGCTAAGTTGTTGATTTAAGGACAAGATACTAGTCTTTTGAGCTTAGATTTGTGAGAATTGACAACCCTAGGTAATTTCTTTTCAATTGCTTTTTACTATGATTGAGAATGATCTAGGGGGAATACATTTTAGTTACTAGTAGCTTATGCGGGACGCCCAAGAATAAGTGTGGGGGAGTTGATAGCTTTTATTTTGTTGATTAAATTACGGCCTCAAATCCATGTTTGTGATTCCTTTTCATATGCTTAAGTTTGCATTTGTATGAGGTTTCATGACATCTTTCTATTTGTTGTCCTTGGATGCAATTCTTCTCATATTTGAGATATTTTGGCATTAATGTTGAATCTAATTTTGTAGGTCTCAATAATCATGAACCTAGATCAAGATTGGATCAGGACTTGAGTTCAGAATGGTCCTGGATCAATGGGATCAAGAGTTGGATCAATATGGACCGTCCATTCAAGAGAACGTTTAGATCCAAGCCATCCGCCAACTTCTGGTCGATCCAAGCTATAGATAGACTTAGCCAAGTTTAGGGACCAAGATCTAAAAGTTTGGGCCAGATCAGAGTAAATCCAGCCGTTGGATCGAGCTCAAGAGGAGCCTTAATTGTCCGTTCAATGATCAGAGCACTCTGAGCCATTGGATGCAGATCTGGTTGATCCAACTTGAGGAGGAGCAGATCTTAACCCTTGATCATGATCTGGGAAGTTTGGGTTCGATCTGGATTGATCTGACCGTTGGATGGGATCGGAGAATCTCGGCCGTTGAAATTGAAAATGTGCAGTTAAATCAAAAATTCCCTCGCCAGTCTTCATGGTCGCTAAATCACGTCTCCAAGCTCTATTGTTCTGCGTTGTTCTTCAATTTTGATCGGAGGCGGCCACCCAGATCGAGATCTTATCCAGTTTTCGAATCATAATGCTCAGTTCCGTGGAAGGATCGCAATCCATTTGTTGATGAAAGCTCCGGTGAGGGTTTCATGGGGAGTAAGCTTCATTCTGACCAGTCTTCGCCCGCTTCCATTTCTCCATCAATCGGCCAAGACAGAGGGGTTCTCTGAACTGGGACGAGGCTCTATTAGCTACCCATCGCCATCTAAATCATTGTAGAAGATGGGTTCGAAAGGAGTTCAGAATTCCATGCAAGCTACGCAATTCCATTTCCGCAGCTGAGTTTTGATCAATTCTCGAGCAAGGGGGTTCTGAGCTCGGTCTTTGTATGACAACATGGAGAAAACTCAGTGAAGAACTTGAACTGGTGTTATCGTTTGTAAACTTTGTTTCTGATTCCAATTCTGCATTGTTTCAGCTCTGTATCTGTGTGTTTTCAGTTACTGATTGGTCTATCGACCGGTCTAGACAGTCCCTGATCGGTCATCAGTCCGATCAGGCTTGTTCCTGATCAGACAGCCGACCGTTCAGTGAATTATCTGCGCTAAGATACCCTATTCTAGCTTTCAGCTTGCTTCAACTCTTTCTCTCCGAATTTAGTTACACTTCTAGTTTCATTTCTACAATAGATATCAGTTTATATTTCAATCTTGCAATTTCAAATTGTCTGGCTCAATTTTCCTAGTGTTTTAGCTCAATTCTTGCAATACTTAGTTCATCTCTACTTAGTTATGTCAATTCTATTTCAAATTTTACTTCCATTCTTACTTGCAAAACAAAATCTCATTTTATCTAGAAAACCCAAATCATTTAACGACAAATAACTTTCAAGATTAATTTGAGCATTCACAACTAGTCCTGGAAAAATACGACCTGAGGCCCCTATTCTACATTTCCACTCTATTAGCAAGGGTTTTCAGCTTTATAAATATCTAAAATTGAGACTCATATTCATAACAGCTATTTTGGGTCTATGAATCATCAATTATTAGCCTAGGTTAATATGAGTAGATGATTCAGTCTAATTATGAATTAATCATAGATCGGACGTTGTTCCTAGAGTTAAGATGAGTGTTAACCTAATTGTCATAAATTAGGTTAAGAAGGGCATTGTTGTTATTTGGGGATTTAATTAAATACATGTTGTAATTAGGATGGATCCTAATAATGTCTAGTATTTTGTTTAGTTAATTTAATAATTTTATAAATGGCAAAATTATGTCCTTGATACAGGACCTTGACTTTAAACTCACACAGTTGATCGTGAGAGATTTTCTTCACATATACGTTCTACATAAAAGGCGGGTACTTCTCCTTTGTACACTAGTAGTTCTTTATCTTAATGCATGGCTTGTTATGTCTAAATAGGTCTACTTGACCTTATTCTTTGTTGTTGGTTATTTAATATCGTCGTTGATGCCTTTCTTGCTTGGCCTTTGAGTTAATTCATATTTTATATTCATACAGTCTGTCATTGGTTTCCTATTCTGTAAAGTCCCGCTTGTACGTGAGTACATAGTTGTTCATTAAACACCACTAGGATGGCTGACATTAGAGACACCCTACCTAGTAGTTTAGTTGCATATTCGTTGGTTTTCTGGTTGCTTTCTGGTTTATTATTTATGTTGTTGCATCGTTGTCATTCAGTTATTTGTGCTTATTAGTATCATGCACCATACCTGCACCATTGCATATTGATGACTGTTGTTCTTCCATATGGTTAAGTCGTTGTCAGTCATCTAGTTGCTTTGTCACTCAACCACTTGATGTGGTAGTTGCTAGAGTGGGAGCAACCGTCCTGTTATGCCACAATAGACCACTCATGTACAATGGATGTTGGAGTTGCAGGAAAACAGTTGACACCCTCACCGTTGTTTCTGAGGGATATCAATGCTGTTGATAGCTCCCCCTATATATCGAGGTTTTTGGAGTAGTTGGCTCCCCAACATCCTGTCCACTCAACCACACATATCTATTGTATTCGTTGGAGTGCGTACAGTTATCAAGCCCTACCCACTCGACCACACAGATGTGATATGTTGGCGGCTTGACTGACATCAGAGGTGACACATGTCATTGCATCATATGCATTTATTGTATTTATGTATTTTCTTGTGGGTGTTGCATTTATATGAGCTATGGTTGCTGTATTTGGTTGACAAGCATATTTGTTTGATACTATGCTATGTCGTAGGTATTTTATGTGATTTTATACATGTTTTGAGTTTCTCTATTTTCCTAGAGATTGTATACTGTTGTATTCTATTGTTTCATATACCCTTTGATGTCATGCTATTGTCTATTCATATACCCGCTGAGTCCGCCCGGACTCACCACCCTGCTTCCTATTTTTGTTTCAGGTAGCCGGTAGTTGCAATACTTGGAGCTAGGAGAGGATTCAGTTGCCAGTCCCACAGTATTGAGTCGGTTTGGAGATTGTGTACTCTCCATTTTATCTACTAGTCTAGTATTTTTTTTATCCGGTATCATCGTAGCATATTTTTATTTATAACTTGTTGGTCTGGTTTGTTCGTTTCTTTTGGTATTCGAACACTCTACTATTTTAAATTTGTTTAAAGATATAAACTGCTTGGTTGTGCTTTTATTTTCAGTTATGATGGTTGAGCCATCTTATGTGATGAGGTGTGATGTATTATATGTCCCAACTTGTCCGCTGTACAGGGGAGATGCAGCCCGATTTTCTGGTAATCATGTGCCTCTGGGGGCATGATAGATGCATTATCGTCTGATTCTTGGTGACTAGACATCAATGCTAGTTTGGCATATTGTTCTACATCATATTCAGATGACAACGTTTCGTCTCAAGTGGCCTTATGATTTGTATGTTTGTTTAACCCTTTATCCTTTTCTTCAGTGTGGGATAGTTATCCTTGATATGTCCTCTTCAAAGCAGTTATAGCATCAAACATTTTTCTTTCTTGGAGTGTACTTTTTGGCCGGTATCTTGTTAAATTTATTAGATTTATTTTAAAAAAAAAATTTACCATGTAGGTCGTTTCTTCTTCATTAGCTGTAGACTCTACATATGGTTTGATCTTCCTTCTGTTCAAGGTGATATTGTCCAGTTTTTCTTTTTGTCTTATACACCAAGACACATGAAGTTTGAAAGTAGAAAATAAATTTTCTAAAATACTCACCTCGAGGCCTTTAGAGATATTGTAAGAGTCTACTATAGACATCCATTCTGGTATTCTCGAAAATGCATTTAAAGCATACCTTAATGAATCTCGGTTTGTTACTGTTTTTCAGAAATTCATGAGTTTGTTGATCAACTCTTTGATCATCACTTAATGCTGGGCTACCATTTCTCCTTTTTTCATCTAGAGATTCATTAGCTGATTTTGGAGTAAATCTCATTGTGTTAGTTTTGCTCCCTAGGTCCCTTCATATAGTTCCAGGAACTTCTCCCACAACTCTTTTACTGATTCGTAAGTGCCGACACGTTTGGCCCTCCAACCTCCTAAAGCAGCTGAACTCTAATACCACTTGTAGGTCTCGATAGGGTCGGGGGGGGGGGGGGGGGGGGGGGGGGGGGATGAATAGCTCTGCAGATGAAAACTCAATCTTTTGCAATTGCTTAGCAAAGATGGATAATTTAGTAAAGTAGTTAAATAAAATAAGAACAACATAAAGAGAAGAGGCAATAGTATTTTACTTGGTTGCAACCAAGGAGGATACTAATCTAAGGCATTGGAAAGCTCTACTAAAATCTCCTTCTTTGAAGCCTCTTACAAACTTTGATAGCAATGAACATATTTGGAAAAATAAATACAAGTTGTTGTTCTGAATTCCTAGCCCAAAGGTCAAATGTTACCGTTGCTGAGGTGGTACTAGAGGTGCCTCCAATGTGATAGGGCACCTCAGTTGAATAGAATTTTATCAACGCAACAACAGCTATCCATCCCATTCCAGGCACTAGGAACGGATTTGAGTGCCTGGAATCCAGGCACTTGGACCCCGTTCCCCGTTCATGTGCATGGAACTAGTCAACCTCACCAGTCATCTCCCGGTTGCTTGAGTGATGCTCCGGCTATCTGGAGTTCAGTTCACTCAAACCCATCTTGGGCCTTCTCCTCGAGTAAACTTCCTCCCTATCTTCTTATCCGTCTAACGTCACACACGTCCTTCTTGTCCACTAGTGTACTCTTCCGCAGCTTTTCATCCCTCGGATGCACCGAGCCTGTCAGCTCCCTTCCTGTGTCATCCTTCTCACTCACTGCATCTTCCACTTGATTTCTTGTACTCCTAAGCTCCTACACACTTTGACACAAGGATCAAACACAACAGGGCCTAACTTGACTCGGTTGATTATATCAAAACTAATCCAGGGTACTTACATATACAATCGCTGATTGCCGAACTGAATGAATTATGCAATATAGGGTCGGAGACTTAGAAATTTGCAAGTAAAACTAATTTTACCTTACATGGTACTTTATTATGAATGATTAGTGATTTTTCAATATACTCAATAGTGTTAGGATCGAGCACCACTGGTAGGTTAGCATGCTCATATTGCATGATAGAATCTGATGTAATTTCATTATCTTATAGTGAGAAGGAATCTTGATTTGAGAATCATTGCAAATTATTACCAGTTGAGCATACTTTTAGGTGAAATAAGAAAGATGTCATCAAGAATAAAATAGTCAGAAAGTTTTAGCCATCAATTAAGTTAGGTGATGAAATTATTGAGGACATAGATAACTATGGATTTGTATAAATAACTCAGGGGTTCTGATGAATTAAATAAGTACATTATTAGATAGTGCAAGTGTGGTTAGATGAAAAGAAGTATATTTTGAAAGTTACCATATTGGAAGTATCTGCTCATTTGATATAATTTAGATATGATGCACGCAGAGAAGAATTTTTTTGATAATATTTTCAACACTATGATGAATATTTTGGGATAAATTAAAGATTCATCAAAATCACGTGGGAAATTGAAACAATTAGTTAATAGATCTAAGTTGCATCAAAATGAAATAACTGATAAATTTCTAAAAGTTTGTTATACATTGGACAAAGAAAGTAAGAAAATATTGTGTAGTTGGTTGAAAGAAGTTAAATTCCCTAATGGATATGCCTCGAATATGGCTTGATGTATGGATATGAGCATATTGAAAATGTTTGCAAAGAAGAGTCATGATTGTCACATGTTTATGCAAAGACTTATTCCAATAGCTATCTATGACTTACTTCCTAATGATATTTGGTAAGCACTATGACTTACTTCTTAATAATATTTGGTAAGCACTCATAGAATCAAGTATGTTTTTCATAGATTTTATATTGAGGGTTATTATGACAATAGAAATGCTTTGGTTGGAAATAGAAATACCTCTAATTCTATATAAACTTGAGTACATATTTCCATTAGCTTTTTTTTCAATGGAATATCTACTTGTTAATTAATCATATGAGGCAAGACTAGCTGGTCCTGTGCAGTATAGATGAATATATCCATTGAATGGTTTTTTAGAATATTAAAGAATAATATTCATAATAAAGCAAGAATTGAGGGGTTAATATATACTTCTTATATAGTTGAAGAAGAATCTTCTTTCTACTTATATTATTTTCCTGATATTGTGAAAACCAGACATCATAAGTGTCTTCAAAATTTTGATGATTTTCAACCAATAGACCCAAAGATGCTTTCTTTTTTCAAATTTCCTAGTAAAACACTAGATGCATCGGTAGTAGATGGTTGAATCCAAATTAATATCATGCAGTAATAACATATAGACTCATGAACTGTGACGAGGTTAAACCTACTTAACGTGAGTTAACTTATAATTCAAAACATTTATCCCATTATGCAATATTGCTTATACCATATGCAAATTATAATTACCTTCCTTGACAGTTTGTACGAACAACAACTACAACTAAAAAAATTTATCAATAAGTGCAAGTGAGGTAGAGAAGAAGATAGAGATGGAATTTGCACTTTAGTTTGAAATCTATGCAAGTTAGAGAATAATTTTTTTGATAGTATGTATATTACTATGGATTTATATCATAACTATTTGTTTCGATAAAGGATCGTAGAATTTCAAATGTATGAGATAAAAGGATAAAGAATATAACATTAGGGCCTCTATGTAACATAAGAGATTTTTCTAGTCACTATATGAATGACTTCAAATTTAACGTAGCACAATGTGATTCACATACAATGGCCTCTAATTCAGGTGTTTGAGTAAAAGGATCTACCACCAACATTGGTACTGAATTTGATTACTATTGTAGAAGAAATCATTGAGGTCGAATATTCTGCTTTACCCATAAGAAGATGTGTTATTTAAATGTTCATGGTATGATCCAACACCAAGAATAGGTACTAGAATAAATGAAAATTACAATTTAGTTGAGGTGAATGTAAAGAAAAGATTCAACAATATTGAACCATTTATTTTCGCAGTACAATCTATCTAAGTTTTCTATCTTGAATATCTGACGAAGAGAAGGAGATCTAGTGAATGACTATCAATTTGTCAAATCAAGCCTCACTCGAATATAGAAATGTCGAACTCCATCACAGGCTAAAACCATGATGCATCTTAGAATGAGGAAGTGGAGATACATTCCAATTACTTATGGATGTAAATGTCATTTAGGAAAAGGCAGGTGCGAAACATCTGCAGCCCCCTACAGCCGACCCTATGGATATAGAGGGAGGTAAATACAAATACATAGGCGGGAAGCGCATATTGGGTACGCTCCAGGTCATCAATCCCCGAGAATTGACCCCTGACCATTATGCCAGAATTGTCATGCGATCACTGTCTATGCTACACCTTAGGTGATATAAATGTCTCTTACAATGATATAAATGTTAGGACCGGTAGAGCTAGAGGGGGGTTAATAGTTCTCTTCAAGTTGATTCATTTTCTTTGCAGCAGAAACTAGGAGTTAAATACCCCAAATCAATGCTAACGCCTTGATTTACTTGGTTTCTACTTCCTTGAGGTGACTAATCCAAGCGTCCACATCAGTGATCACAGATTCCACTATGAAACCTCCTTCTCAGAACAACACCGAAGGTGGAGAAACCCTTTTACAGCAAACTTAAAAGCACTCAAGTAAAGAACAACAACAAGGAGATGAAGAAAATAAATATTATAATTTTTGAGCTTAAATACCATTCTCTTGGTTGCTTGAAGATGCTATTGAGAGTTTGAGCAGAGAACTTGAGCACAGAGATGATGAGAAATTGCAATGTAACAGTGTCTGCCTCTTTGCTTCAAAATCTGCTTTTAAACGACTTAAAGGTGGGTGGTTCTCTAGCTTTTCTGAGTCACCAATCAATTGGCGAAAGTCCCAATCTATTACCATATAGCTATTGAACAATACGGATCTCAGATGAACGGATAAGATTATTTCATTTTGAACATTATAAATTGGGATCATGCATTGATCGATTGGTTACTTTAATCGATCAAGTAATCGATTCAGGACCATTCTGTTCAAGTAAGGAATGTATCCCAAATGATTATTCAATCGATTAGGAAGTGTCCTAATCAATTGACCAATCGATTAGGGAGCATTCTATGTCGCACATAATGGCTCGTAATCTATTGGCCAATTGATTACGGAGCATTCTGTTCTCACACATAATATCTCCAAATCGATCAGCCAATCCATTGATGACTTCCTAATCGATTGTCTGATCAATTAGGGAGCATTCTTTTGTCACACAGAATGACTCATAATCGATTTGCCAATCGATTATGGAGCATTCTGTTCTCACATAGAATATCTCCCAATCGATCGGCCAATCGATTGATGACTTCTCAATCAAATAACTGATCGATTAAGGAGTGTTCTATTTAAGAGCAGAATGTCTCATAATCGATTCACTAATCGTTTGGTCCATTTCCAATCGATTGGCTAATCGATTGATAAACTTAGATTTAGAATTCTAAACCCTAAACTTTCATGCATGTTCTCAATCGATCCCAATTATCTCGTGCTAGCAAAACCTCTTATTTCCTAGATTTCATGCTTGGAGCTTCCTTATCTCCGGGTCTTCAAGCCAAGAATCTGGTCCCCGACCATCTCTTTAACATTTTACCTGGAGCTTCCTCATCTCTGAGTCTTCATGCCAGGTATCCAATTCTCAACCATTCATTGAACTTCTTTCATTACCGCATACTAAAACCCAATGTTAAATTTAACGTATTAGCTTAAACATAAATAATTGTCAATCATTCCAACTTCTTATCTAGGGCATGATTGCACCTACAATAGATGATGGAGAGATGTCGAGCAATGAGAATCTAATAGAATCTAGCGATGAAGAAATAGAAATTGTTAATGTTAATGCTTCTAATTATATTGATTATTAATATTAGGGTTAAAACTATTAATGTTATGGATATGTTTGCTTTCTACATGTTCTATTGTGTATGTGTTATAATGCTATTTTCCAGATATAATCATTTCTAATGCACCAGTACGTAGTCAGATTGTATTGACTATTATTGGGGGTTGGTATGCATTTATGTTATAAGTATTTCAAATTGAGGTCTTCTTTTATATTGAAAGATGATTTATTTTTTTTATGCAGTTTATTCCCAATGGTCATAGTGTTGCTATGTACATAACAAAAAAAATTAATGAACAATAGTGTGCTTCTGGTGTCACATAGAGATATGTAGATCAAGAGATGAAATATTTTTATTTTCATGAATTTCTAGTAAGTAATGTGAATTTTATTGATACTGAACAATATTCTTTGATAGTAATATTTTTGATATTGTTGCAGAAAAATTATACCTGTGATCCAGAACATAAGGTGGAATTCAAAGCAACATAGATGTTGTACAAGGATTTAATGTACAAGTGGAGAAGAAATGAAACAAAGTCATCATATATACAAGATGAGATTTGGGTTGCATGGCAAAATATTTGGACTGCACAAGATTGGCAACAAAAGATAGTGATTGCGCAATGCAATAGAAATGCTAAGGTCGATAGCATGAGCATGGGATCTTGAAATGGCTAGATTCCAATCTATGGTTGAGTATGCCATACAATTGGTGAGTTTACAATAATGTTTAGGCCAAATTGGTGTAAGTAAACTTATTTTAATTTATAAATATTTTTTAGTGTAAGAAAAGACTTTACAAAAACCTATTACTTGTTGAGATGCATTTCGCCAAATCCACAAGAAAAAAGATGGCAATTTATGCATTCGAAATTAAAAATTATAGACATAAGAATATAAACTTTTTTGTCACCCAAATTTAAAATTGATTATCTTTGTTGATTGTTTATTAGATATCAATAATTTTATTTTTTTAACAAGAAGATATGACTGACCTAGTTGCACAAGCGTCTCAGTCTGTTGTAGAGGAACAGGATATACATATTTTATCAGATGAAGTTATAAATGAAATATATTATAATGTTGTTGGTAAAATGAACGCCCTCTACAACATTGGCTCTCATGCACAGGTTGCAATGATTGTAAGATGACTCCTAGGGCTAGAGGTCGACCAAATCTTCTTCCACTAGTATGCAAGAGATACACATAAAAAATCAAGCATTAAGGGATCAGTTCATAGCAGTAGGGGGGTCGATAGATGATTGGGCTAGGTTTGCAATTGAGCAATCTAAGCGAGGGATAGATGATCGTGTCAAGTCTATAGTAGAGCAGTCTGACAGATCGATGGTTCATTGGGTCAAGTCGGCGGTAGAGTAGTCTGAGCGATTGATGAATGATTGGGAAGTTGACAAATGCGAGAATTCTTTGATCACTATTTACTAATGAGTCCTTTTGCTTTTCAAACACCACATTGTTTCGATTCACAAGAGGCTCAAGACTCGAACCCTCCTGAAAAGTAGAAATTATGAGGTGTGTTGACTTTCAACTTCATTTTTGTATTTATCATTCATTAAACATTAAAATTTGCTAGGTTATATTTGATAGTATATACAATTCTGATACTACTGTGGTATAATGTAAAACTACATTATAGAACTTAGTGATGTTTTAACAAGAAAATGAACCGCAGAACTTTAATCAAGTTAACATAGTCCAAATGCTTCATATAGTTTCACAAACTAGTTACAACACAGTATGAAATTATGATGCCAGACAGAATAACGATTATCCTGTGGGTCATTGAATATGTTGATCCGCGCACGAATATTAGAAATAATCTTCTAGAACTTGTTGATTTGAAGAAGAATACCAAGAAATAGGGAAAAACGACATTGCCAAAAATATTATTAATAAAAAACTTCTCTCCTCCTTACATTAACCCTAACTTATGTTTAAATAGACTAAGAAATAAGAAAAAGTCGCAACAAAAAAAAATAAAAGAAAACTTATCATAAAAAAGAGAAAGTCTAAACAAATTTTTAGCAAAGGAAACTAATCCTATCAATTTTAAACAGACTAAAAATCCTAAAATTAAAAATGATAAAAATTATCTAAAATATTAAAAACACAAAAATTATAAAAAGACTAAATTTACAAAAATTAATAACAAATCATAAAATGTTCTTGCATCAGACGCTGCGGGTTGAGAAGAACTCATCCTCGAGCTTAGGTGGTGGTCGAGGAGGAAGATCCTCTGGAATCAACTTAATAAAATCTACTAGCATCTGGACTTTGAGGAAATTAGTCAATCCACCTATTAGCATGATATCGTGGATGCTGCTCTTATCCTTCTTGAAGTGATAATCTTTAAGGTGTATGATCGAGATGAGTGATAGAGGGGGGGGGGGGGGGGGGGGTGAATATCGCTTCATTAAAAATTTCAGATTTAATACTAAGCGATCAAAGTACATAGTGGAAGTTTCGATATAAGCGTAAAAGTTAGAGAGATAGAGCAGCGGAAATAAAAAACAAAACAAGATCGCTAACAATAGTTGGTTTTACTTGCTTCGGAGTCTTGACCGGCTCCTACTATAAGGCCCACGATCCTTGATCATTTACATTGGGCATCACTAATAAATTGCAACAAGTTTACAATATTACAAATCAATGTATGCAATATAAAATTACAACAATACCGACTCCTGAAGTGTGAGGGCAAGTCTTTGTTCGGAGAGTCGGACAACATTTTTGTTGGGGCAATCTATGGTTTGATGTGACCATATGTTTTGATGTTTGGACAAAGGATTTAAGTTAGGTTTATCCTTGTGATTTGATATGTGTGATTGAGTTTGCAGGACTTGGTAAGTCACACATGGAGGACGCATCCGAGGGACGAGAGCCGAGGGAAGAGGACTCCAAGGGCAAGCCGGGGGAAGTGGACTTCAAAGGGCATACGTGAAGGATGGCATGGAGGCAAGCCGAGGGCGTGCGTGCGCATCTGAGGGATGATAGCTGGTGGAAGAGGACTTCAAAGGACGAGCCAAGGGAGTGGACTTGAAGGCATACGTGAAGGAGGGTCTTCAGAGTGAGGGAGAGTGAATTTGTAATCTGGGCAGTCAAGAGGGGATGGATCAGTCGACTGCCAGCAGGGAACTCGAACTCATCGAAATATCAGTCGACTGGTCTGGGACCAGTACACTGATCAGGTCAAAAACTAGCCGTTACAACTATCCGTTGGATTGCTGTTTGGCTGGGACAAGTTGACTAGTAGCGGGTTTCTCAGCCAAGAGACCTATTTAAAGGAGCTCAATTTTTGGCTAAGAGCTCTTGACGAAATTAGCTTGGTTAGAGCTCATTAGTAGTCTTGGTTGCTCAGAAGTGTGTCCGGGATTGTGGTGAGGTTTCATCACCCACAAGGAGCTACACGAGCTAGCCAGAGGGCATCCGGGGAGTGATCCACTAAAGGATCATGGGATCGTCCACCTTATGGACAACCATAGAGTAGGAGAGTCATCTCCGAACCACGTAAAGGATGGCGTTAGCATTGTTTAGTTTGTTTATTTGTTATTCCGCGTGCGCTTGCTAACGTTGTAGGTAGAGAATCGAAGAAAAGATATTCACCCCACCCTCTAGCTTGGCGCCCTATTCTAACAAGTGGTATCAGAGCAAAGGTCGTTCATCTACGGACTAACCGCCGGGGGGAGCAAAAGGTGTAGCGACACGGCCCCTCTAGCCCCATCAGGCAACTCTTTAGGCCATGCCCTACGGTCTTCCCACACCCGGCGGTGGGTTTTTGCCTTCCCCAGATTCGAACCCTTGACCTCCTGGACAAGTACAATAGTTCCTTGAATCTGGTAGCCAAGTGAGCTGCGCTCACTTGGCTACCAGATTCAAGGAACTATTGTACTTGTCCCGAAGGTCAAGGGTTCGAATCTGGGGAAGGCAAAAATTCACCGCTGGGTGTGGAATGACCGTAGGGCATGGCCTAGAGAGCCGCCTGATGGGGCTAGAGGGGCCGTGTCCCTACATAAAAAGGCGTCTTTTTATTGTAATAACCCGGCCCTTCCGCCCTTTGGGCAGCCTAACTAGCGACCCAACAACCTAGCGACCAAATCAACATTTGGCGGCCCAACAACCTGGCTCGACCGTGTCATTACTCACAAGAACTTCCCACCCTTGACCAGTGGATTTTTGCCTTCCTCGGGATTCGAATTCTAGACCTCCAAGCTAAGTACTAATGTTCCTGAATCATGGTAACCAAGTGAGTCGCACTCACTTGGCTACCAGGATTCATAAACTTTTGTACTTAGCCTGGAATTCTAGAGTTCGAATCCTGGGGAAGGCAAAAATCCACTGGCCGGGGGTGGAAAGACCGTAGGATCGCTGGCCTAGAGGGTTGCCTGCGGGGACCATAGAGGCGGGGCCGCTACATAATTATGTCACGACCCCAGACGAACATGCTTACTCGAAAAATCGGGCAGCATCTCCCCTGTATGGCGGACAAGATGAGGCAAATATACATAATATCTCACCATATAACTTAGCCACAAGCGGCTAGTATCACAAAATACAGAAGATAAACACAACCACGTAGTTATAAGATAACGGATGGCTCAGCCTCCATAAATATAAAAGAAAACCACAATTCAAAAAGAGAACTCAAATGTCTCTGTAATAATAACAAAATTAGTCCGAATGCCTGATAAACAAATACAATGCGAAAACTCACCAAGTGTAACGCCCCAAAATTCCCATTTTTAGTTCTTAAAGTCCTTAGAATTATTTAAAAATGGTTTAGAAATATTCTAGGTATTTTTAGGAATTTTTAGAATATTTTTATGGAATTTTCCGAGTCCGTTTGGTATTTTAAAAAAAAAAAGGAAAGAAAGCCAAAAAAGGAAAAAACCAATAAGGGGCAGCGGGAGTTCGAACCCGCGACCACCACGAGACCAAGGGAGCGCGCGACCAGCTGGGCTAGGTATCAAGCACAGTAAAGGATGGAGAGACCTTTATTTAAGGTATAGTTAGGTTAATCCGCCCCATAAGTATAAATAGGTAATTAAAGAAAGAAGTTTTATTTTCTCTCCTCTCCAAACCCTCACGCCGACCCCTCCTATTCTGGGCGAAACTACACCAAGCTCTAGGGGGCCGGTCAAGGCTCTTCTTCAAGAGATTTTCTAATATTCGGGATCCCCGCGATGAGAGGAACGCGTAGGCGTGAAGAATTCTCCGAGATCTCAAGTTTCTTCCGAGCTCTAGACATCAATCTTGGTTGTAAGTCCAAGATATCAATGTAAGTACTGCTCACCTGCAGTAAGAGGCAGTTTTTCCGCAAGAATTTCCTTTAAAAGTTTTTAAAAGAGATATTTCCTTTAGTTTAAGATTTTTCATGTGATCTTGGTTCATTATATGATTATATATGTTTGATTAAGTACCCTATGTGAGTTTAGGGTCCAAGAAAAGCTATGAGAAAAGAAAAGAGAAGATAAAGATAAGAAAAGAAAAGGCCAAGGCCTTAAGAAATCCCCAAAAGTCAAGACTTAGGGATTTTAGCACGCAAGATGCTCGAGAAAATGCCAAGGCATTTACAGATAAGAAAGAAAAGAAAGAAAAGCTATTTTATTTTATAAGGCCAGTACCCGGCGTCCAAGGGCGTCGTTAAAGAAATCCAGGTGTCCAATTCCAAGGTCTTGGCCCTGGTAGACCAAGGTCTGCTCTATTAGGATTGGTGGCTCGCTACCCCAACCTTTTAGGGAACGCGCATATGAGATGGTACTTACGTCTTCAGTGGATCCAAGTGATTAGTATTTTAAAGTATATGCTTTAGCAAAGTTTTCGAAAGTTTAAGAAAGTTTTCAAAAGTTAAAGAATAGCTAAAGTTTCAAGTTGAGCCCAGAAAAGTAAATTGAGATTTATTATTGCTTGAGTATGCATGTTTTGAGTTATACATGTTCTTAGTTTTCTTTCAAGCATATTAGTATCTCATATGATTTTCAGTTTGATCTAGAAGCATGTTTGCACATTTCGAGATTTTGTGAGCTAGATAGTACTTACTAAGCTTTTTGCTTACTAGTTGCATTTCCTCTTATTGCAGATAAAGGTAAAGGCAAGCAATTCTGAAGGAAGACGACGAGGCGGTGCTGAGTAAAGTGTGTGTGGTGGCTGATTATGGAGAGATCTTTGGCACAAGACTATTTAGTTATTTAATTCACAATGTTACAGTTCATTTGAATTTCAAGTTTTTGTTTTATGGAGTTTAGCGAACATTTAAGTCTTGGATAGTTTTACATACTCAATTTCTTAGAGTAAAGATTCCATGTCATTTCTTTTAGCCTACATATTCTTATGATTGCATTGGATGAGTAGAAATGTGAGTAGTTGGAGATATTGATACTTTGTTAGAGAAATAGATGCATGTGCCAAGATAGTATCAATTTCTCTTGAATCAAGTTTTATTGCTTAGATATGTTTAGAAAAGTTGCATCCATATTTCATAATGCTTTAGCAAGGTTATAAAACTTGTATTTGGTGTTAGGAATGCATAGGAGTCAAGATTGGTACAAACTTTAGTGTTAAGGTTCATATAACTTGAATAGTTTGTTTTCTTCCGCAAAAGTCCTAATTTCAAGTTTATGGATTGATTTTGTTTGGCTAAATTGTTTAGAAAACTGGCATAGAGTATAGAAATGGTATCATAGTTTTATATGGCTCGAAAATACATGATTGGTGGACCTTTGAAGCAAGTGCCGAAACCTGTAAATTCAGAATTCAGGCCTATCAGTCGACTGATACAGTATCAGTCGACTGATACCCGAAGGATGAGTTGGGTGAGGCAGGTTTCAATAAGTATCATTTTACGAGTTTTTGAGAAAGGAAGTGTGACATGGTATCATGCATGACTACTTAAGTTAGAATATCATTCTTAGATGAATTTAAAAAGAAAAAAAAAGATTTCCGCATTTCTATTAGTTGTGCATTAGAGTCGAGAAGCAGAGAAAAGTAACGATCCGTCTAAGACAGGAGAAGGCGGGTCGCTACAGTTGGTATCAGAGCAGTTCCCATTCTCCAGCATCACACACACATCAGCATCAACCTTGCCGTCTTCAAGTAAGAAAGTTTTAAGTTTCAGTTTTCTATTGCTCCTTTACTAATTTCAGTATAGAGAAATGCTTAAGTACTTACTCATATGTGCATAGAACAAGGAAGCATGTTTAATACCTTAGTATCACGGAATCATGTTTAATCCCTAGAATGGATATTAGATTACCAAGTAAGAAGACAAGTTTATACCTAGAGAGGTAGTAGTGAATTCTGGTTCCCTTATGCATTATTAAATGGCAAGAAGAGGCCGAGCTCCTAATGCAAGGAACGAAACCCCAGTTCAAGATAACAATGAGCCTGGCACAGAACAGCTAAACCTGATGGCAGTCATTGCTCAATGCAAGCTCAGATTTCAGAGCAACAGAAGACCATCGCCACACTGATGGCAAATTAGCACCCAGAGCCCCTACACCACCCACAGCAGGAGTGGAAACTCCAGTGGTGGCTGAAGTCCCACCAGTCACACAGGAGACCCCTGCCGTGAACCGAAGACAAGAAGCATACCTCGTCCAGTGGCAGAGGCTGAAACCCGAAAGCTTCTCAGGCACGACTGAGCCCTGGGATGCCCAGGCTTGGTTCAAGACTTTAGAGAGCACAATGGAGCTTCTTGACTGGCCAGAAGTCGAGAAGGTCAAATGTGCCTCCTTCTGCCTAACTGGAGATGCTGGTATGTGGTGGGAGCGGGTCAAGAGTAAGAGGATAGTCAACCAGATGAGCTGGGCAGATTTTGAACACGAATTCTATGAGGAGTTCTTCCACATAAAGGTTACCAACAAGCACTACGAGGACTTCATGGAGTTCAGACAAGGTAACCTACCAGTGGGAGAAGCAGTCGCGGAGTTCAACAGACTAGCTCGCCTCTGCCCAGAGCTAGTTAGCACAGAAAAAGAGAAAGTCAGGATAATGCTCAAGATGTTAAGGGTTGAGATAGTGTTAGATGTGGCCAGCGGAGTTAAGAGGCCGCAAACCTCAGAAGAACTGATAAGTAGTGTTTTGATTACTGAGCACTACTTGAATAGAATAAAGGCCACTAGAAATGTTGAACGTTGCAGTTCTTAACAAATTTACCTTCAGGGGAAATCATGGAATCCACCCAGCGGCTCCGGGCTATGTCAATCAAGATTTCAAACCGAGAGCTATACGTCGATCTGATAGTCCTTGCGATGCAAGACTTCGACATCATACTGGGCATGGATTTCCTCAGTATGTACAGCGCTTCAGTGGACTGCCGTAGAAGGAAGGTGGTTTTCATCCCAGAAGGAGAACCACCATTCGAGTTTCAAGGAGTCCCGAAGAGGAAGGCTCAGAAATTTCTCTCAGCCTTGGCAGCCCACCAGATGCTAGAGCAAGGGTGTGCTGGTTTTCTTGCACACGTAGTGGACTTAGAAGCAAAGAAAGAACTCAAGCAGGAGGATGTACGTGTAGTCTGCGAATATCCAGAAGTGTTCCCAGAAGAACTACCTGGACTACCGCCCAACAGGGAGGTGGAGTTTGAGATTGAGCTGGTGCCAGGTACCGGTCCGGTCTCAAAAGCCCCATATTGTATGTCTCCTACAGAGCTGAAAGAATTACAAGAGCAACTCCAGGAGCTACTAGACAAGGGCTTCATCCGGCCGAGTCATTCACCCTGGGGAGCTCCTGTACTTTTCGTCAAGAAGAAGGACGGATCTATGCGCCTGTGCATAGACTACAGAGCTTTAAACAAAGTAACCATCAAGAACAAGTACCCCCTTCCTAGAATAGATGATTTATTTGATCAACTCAAAGGGGCTACAGTGTTCTCGAAGATAGACCTGCGTTCTGGGTATCATCAGCTAAAGGTTAAAGAAAGTGACATTCCCAGGACAGCCTTCCGAACAAGATATGGCCACTACGAATTTGTAGTGATGCCTTTTGGAGTAACCAATGCTCCAGCGGTCTTCATGGAGCTGATGAACCACATCTTCAGAGAGTATCTCGATAAATTCGTCATTGTATTTATTGATGATATTCTCATATACTCCCAGACTCCAGAGGACCATGCTACACACTTGAGGATAGTGCTGCATATCCTTCAGCAGGAGAAGCTCTATGCAAAATTCTCAAAGTGTGAGTTTTGGCTAGATCAGGTGACCTTCCTAGGTCACATTGTAACCAAAGAAGGCATTCAAGTTGATCTAGCCAAGATAGAAGCAGTCAGCAACTGGTGTAGACCCAAGAATGCCAGTGAAATCAGAAGCTTCTTAGGCCTGGCAGGATATTACAAAAAATTTGTGGAGGACTTTTCCAGGATAGCCTCTCCACTCACAGCTTTGACCAGAAAGAACAAGAAGTTTGAGTGGTCAGATAAATGCGAGCACAGTTTTCTAGAGTTGAAGAAGAGATTGACTAGTGCTCCCATCCTGACTGTTCCAGAGAGTGACAAGGCCTTTGACATCTATAGTGATGCATCCAAGATGGGCCTTGGAGCTGTCCTCATGCAAGACGGTAAAGTAATAGCATATGCCTCCAGACAGCTCAAGGACTACGAGAAGAATTATCCTACGCATGACCTTGAGCTAGCAGCTGTGGTTTTTGCACTGAAGCTCTGGAGACACTACCTGTATGGAGTGCAGTGCAGGATCTTCACAGACCATCAGAGTTTGAAGTATTTCTTCACTCAGAAGGATCTGAATATGAGGCAGCGCAGGTGGCTAGAGGTGGTCAAAGATTATGACTGTGAAATCCTCTACCACCCAGGTAAAGCAAATAAAGTGGCAGATGCACTGAGCAGAAAATCCTGTGCAGCACTGATGTCCCTATCATCACTGTCTCTACCACTTCAGAAAGAAATAAAGGATTTTGGAGTCGAAGTAATAATTGGACAACTTTCTGCATTGACTCTAGAGTCAACCCTGCTTGTGGATATACAAAGAAAGCAAAGTCAAGACCCAGAAATCCAGAAGATCAAGCAGGGGATCCAAGAGGCAGAAAATTCAGAGTTTCGAGTATCAGATAGTGGCATCCTCTATCTTGGAGACCGCCTTTGCATCCCCAATGATGAGGAACTAAGAAAGAATATTTTAGAAGAAGCCCACAGTACCCCGTACTCTATGCATCCTGGTTCTACCAAGATGTACCAAGATTTAAAGCAAAGGTTCTGGTGGTCTGGACTCAAGCGAGACGTGGCCAGATATATCAGTACCTGCTTGACCTGCCAGAGGGTCAAAGCCGAGCACCAGAGACCAGGAGGAGTTCTACAGCCTCTTCCCATTCCAGAGTGGAAGTGGGAAGAAATATCCATGGACTTTATCACAGGTCTTCCAAGAACCACCCATGGACACGATGCAATTTGGGTGATAGTGGACAGATTGACCAAGTCTGCCCACTTCCTAGCCATCAAGTTATCGCATTCGGTAGAGCAATTAGCACAGCTGTACGTGAAAGAAGTAATCAGGCTTCACGGAGTCCCGAAGTCGATCGTTTCTGACAGAGATGGGTGATTCATCTCCCATTTTTTGGAGGTGTGTTCAGGACGCCCTAGGCACCAGACTTCAGTTCAGCACAGCTTTCCATCCCCAGACAGATGGACAAACAGAGAGAGTAAATCAAATTTTAGAAGACATGCTCAGGGCTTGTGCGTTAGACTTTAAAGGTAGTTGGTGTAAATTTCTGTGCTTAGCTGAGTTTGCCTACAACAATAGCTATCAGGCCACCATCAGGATGGCGCCTTATGAGGCATTGTATGGCAGGAAATGCAGGTTACCCATATGTTGGCAAGAAGCGGGTGAGAAGAAAGAGATGGAGTCAGGACTAGGCAGCCAGACTGAGCTTATAGATGAGACCACTCAGGCTATCCAGACGATCCGCCAGAGGATTGAGACTGCCCAGAGTAGACAGAAAAGTTATGCTGACACACGCCGTAGACCACTTGAGTTCCAAGTTGGAGATTCAGTATTTCTCAAGGTCGCTCCTATGAAGGGAGTGGTGAGATTTGGCAAGAAGGGCAAGCTAAGTCCTCGCTACATAGGACCCTACAAGATCATAAAGAGGGTTGGTAAGGTAGCATATGAGCTGGACCTACCAGAGGATATGTCAGCTATCCACAGTACCTTTCATGTCTCTATGCTAAAGAAGTGTATTCACGACCCTAGCCAAGTGATTCAGCCTCAGTCAGTACAGATCCAAGAAGATCTTAGCTATGAGAGCAGACCGACACAGATAGTGGACAAAGCAGTTAAAAGATTAAGAAACAAAGAAGTGCCACTAGTGAAGGTCATCTGGCAGAATCAAAAGCATGAAGAGGCTACTTGGGAACGTGAGGACAGCATGAGAGAGAGATATCCAGAATTATTCTAAGTTCGAGGACGAACTTTTCATAAGGTATGGGGGATTGTAACGCCCCAAAATTCTCATTTTTAGTTCTTAAAGTCCTTAGAATTATTTAAAAATGGTTTAGAAATATTCTAGGTATTTTTAGGAATTTTTAGAATATTTTTATGGAATTTTCCGAGTCCGTTTGGTATTTTAAAAAAAAAAGGAAAGAAAGCCAAAAAACGAAAAAACCACTAAGGGGCAGCGGGAGTTCGAACCCGCGACCACCACGAGACCAAGGGAGCGCGCGACCAGCTGGGCTAGGTATCAAGCACAGCAGAGGATCGAGAGACCTTTATTTAAGGTGTAGTTAGGTTAATCCGCCCCATAAGTATAAATAGGTAATTAAAGAGAGAAGTTTTATTTTCTCTCCTCTCCAAACCCTCACGCCGACCCCTCCTATTCTGGGCGAAACTACACCAAGCTCTAGGGGGCCGGTCAAGGCTCTTCTTCAAGAGATTTTCTAATATTCGGGATCCCCGCGACGAGAGGAACGCGTAGGCGTGAAGAATTCTCCGAGATCTCAAGTTTCTTCCGAGCTCTAGACATCAATCTTGGTTGTAAGTCCAAGATATCAATGTAAGTACTGCTCACCTGCAGTAAGAGGCGGTTTTTTCGCAAGAATTTCCTTTAAAAGTTTTTAAAAGAGATATTTCCTTTAGTTTAAGATTTTTCATGTGTTCTTGGTTCATTATATGATTATATATGTTTGATTAAGTACCCTATATGAGTTTAGGGTCCAAGAAAAGCTATGAGAAAAGAAAAGAGAAGATAAAGATAAGAAAAGAAAAGGCCAAGGCCTTAAGAAATCCCCAAAAGTCAAGACTTAGGGATTTTAGCACGCAAGGTGCTCGAGAAAATGCCAAGGCATTTACAGATAAGAAAGAAAAGAAAGAAAAGCTATTTTATTTTATAAGGCCAGTACCCGGCGTCCAAGGGTGTCGTTAAAGAAATCCAGGTGTCCAATTCCAAGGTCTTGGCCCTGGTAGACCAAGGTCTGCTCTATTAGGATTGGTGGCTCGCTACCCCAACCTTTTAGGGAACGCGCATATGAGATGGTACTTACGTCTTCAGTGGATCCAAGTGATTAGTATTTTAAAGTATATGCTTTAGCAAAGTTTTCGAAAGTTTAAGAAAGTTTTCAAAAGTTAAAGAATAGCTAAAGTTTCAAGTTGAGCCCAGAAAAGTAAATTGAGATTTATTATTGCTTGAGTATGCATGTTTTGAGTTATACATGTTCTTAGTTTTCTTTCAAGCATATTAGTATCTCATATGATTTTCAGTTTGATCTAGAAGCATGTTTGCACATTTCGAGATTTTGTGAGCTAGATAGTACTTACTAAGCTTTTTGCTTACTAGTTGCATTTCCTCTTATTGCAGATAAAGGTAAAGGCAAGCAATTCTGAAGGAAGACGACGAGGCGGTGCTGAGTAAAGTGTGTGTGGTGGCTGATTATGGAGAGATCTTTGGCACAAGACTATTTAGTTATTTAATTCACAATGTTACAGTTCATTTGAATTTCAAGTTTTTGTTTTATGGAGTTTAGCGAACATTTAAGTCTTGGATAGTTTTACATACTCAATTTCTTAGAGTAAAGATTCCATGTCATTTCTTTTAGCCTACATATTCTTATGATTGCATTGGATGAGTAGAAATGTGAGTAGTTGGAGATATTGATACTTTGTTAGAGAAATAGATGCATGTGCCAAGATAGTATCAATTTCTCTTGAATCAAGTTTTATTGCTTAGATATGTTTAGAAAAGTTGCATCCATATTTCATAATGCTTTAGCAAGGTTATAAAACTTGTATTTGGTGTTAGGAATGCATAGGAGTCAAGATTGGTACAAACTTTAGTGTTAAGGTTCATATAACTTGAATAGTTTGTTTTCTTCCGCAAAAGTCCTAATTTCAAGTTTATGGATTGATTTTGTTTGGCTAAATTGTTTAGAAAACTGGCATAGAGTATAGAAATGGTATCATAGTTTTATATGGCTTGAAAATACATGATTGGTGGACCTTTGAAGCAAGTGCCGAAACCTGTAAATTCAGAATTCAGGCCTATCAGTCGACTGATACAGTATCAGTCGACTGATACCCGAAGGATGAGTTGGGTGAGGCAGGTTTCAATAAGTATCATTTTACGAGTTTTTGAGAAAGGAAGTGTGACATGGTATCATGCATGACTACTTAAGTTAGAATATCATTCTTAGATGAATTTAAAAAGAAAAAAAAAGATTTCCGCATTTCTATTAGTTGTGCATTAGAGTCGAGAAGCAGAGAAAAGTAATGATCCGTCTAAGACAGGAGAAGGCGGGTCGCTACACCAAGTACCAAAATAAAAGCAACTAAATCAAATATGGAAACAACTCAACTCTGGGGGTTGGCAACTGGATCCTCTCCTGGGTCCAAGAAATACGTCTACCTTCTATCTGAAACAAAAAGAGAAAGCAGGGGTGGTGAGTCCGGGCGGACTCTGCGGGTGTATGAGTAGACAATAAGCATGACATAATACAAGATAACTAAGTAGAGAATCAATAGAGTACAGTCCATAAGAAATATAAGAATACCTAATCATGCATAACATATGTAAAACGACATGGTATAAAATCCAAATAACAACTAAGCATGTATAAAACAACACAACAATAATAAAACCAAGATATACATGCATGTCAATCAAGTGCAACAACCATAGCTCATATAAATGCAACAATCACAGGAAAAATGCATAAACGAAATACGTATGCACATGATGCAATGACATGTGTCACCCCTGACGCCAGTCAAGCCACCAACACATCCCATCTGTGTGACCGAGTGGGTAGGGCTGTGACAACTGTACGCATTCTAACAACAAAGATCACAGAAGGTGTGGTTGAATGAACAGGATGCTAGGGAGCCTACACTCCAGACCCCAGATACATAGGGGGAGCTATCAGCAACTACAGTATCCCTCAAAAAACAACGGTGAGGGTGTCACTGTTTGCCAACAACTACAATATATGTGGCATAACAGGACAGATGCTCGCACTCAAACAACTACCATGACAACAAGTGGTTGAGTGAATCAAGCAACAAAATGACTAACGACGGCTTAACTATATGGAAGCCCAACAGTCGTTAGTATGCAACGTGCAGATATGGTGCATGCTACAAGATGCATGAACAACCAGAGAAATCAACGATGCAACCAAAATTCAACAAGTAAATGAGCATCTACACATCCAATCCGAAAATCAAAAACCAACGATTATGCACCTACACTACTAGGTAGGGTATTTCTAATGTCAAATAAACCTATCTGTGTTTAATGGACTTCTATGTACTTGCGTACAAGCGGTACTTTATAGAACATAAAACCAACAGAGGATTGTATAGATACGAATTTGGAATACTCGAAGATCAATGAAGAATAAGTATCAACAGTGATGTTAAAATATCAAACAACAAAAAATAAGGTCAAGCAACATATAAAACATAAAATAGTCATGCTTTAAGGTAAAGGAAACTACTCGAGTACAAAGGAGAAGTACCCGCCTTATAATTGTAGAAGTCCGTAAACGAGAACCTTCCACGATCAACCAAACGAGTCCGAGGTCGAGGTCCTATATCAAGGATATAGTTTAGCTATTATAAAAATTACTAAATTAGCTAAACAAGATACTCACCATGACTAGATCCAATCCCAACAAAAAGATATACTTAATTTAAATCTTAACTCTTGAGTCTATTAAGTATCAATCATTAACCCACCTATCAATTAATTATAAATTCAACTAATCCAATGATTACCCTAGACAATCAAAAATATATTTGATTAGTTAACCATTCACTTAACCAATCTTTTCCACTTAATTAAACCTATCAAACGTTACTCACAGCAACACGGGTCAGATGCATCATACCATCAACTTGCCACAACGAATATGCCTTCATCAGTAATTTTATAACATGACAAATGCATCTCCTTTAAGCTTATGAGACCTTTTAAATGTACAAGACCTCCATGAATCTTTAAGCATCTCTCAAGGTCCAAATTTTCCAAGTTAATTAAGTTGGTAAAAGCTCTCACTCCATCAGCAGTGATAGCATTGCTCTTCTTGAAACTCAAGGTGATCAAGTTTGAAAATCCAGATACGTGCTTAGGCCATGGTCTAAGACTTAGTCACAATAGTTACAGTTCAAGTTCTGGACATTGGGACACTTCTTACGGAGAAACCAGCCAGTATTCTATAACATCAAAGCAAGAAATATTAAACACTAAAGATCAAACCTGGTAATACTCTTACCTGCTATAGCTCACCGGCCAGATTTGTACAGCTTTGATTCAGACAGATTGGGCACAAATTCAGGAAGCATTGAGCACAAAACTAACACCACAGCTTGAAAATGGATCTGACGATCAAAATCAGAGATTAGGAGCAGATTGTACTCTTTTAAATGTTGGCCAAACCCAAGGAAATGCAAAGGTGAAATCTCAGCCGAAATTGAAAAGGCTCAGTCGGTGATCAAGCAAGGGCTAGGGTTCCTCGCAAGGCGTCGAGTGAAGCCCAGAGGGGAGAAGAAGTTGCTACAATCCCTGGCTTCTTGACAGAAGAAGAAGATGAAGAAGATGAAGGGTGCGGAAGCGCTCGACGTCGCTCGGTGTCGGGGAGAGGAGACGGCGTTGGGCGTCGAGAAGAGGGGTCGACGAAGAGAAACGGAAAGATGAGGGAAGTTAGGGCAGGGCTTTTAGGCGGTTTATAATGATTTTCCCCCTTTTTCATGTATGCCCATAAATTTTCATTATTTACAACTAGGCCCCTAACTTTCAAACTTTACCTTTTCAACTCGGTAAATTTGGTATTTAACAATCTAACAAGTGATGCGACCAAGCTCGCGCGTTGGCTCTGAGTGCCTTCCTCCATAACGGATAGGCTTGTTCTGCGGATCACTAGGTTAGAAAAGATTATAGAAAATTATTGAAGAGCGTGTATACTTCCCCAACGGAAGACACATAATCGGAAATAATTTTCTTAATGTCGTGTAATGGTAAACACTTAGATGTGAATATTAGTATCCTCCCCAACGGAGTCACTACTATTATTTGTATGGCCGAAGAGGACCAAATATTAATTTTGCTTGTCAAAAGGTTAGGTTGACAAGATAGCAAAATTAATGGGTAAAACCTCCTCTCACGAATGTAGAATTCGTATACGTCCGCACTAACGTGGCATGTGAAATTCTCAGTGTTTTAGGTGTTGGTAGATTTTGTAATAAATTGTTTTGAGGTGTCAATTTATTTCAAAAATTTAAAGTGTGTGATTTTTATGGTTCTCAGTTATTTTAAAATGGATCTAGACCCACAGGACCTAATTCAATGAGAAATCTAATTAAATGCCCCTAGTGATAAAATAGATTGGGAATTAAATATGGATTTTATCTCTACTGCCGAGGAACCCAAGTGTGATCTTGCCGAGTTCTGTACCGAAAAGCCAAGCAGAAATTAACAATGAAGAGGAGTTCGAATATTTTAGGAAATGGCTAGAAGCAGATGAGACGACTGAGTGTCATCAGAATCAGGCTTCTTCCGTTACCAGTAAAATATCAGAACTAGATGAACTCTTCGGGGAAAGTAATCGAGCCGCTAGGCATAAGGTCTTGCATAACTTGATGACAACTGTCTTGGTTGAAGGCATGCTCATAAGGGAACATATCCTCAAAATGATGGCTTGGCTGAAGGAGATGGAAATCCTTGGAGCAAAAATTGACAGAGAAACCCAGATCAATTTCATTCTTGTATCTCTATCAAAGAGTTTTGAGGGGTTCCGCCTAAGATACAATATGGACGAACGTACATATTAGTGGGCAGAACTTCTGATAGAACTCGAGGCGGCAGAGGTGGTTTCTCTTCAAAGTTCACAGACTTTCAAGGCTCAAGATATTTCTTCTTCTAAACCGAAAGAAAAGAAGAAGAAGAAACGGTCTGAGGCAAAGAAAGTGGCAGGATTACAGGGACCTCAGGGATGCATGAAGAAGCCGAAAGGTAAGTGCTTTGTGTGCAAGCAGTCAGGACATTGGAAGACGGATTGTCCCCGTCCTCAGAGTAGTGATACAGGTATATTTTCTTCTTGTGACGTTGTAAGATGTTTAGTGGTGATATCTACCAGTGCCTGGTATGTAGATACGGATGCCTCTAATTATGTCTGCAATTTTGTGTAGGGGTTCCAGGAAACCCGGCGGCTAGCTGAGGAGGATATTGCTGACTACATGGATGGCTATGGAGATGACTTTTGCAGTGGGAGTTTTGACTATTTCATTTATGTATTTAGCATAGGTTGATATAGTTTTGGTTTTATAGATCATCTTTATGTACTTAATTTTTTGGGAAAGAACTTTGTTCAGTTTCTGGAATAAAGATATTTTCTATTGTTTTTATTTGTTAAAAGTGGAATAGAAGGAATGTCTATTAAAGTACATAGATAGGCAATAAAAACCAAAAGCACTCCCATGATGCAATTGGATGTTTAACAGCCTATCATCTTAACTAATGTAGGAGAAAGGTTCCTTCCTAGTAGACCAAACATATATCTTGGCCCTAAGTTTTGGTCTTGTTAATCTCTAATAAAATTCAAAGGTTGGTGACCAATGACCCCTTGGGTTCATTGGTAAATGGATGACTTGTCTTTCTTAAAATCTTTGACTCTCATTAAGGAAGTAACAATACCAAAGAGGCTTGTCCTAAGCCTTGGGGAATAGAGCCAAAAGTATGTAGGAATTGGTTCATCATGATAAGTATAGGCCCTTAGTCTATTTATGATAGAGGTACCTTTAAATACCTTGTTTATTTTATAAACAATTATTCAAAGGACTAATACCTCTAGGGATAGTTGTAGGAATTACTTATCAGACATTGGGATTCGATCCCAACTCCTTGCACCAAGTGTACTCCAACAAGATAGTACAACCATTGGAAGGAAGAAGGTCTCTTAAGGCATTATTTAGGAAGATAATAAGACACTCTGAGATAAGCTACATTTGTTCAAGTGGATAAGTCCTGGATACGACAGTATATATGAATGATTCTATCTAGGTTAAGTAGTCTCTTAAAATCATAGAAATGTAGACTAAGTGATAACTTAGTCTAAGACATGTTCAGATTATGAGGAGTTCAGCACATGTGCTGAAGAGAGACATTTACAAGTTGGAATCTAGTGCATATGCTTGTAGGCTATCCTAAGGGAACAATAAGGTGGTTTAATAGTCTTAAGGATCAGAGGATGTTCGTTGGAACGAATGTCTGATTCTTAAAGAAAGACTATGGAATAGACCACAAGTCCATAAGTACAAATACTCTGAGGTATATTCCAATCTTAGTATCAACAGTACAAGAAGTTGTATCACAAGACACTGCACCTCGTGTCACAGAAGATACACAAACGGTACCTTATCATAGTGGGAGGGTTGTCAGACAACCTAAAAGTCTCATGCTCTTGGAGAGTCTATGGACTGAGTCCTAAGAGAACATGAACTGAAACCCTAGACCTATGACAAGGATCATTGAAAACACAAAGAGAACGAAGGAAGACCAAACAAGTGATAGCAATGGATAACTCAATCAATGGAAAACTCAATCAAGGCACTAAAACAGTTTTGGAACACAAATCTGATTTCAATTGCAAAATGCCACTACAATTAGATTGAGCTTCAGGATCTACAACATTCAAACCGAAACATCCACTTGATACAAAATGCATGCAACCAACACTTGGTATGCAAAAAGAAAGCTTATGTGCCAAAATAAGATTCCAATTCGGAAACAAGTCAAAGGCAAATGAAACTGATTTCGAGCACAACCCAAACACTAAAAGATGAGTTTCCTCCTTATACAAATCTGTTGTTGATTCTAATCATGTAGAATTTAGCAAAATTGATACGCAAGGGATAAGGAATCCATGTGCCAAAAGCTGATATTAAACGCAGAAAAGATTAATTTCAAATTGCAATGGTTCTTCCATGTCTAAGCTCACTGAAATGAATTTCAGAATTGCAAAACAAATTGCTGAACTAAGGGTTAAAATTCAGAAACCGACTGACTGTGAAGGAGGCAGCTTTCAAACACATAAGTACTCACAATGTTTGGTTAACTTCAGGAAACAAACTCAGAACAAACTGAACACAAGAAATCTTGGATGAAAAACCGTCCAAATCGACTGAAATCCAGTGCTCAAAACTGCACTCAGAAGTGATCAGCTGGTGATTGCAGAAATGGAAATGTCCATGTCAGAAACGATTGAATGAAGATACGAATTTGGAGATTCATGCAGGATTCTAAAAGCTGTATTCAGAAATGATGTACATGTAAATTAAAACAACTGCAGAAATTCAGGACAGCTTAAGAGAAGCTAATGGTTTCTTGGCACAAGTTTCAGAATTGACAAATTGAACATGCTGAACTAAACTGATACACAAGCTGAACTTAATGCAGAAGTTGATAAAAAATTCTATGCAAATGAAACAAGCGATCATGGGACTCCAGAAGAAATACTAAGATTCGCGGGATACAAAATTCAGAACCCAAAGCAAGGTATGCTACGCTAGAACCGAACCAAATAAACTGATATGCACTACAGAAAAATAGGAACTTGATACGCAGCTAACAAAAGTGATACGTAAGCCAAAAATAAGAATTAAACTGTGATTGAAAACGATTGTTCACTAACAAGCAATTAGATCTACTTAACTTGCAGAATTGAAACAATTTAAGCTGGAACAATGCATTAAACGAAGTTAACGAATCTGAAACAAAAAAACAGAAACGAAACTAAAGCAGTAATGGAAATTACAGCTAAAAACCGAATTTAACTAAAACTAAGCCTCAATCTCTCATCTCAGCTCAAGAAATCCTTGCTGTCACTCAAGGAGGAGCCTCGAATTGAGAAAGAGTCGATCCATACAAGAAAACTAGTCAGCTGATACAAAATTCAGAAATGAAATGCAAAAATGAAATCTACTGCTAATAACTGAAAGTATGCTAATTGAACTAAACCCCAATCCTTATCCTTGCTGTCACTCAAGGATGAGCATCGAATTGAGGTGGTCGCGCCTCGGATTGAAGAAAAATGAAGAAAAATGAAGAACTACGGTGAAAACACGAAGAAGAAGCACTGTGCAGCGAAGACGCGACGAGCTGAAGAGCTGTCGTGAAGTTTGATTAAATAGTTAACAATGGACGGTCCAGATTGAATTGAGAAAATCAAACGGTTGATCTTGCTCTGATTTGGTCCAAAATTTGATGATGATGATCTGGGATCAGGATCTGCCTCATGGTAGCTCGGATCCTCCAGATTTACAACAGATGGTCCAGATCAACCTAATCTTTGAATGGACGATCTAGAGCCCTCCGAGCTTGATCCAACGGTTGATTGAGCTCTGATTGGGATGAAACATTCAGATCTTGATCAGAGTGCTTGATCAACCCTAACCCTAGCTTGGATTGCTTTAGATGGTCCCAGATGGCTCAGATCTAGCCGCTCTTGAATCGGACGGCCCAGATTAATCCGAAGCTTGATAACTCGATCCGGGTCCACTTTCGACTCAAGTTTAACCCGGTATGCCCTAGGTCCATGAACCTTTCATGCCTACAAAAATAGATCAAAAATTTAGTGGCCAAATAATCCAAATATGTGTAAATTTGTAATTAAGTCCAAAATAAAAGGAAGTTCTAAAACTTAGGGTAAATTCACAATTAAGCAAGCAAAACATGGGTCAAACATGGATTTTAGCAATTAAAATAATCAACAAAATGGTACATATCAATCATCTGCTTTGAAGAGATAAACCTGGTTGTATGGATTTGTCCAAAGGACGGATATTATTATGTAAGATGTGACAGGAACGAAAGTGGTACTCTTGTAAAATACGTAGATGATATTTTATTAGTTGGCAACAATAACGGAATATTATCAGACGTAAGAGTATGGTCGTCCGCACAAGTATGAAAGACTTGGGAGAAGTAAGACACATCCTTGGGGATCAAAGATCTAAGGGATCTCCAGACAAGGATGATGTGCTTATCCTGAGTTTCATATAAAACATTGTCCTACCTTGTTCTAGCATGGATACCTCCAAAGAAAAGTTTTGTGCATTGGAGCTACTCTTAGAGATATGTTTGGATTATCAAAGGTGATAGAGTAGGTAATGGTGGTTCCTCTAGCATCGGCTAAAGGAATTCTCTTGAATGCGAGAAACAAGCCCAGATATCTGTTGTGCCGTAGCCACAGGTAACAGATATCAGAGTAACCTAGGTCAAGAAAAATTGGAATGTGGTAAAGGCATGTATTAGTGCCTGAAAAGGACAGAGGATTATATGCTGATTTAGTAGGCAGACCAAATTCCTGTAGTTATATGGATACATAATTCCAAATCTAGATAGGAGCATATATGAATATGTTAGATCGTTTTCGGTATGCTAGAGGGGGTGAATAGCGATTCTCGATTCTTCTCTACAAGATTGTTAGTGCGCAAGCGGAATATACAATAAAACACAAACTAACAATAAAGAAACAATGCTAATAAACCGGTTTTACTTGGTATCCACCCCGGAGGGTGACTAATCCAAGAATGCGTCGGTGGATCACTCCCCGGATAACCTCCGGCTAGCCCTCGTCACTCCTTGTGGGTGGAGAAACCTCACCACAACACTTTGAGAAGACCTGAGCACAAAGACTACTATCTTGCCTTTAACCAATACAAGATTCGTCAAGAATCACAGCCACCACGAAGCTGTTTTAAATAGGACTCGGGCTGAAACTCTCACCACCAGTCGACTGCTACCAAGGTAGTCGACAGGTCCCTCTGAAAATCGACCGTTGCACCCCAACGTTAGAATTTTCAGCCAACTCACCAGCCACCTACCAGTCGACTGCTGCCAGGGCAGTCGACTGGTCCCCAGCCAGAACCCTTTTGTGGGTTTCATCAGTCGACTGCCCCCAGGCCAGTCGACTGGTCTACTCACCCACCTAAGGTTACCCTTCCCAAGTACATTCAACTCCGCACTCGAACCCTAGGATTTCCCGAGTACAATCACACAACACTCGTACCCTCACGACTGAACTGACTCCTCATCCGCAGCCTCGGCTATCGCCTTCGCATCCTCTTCATCTTCGGCTCCCGTCCCTCAGATGCATGCAAGCCTCCAGCTTGCCTCCATGCCATCCTTCACGCATGCCTTGAAGTCCGCGCCCATCAGCTCATCATCCCTGCTCTCCAAGGTCCCTCGGGTGAACACAAGCCTCCAGCTTCTCCATGCCACCCTTCACTGTACCATGGCCATCCAGTCAAGTCCATATGTGTAACCTGTACAACCTGCACACTCAACATACACATATAAGAACACAATGGTAAACATAACTTAAACCCTTTGCCCAAACATCAAAATACTTGGTCACTCTGGACCACAGATTGTCTCAACAATCTCCCCCTTTTTGATGTTTGGCAATACATTTAAGTTAGGGAAAGCAAAATAGTAGTCAATAGAAAAAATCATGCTAAAATAAACAACTGGACTTACGTTGCCATGACTCCATCTTGGACTTGCATCGCCAATCCATATGCAAATGCAAAAATGGATCCTATCCCAAGGCATCCCACACCTAACCCTCCAAGTTAGGACTTTCCCACCTAACCCTCCAAGTTAGGATTTTCCACACCTAAGTCCCCAAAGTTAGGAATTTTCACCAATACAGGATTTTTAAAGCTTCTCCCAAGCTCCCTTACATTGAACTTACAAAGGCTTTTTAAAAACCTCTCGAAGGTTCCTCTTACGCCAAGAATGGAGCAACCATGCTCCCCCTTTTTCTTAGCTCCCCCTAAACCTAGGGTTTCTGGAAAGGAGTGTTTGGTTTCCCAACTTAAACCTAACACTTATCCCCCTTTGCCTAACATCAAAAAGATCCCAATAAGATCCCAATTATTGGATCTTTTAATCCTCAATGACCCTAAACAACGTGTACTAGACCCCCATACACTTGTATCTTATCATTTGGACATAAAACCAGATGCTAATACACAAATCAGCCTTGACCAGTCGACTACCTCCAGGGCAGGAGATTGATACTCTGAAATATCAGCTTTTCTGGCCAATTTCAGAATTGCGCTAGAAATTTCACAAATCTTCAAAAATTCCTAAATTTTGTGGAGAACATTGTGGTACCTATACCTACTTGGAAAAAATACATTCCACAATGTATCTATCACCATTCCTAAGTTTGACAAAATACCCAAAAATTTCCTATGAAAATCAAGGCAAACAAGGAGGCAACCTCCCCCTTAACCTATGTCTTCTCCCAATTTTCAATTTACCAAGGTAAAGTTCTACCCAACTTGATACCATAACACCGAGTTAAGTTATACCCCAACTTAACATCACAACCTTTCTTTTGTTAATTTAATCCTAACTTAACAACCCATGTTTTCTACCCTAGAACCTTCTAGAAAATCCTAGAAAACCTGGAAAACTCTGAAAGAAATTTGCAAGCATATTTGCTAGGATATACCCTATCCTAGAAAATTATGTTTCCATGAAGAATACAAATGTGCTTGACTTTTGGTACATCCTTTCATTTCCTCAAAAGATGGTCATTTGTATCAACTTTCAAATCTATCTCTAATTCCATGTGTTTGCCAACTCTAATCAATATCAATTTACACATGGAATTGTCTTTAACTCTTTCCTTTTTCACATCCTTTCATTTATTAAGAGTTTATCAATCAATATCATCCATTGAATCTTAAGCATTCATTAATTTTCCTTAAACTCCATGATATCCATATAGCCTCATACACTCACCATTAAACCATGAGACAAACCCTAACTCAAAGAGTATAACCAAGGATTTAATTTTAAGACCATCTCCTATTATCCAATATGTCATTTCTCTCTATCCTTAATGAATCAGTCGACTGCCCCATGGGTAGTCGACTGTGAAAACATACAGAGAGTTTCTAGGCTCTGACCAGTCGACTGCCCCCAGGGCAGTCGACTGATTCCTGAATTTCAGGTTTTCCAGCCCAATTTCAGTAATCCCTAAATAATTCTACAAATCTCCAAAAAAATCTGAAATTTTATAGGGAGATTTGTGAAACCTATATCTACTTGGGGAAAATATGTTTCCAAACAAATGTATTTCATATCCCAAGATTGGCATGAAATTCCATTCTTTCTAAAGTGTATCATTTTAGTCTATCCCAAAAGTCCTAATTGTGACTCCTCCTCAATGTATCTTCTTATACTTGATCACAATTCATTTCTATCATTGAATTATATGGTGTTCACACATTAAATCCTAATTTTATCAAATATACTCCAATTTTCATCTTTTTCTCCCTAAAACTCCTTCTAATGTGCCACTTCGCTAGGATTAAGACATACTCAAGTCTTCCTATCCCTTTAGCACATTTCATCTAATTCCCTAGGAGAAAACCTCTTGAGATCCATTTACCATGGACCCCAAAGGCTTCTAGAGCTCCCCCTTGAGCTCTTAGCCCTAGCCACCTCCCTAGGTGACTCAATTCACACTAGACCACACGATGTGCCACTGGTGATTCTTGGCCTACAAAATGAACCCTCTTAACCTTAGACACCTTGTCTTTGGTTAAGTCATTTTCTCTCCCTTTGGATGGCACCCCCTTGCCATCCTTGGACTTCTCCTTCTTGCCATGATCATATGGCTTCCCAGCATATTTCTTTTTGTTGGCCTTGAAGACTCTAGACCAGTAACCCAAACCCGATCTATCATAGTTGGGTTTTATACTACCCAACACCATGTATAGACCCTTTGATCCAATCGTGAATCTTTCTAGGGTCTTTTTTAATTTATCAAGTCTTTCCCTCAAGGATTGATTTTCCCTTTCTAAATTTTTAACCTTAGAGTCCATATGTCCATTTTGGACATTCCTAGACCTACCCTCCTTTCTAGACACATTCATTCCCTTCTTGGGATTAGTGTCATGATCCTTAGGTACAAAGATCCTAGGTTTATCATGATGCATGCTTTTCCTAGGGTTTTGATCTACCTTGTTAACCCTAGTCCTATCATTATATTTAAAACCAAAATTATGCACCATTAAGCAATTTTCCCTAATTCTAGCATGCATGCATGAATAATTAACTCTACTTTTATCATGCATAGAGGAACTTGAATTTGAATTACATTTTGGCTTAAAGTTAGGAGCTACCTTCCTTACCTTTGGAGTTCCTCCTTGATGTGGGCTTCTTCTCTTCTTCCTTTCTTCTTTCTCCCATCTCCTCAAGTGCTCCATTTTCTTTAGCTCACCTTTTCTAGGGCACTTGGTGTGGTAGTGCCCTAACTCTCCACATGTGAAGCATCTAATCTTCTTTTTCCTTTCTTGGCCTTCTCCAATCCTACAATCCATGTTAGATTTAAAAGAACTTGCAATGGGTGTGGATTTTATCTCCTTTTTACCTTTTGGGCACTTGTCCTTGTAGTGCCCCTTTTCGTTGCAACCAAAGCATGTGATGTGCTCTTTAGCTTTGGTGGAGGTAGAGGCTAGGTTGACTCCTTCTTCAACCTTGGATGAGGTGGATTCTTCCTCTTCTTCTCTTGAGGAGGTTGATGATCTTTCACATAATTCATCCTCTTCAGTTGAAGAACATGACACTTCTTCCTCCTCTAGGTTTTCTTGGACTATTGACCTTACTTCTTCGGGCTCTTCTACTAAATGAGCTTGTGTAGGGCTCTCATGAATTTCTTTAAATCTATTCCACAATTCGTATGCATTTTGGTACGCCCCTACACCATTCAACATATTAGTAGGCAAAATATTGATTAAAATACTAATTACTTCTCATTGGCCCTAGCTTTTTCTTGTTGCTCCTTTGTCCAATATCTAGGACGAAGCTTCTTTCCGTGCTTATCCTTTGGAACTTCGAAGGGCTCTTCAAGCATCTTTCTACACTCCCACTCCATTCCAAACCAAGTTTCGATCCTTGCCCTCCAAAAGTCGAAGTCTTCATGATCGTAGGGCGGTGAAGTGTAGATGTCTTCCCCAAATTTGTCTTTCATTTTCTTCTCCTCTAGCGTGTGCTCTCTTGGCGGTTAGTCCGATCAAGAGCGGTCCTCCCTCTGATACCAATTGTTAGATCGTTTCCGGTATGCTAGAGGGGGGTGAATAGTGATTCCCGGTTCTTTTCTACAAGATTATTAGCGCACAAGCGGAATATACAATAAAACATAAACTAACAATAAAGAAATAATGCTAACAAACCTATTTTACTTGGTATCCACCCCGGAGGGTGACTAATCCAAGAATCCGTCGGTGGATCACTCCCCGGATAACCTCCGGCTAGCCCTCGTCGCTCCTTGTGGGTGGAGAAACCTCACCATGACACTTTGAGAAAACCTGAGCACAAAGACTACTATCTTGCCTTTAACCAAGACAAGATTCATCAAGAATCATAACCACCATGAAGTTATCTTTAAATAGGACTCGGGCTGAAACCCTCGCCACCAGTCGACTGCTCTCACGGCAGTCGATTGGTCCCAGTGAAAATCGACCATTGCACCCCCAATGTTTGAATATTCAGCCAACTCACCAGCCACCTACCAGTCGACTGCTCCCAAGGCAGTCGATTGGTCCCCAGCTAGAACCCATCTGTGAGTTTCATCAGTCGACTGCTCCCAGGCCAGTCGACTGGCCTACTCACTCACCTAAGGCTACCCTTCCCGAGTACATTCCACTCTGCACTCAAACCCTAGGATTTCCTGAGTACAATCACACAACACTCGTACCCTCACGACTCAATTGACTCCTCATCCGTAACCTCGACTATTGCCTTCGTGCCCTCTTTATCTTCGGCTCCCATCGCTCGGATTCACGCAAGCCTCCAGCTTGCCTCCATGTCATCCTTCACGTATGCCTCGAAGTCCGCACTCATCAGCTCATCGTCCCTGCTCTCCAAGGTCCCTCAGGTGCACACAAGCCTCCAGCTTGTCTCCATGCCACCCTTCACCGTATCGAGGCCGTCTAGTCAAGTCCATATATATAACCTGTACAACCTGCACACTCAACATGCATATATAAGAACACAAAGGTAAACCTAACTTAAATCTTTTGCCCAAACATCAACACACTTGGTCACTACGGACCACAGATTACCTCAACAGAATATTCATTGGGTTTTGTGTTTGACTTTTAGGAGGATGAACCATTGTATAGTAGAGTGTTGCACAGTGCCGACGTGATGGACCCTACTATGGAAGATGGATATTTGGCAGCCTGAGAGGCAGCAAATATAGCTACATGGTTCAGAAATCTCAAGATGGACTTCGGTGTGATTTCTGGTTTGCTCATAATTATTACATTTGATGTGATTAAATGGTGCAGTTGCAAACTTGAAGGAATCACTAGTCCATAAATCAAGAAAATACATAGAGCGTAAGTACCACCCAAAACAGGAATAGCTATCATTGCCAAGATTACATCAGAGAATATCTTGGTGAATAATTTCACTAAGGCCTTAGCAGCGAGAGTGTTTGGCTTGTGAATGATCTAAAGGTCAGATGTATGGCATTTTGAAAACAACAAAGTCATTGAGTAGAAGTGGGAGATTGTTAGGATGTATACTAAAAGTCTTGCCTTTTGGTCAGGATACATCTACATTTTAAAGAGAATCAGAAAATCACACAGTGCATGTTTATATTAGTATGTGCACTAAACGTCTGATGCTTAGCATTGTAGATAACATGGTACGTGGTGTCGCACAGAAGATCATGTTATCAGGTTCCTTACCGAAGCATAAGAAAGAGGCTCACAATCAAGATGGAGTTGGACAAACCATCGGAATGGTTGTAGTGTAATTAGGTGTGGTTTATCTTAACCATAGGATTACACTAGTGTACTTTGTGTACATTGAGTAGGGCCAAAAGAGAGGTCATCCAATTTTTGTACTGACTTAGTAAATTGGATTAGACCTCGGATAATATTATGGAGTACGATCTCTTAATCCCGAAATAATGACGGGCATATATTATTAATTATTATATCATTGATTTACCAATGGGCGATATCTATTCCGTTAGATCGATAGATCCGGTAAGTTGGGAGATAATATTAATAATATGATGTGTCATTGATTATTGACGGAATCTGTGTCCTGGTGAGTCAGGGTGATGATGCCCCCATGGTGAGCTCATAAAGATCGTCATGTCAAATTTTGCAAGTGGACTATGGTCCGGCATGATGAAAAGGTTGAGTGGTACTAATCAAGGATCAAGAGAATAATTATTTTAATTATCAATAAATTAAATTAATTATCGGGCATACGATATCATAAACATGGGGAGATGGACGACTCATAATAAGTGGAGCCCATATGAAAATATGGGGTTGGTGAGGAAGTACAATGAGATCCTTTAGTGGAATGGATCTCCATTAATGGATCGAGTTTGAATCCATTAGCTGGCCAAGAACCAACTCCTCCTCACAGTCTCTATCTTAGCCCAATAATGCCCCATAGGAGTCATGATACAAGGCCGGTTAATTAAGGAATTAATTTGGGATTAATTAAGTTATTAATCTCAGATTAATTAAGAAATTAATCTTGGAATAATTAAGGAATTAATCTTAGATTAATTAAGGAATTATTTTCTAATAAAATTTTGGAATCAATCCATAATTGATTGGAAAATTTTTCCAATTAATCATATATATCCCATATATATAAACCCCAAGCCTCCTCTCCTCTCCCTAACACAAAAAACATCTCTCTCCTTGGGTGGTTTGCGCCGGGTAGAAGAAGAAAAGAAAGGAGGTGGTTCTCTCCCTCAACCATCCTCAATTCTTCTTCCTCTTTGGCGTGAAGGATCACCCAACCTAGGAGGATCACGTTGGTGGTCGGAGACGAGGAGAAAAGGAGGAAAAGGTGCGCCGGCGGTGATCCTTTGTGGGTTGCGGCGCCGGCGGATTGGGGAAGAAGGGAGCACCTCTTCTTCTCCTTTTTCCTCTGGTATTCTCCTTCACAATCTTCCTCCTTGGAGTGTGGAGGCTAAGAGCAAGGAGAAGAGCACATCGACGGCCAGAGAACAAGTTCTCTCAATCTTGTTGGCGCTGGCGAAGGTGAAGAAGAAAGGGTTAGGTTTTCGGTAGGTTTGGTGGGAGAAGAAGGGATTGCTTCTCTTCTTCCAAGCCTTCCTCTCGGAGTTTCCTAGCAGCTGGCCAGACCTTGAAGCTCAAGGTGGCCGGCGGGTTGAGGTGGACAGGAAGAAAGGCAATCGGCGCAAGGTTACCCTAGAGTTCTAGGGTATGTGTTGGTGATTGGAAGTAGCTTGAAGAAAGGTGATTAATTCAGAGGCCTTGGTGACTCCACGACTTGGTAGTTCATCGCCCACACGACGTCCAGGAGGGGAGTGTCATAAGATAGAAGACTGCGAGGTATAACTCTCCCGGGCTCAGTTTTCTTTATGTTATGTTTTATTTGTACCACTTTGCTTTGTCTCATCATTTCATGCTTGTTAGTTTATTATTTTGATTTGATATCATAATTAATAATTAACTAACTGGACCCCGAAGATAAACACAAAAATCGACGATCCAAATCGTCATCTTTTCCACGGTTAATTAATTCGAAAAGTTACAAGGCCCTAACCTCGGTTTTGGCCAAGTTGTAACTTGGTTTAATTAACACGACAATGAGTCGGTCGTTAGAAGGATGGGTCTCTATTCGGATTAAATTTTTTTTTAATCTGTAGCCATAGAGAGGTCTTTCAGATACGACCCCATGGTTGTCTTGGAAACCGCCAAGCCATACCCAACACACTTGGCACTCGCCACATTAGTCTGACCGTTGTGCCAGCTCAGTCTCCAACTGCCAGCTTTCAGGCGCCTGAGTTCCATTCAAGCGCCTAGTCAAGCTGATTCAACTTTTTCAGCTGCAACAAGGGTTAGTTCCAAACATCCAATAATATATCAATGGAGCATATATGAAACACAGCCAATGATGTCTTTGTCCTGACTTTCAGGTTTCGTCCGAAACCATAGGTCGAACCAACACCTATTGTTCCCTCACCGGGGATGAGTCCTCACCTACTCCTCTCAGGAGAGTTTACCTGTTGCCAGCCAGATCCTTCGGTAGGACTTTTGCTTGGCCTCCGAGAACTCGAAACTCGAAGACATTTGACCTCGACCCGTCTCAACTCCTATCCTGCGATCCCCACTCGGCAAAGTCTTCTGCTTGGTCCCCCGGACCATGTCTTCATGCTCGGCTTTACTCACCAAGTCTTCGTTGCCCGATCCCCAACCAAGATTTCGTGCTCACCTGCAGGTCAAGACTTCTTGCCTAGCTTATCTAAGACTTTCCTGCAAACTCCATAAATCCATTAGTACATAATACTAGCATAACTTGAACCCTTTGCCACTTATCAAAATAAGGTTCAATCTGGTGCTTCCGACACCAACACAAGGCCCCATCTATTCATGACTTTACCTAGCAAAATTGAGGCATCATTAGATATTGCCAATGAGGTAACTGGTGAGAAGTACTTTTCTAGCATTGCAACACACTTCTTAGATTGCAAGTTCCAAACTTGAACAATAGCTTCATCACCGTCTGAGAACAATAATAACTACACTATAAGAAAAAATGCTTTTAATGACATTTAAAAGTATCATCATATATTGCTTATACTGACATTTTTTTATAGTGACATTAAGTTAAAATGTCCTCTATAGTGATATCGTCTAAAGTCTTATGATAATTCTTAATGTTACTATAAAATAAAAAGTCATAACACTAATATCATGAATAATTGTTATAATGATAAAATATAATATCACTATAAGATTTGTAATGACATTTATGTTAGTAGGAGCCCTAGAGCCAATTATATGATGATTGACTAGGGACATTTTGTATCATATTCTATTATTAATAAAGGCATGTTTGGTTATTATACTTACTTTGTATTTGTGTCAAATAACTAAGTATAATAATGTCCTTGGGTAGTAGGTTCTTATCTACATTATATCGATTGGTTGAATCGATAGTGAGATGATGTAGAGAACACTACTTTAAACCATTCCTAGTCAAGTATTAATATTCAAGGACAATATTAATACATGGAGACTAGCATGTAGGTCAACTGATGACTTGAGCTCACAAGTCATGGATATGTGATATCAAGTTGTCACATGGGTATACATTGGAGAATGTGTACTGAATGACCCACCATGAGAAAGTTTCATAGATTGTCATATGAGTGTCATAAACTTTCTCATGTGACTATTGGTATGGATAGTCCTTAGATCTGAAGTCACTAGGGTTCCCTACATAAGGAGTTATGTACTTTGGTATCGTCAAACGTCACCCGTAACAGGGTGGACTATAAAGGCGATCACTGGGTATGTAATGAATTATACGGAGGGATGTGAGTAATGTAGATGGGATCTATCCCTCCCATATGACAGGAGTGATATCTGTGGGCTCCTTGATCGAGTAGGACTGCTAAAACGCATGGCCATGCTCAATTGATTCAATATGAGATATTGAGCTCAATTGTTTGAGTGAGTCTACTTGGGGATCAAGAAACACAAAGATTGATCGAGGATGACACGGTCTATGCCTCATTGGTCAATCTAGATATCAAGGATAGAAGGACAAGGTCATACACTATCATAGTCACGGAGGTTTAGTCGGATCTCGACTTTTCTTGTTACTTGGGTAGCAATGATGCATTGCTAGATGCCGCTCATTGTTTTTGTGTCTAAATTGGTTTAGACACATTGCCAACGTTACGAGAGCCTATTGGGTCACACACTAAGGACACGATGCTTCGGAGATTAGTTGATCTTGATTTGGCTAAGATTTAATTGGAATTGGATTAATTGAGTTAGACTCAAGTGAATCCAATTAGATTATGGATTGAGATCTAATTTGAGTTAAACTCATTTAGATTAGACTCAACCACATTTGGATGAAATATTAATTCATTAAAATTTTTAATGAATTAATAAGAGAGGAAGATGGAGAGTTTCTCACCATTAGAGAGTTACATGAAGAGTTAGAGAGTTACATTAAAATGTTTAATGAAGGGAAGTTTAAAAGGCAAAAACTCCTCTTGATATGAGTATAAAAGAGTTTGTCCCTTGTCATTTGGATGACAACTTCTCATTTTCTTTCTCCTCTTCCTTCTCTTCTTCATCTTGGCCGAAACCCACATCTTGGGTTCTTGGTGTTTTGTGAACTACCTCTAGTTGCTAGCACAACTAAGGTAGTTCTTCTCCGAAGTAGAGATATCGTGTTCGTGTGGATACGAATAGAGGCACGGACACTTGAACGTGCAAGAGATCCAGCGGCGCTTGGACGAGCGGGATAAACGTAAGGGCACGCTCCAAAGGTATACGCTTTAGATAGATTTATTAGATAGATGGTTTCGTACGAGTTTTTCTTTCGCATGGATCGCTCGAGGGATCTTGTTTCCACTGCGTTTTTGTGTTTATGTCACCTGAAGATCCCAACAATTTATACATGTTTTTTTATTATAGTAATGATGACAAATTTATATGTCCTTTAAAATTATTTATCAAGACAATTATAAGTGTCTTGAATTTTATTTATAGTCATAATAAAAAATGTCACTAATGATAGTTTATAAAGTTAATTTAAAATGTCTTATTAAGTAATTTATAGTGACACATATAAATGTTTGCTATATTAGTCTATAAGGACATTTAAAATTATCATTAATAGTTATTTATTATGACTTTTTGAAATATCTCCATATGAGTTTTACAATGATATTTTTATCTACATGATTTGGTGTTCTATTGTGACATAAAAAATAGCATATATTAATAAATATCTCACACATTTTCAATATTTTCATGATATAATATTTACGCATATAAATAATTATCATAAATACAAATAACAATTTTAAATTGAAATTAAAGTGCTAATCAATAAATGCCATTTTTTTGCAATACAAGACTGTCAAATTTGTCACCTCAAAAAATATCTATGCACTAATCACAATCATAAATGTACCCAATGTATTTACTTTAAGAACTTGCAAAAAATTAAGTCTCTTAAAGCAAAACATAACCAAACATCCAAACTTTGCTACATCTTCAATCTTCAACCATCACATCTTAAACAAAATCCAATATTCTTGTCACCTACAAAAAAGATATAATTAGGGAAAAAAGATAAACATAGAAACTTGAGGAAAAATGAAAGACAATACGTACATCAACAAAATTAAAAATCTAACCTCATGCACCTAGTAGAATTCTTCTTCATTAACTGTTAACTGCAAATATAATTGATATTCGTTTTATAAGACACTAACATAATGACATATATAATAATAATAGTTAATTAAAAAATTACATATCCTACCAGATGACAAGGCCAAGCTATCATTCCTCCAAGTGCATCCTCAAACCTTTGTAAAAGATTATATGGTCTATTCAAACTCTCTTCCCATTCTAGGACAACTAGAACTTGTATTTCACACCAATTTGGTCCCAACGCCTGTCTTCCTACTTCAGTATTCAGCCCCATGCTACAAACAACTCCTTTTGCCACATTTTTTGTCGAATCAAATAGACTTTTTATCAAGACAGGACATCCAATCTACATGAAAATGCAAAAGTAATGGAGATGTTAAAAATTAGTAACTCAATCTAATAATAAAGTAATAAAACTAGAAAATCTTTACGGTTGGAGATAAACGAATTGGATCAGAAAATAATGGCCTACTAGATGATGTTGTGTGTTGTATATTGTTGCGATTTGAACCAAGGTTATGGTTTGGTTGATTGGAAATCTTTGATTCTAACATTGCAATGTGTTGGCCTTGCTTTCTAATTTGTTCATCCATTTTTTCTAACTGTGTCTTTTGCTCCATCACTATTCGGTTGCATGTAATATGGCTTGGAACTTCTCCCCATAAATCAAATGGGCTAACACCATCACCAAGCATACATACTCGGCTTGGTCTATCTGGTCCAATGATTTGAGCAAATATGTCATTTTGACCAACTAGATCATCCTCATCTTCATAAAGTTGATTTTCTAGTTCTTTCATTGTAGCCTTTATCAAAAAATGAAAAACCAAAATTTATACATAGTAATGATGAAAACAAAAATCTTTTGAAGTATTATAGTAGAAGATTATAATACAACATACCAATTTTTCTGCTACAATGTTGCTTGAGGGACTTCCATTAGCATGAGTGAAGCAAGCATGGAATAATTCAACTTGTGATGGGGGTAGTCCCTTTTCTTTTCTTTTCTCTAAAATTAGAATTAGTTAAAAGTTTATAGATTCTAATGCATATAGAATTATAAGATTAATAAGAAAAGTTACCAATTTTTGTTGCACTTGAGCAAAAGATCTTCTTTCAGTTGTCTGATTCATTATCTTTTGCTTCTGAGCAAACTTATTTTTTTCATTTCTTTCCTAATATATTAAATTCAACTTAATACACAATGCTAAAGTCAACATAAAATTTTTTCTGATTTCCACTGGACAACTAATTTCACATAATGTTCCACAAAAGCTCTGTTATCTCTTTGTTACAGAAGAACTTGCATTGGCAACTCAGGATCATAATACTTCCTTTTTAGTTCTGACTTCCAGTCTCTCCATTTTTTTGCTATTGAACGTAGTGTCTAACTTTCTGTTCCAAAAGGAAGGTCATACTTTTCCTATAAAAGCATTTAGATAATTTACCCTCGTGATAAAAAATTAATTAATAAAAAAATTATAAAATAACATTTCATTTACCTTTACAACATCTAACATTTTTTTCTTATTTTTCCAAGGGCATTTTATGCCAATCTTCGACATCAATTGGACAAAATTTACAATTTCCTGCAAAAGTACCCAAAAAATTAGTAAATTTATTTCTTCTTGATCCTATAAGGTGTCCCGTACCATCACATTGAATCTTAATATGTGGCAGCATGCTTGGTCGACCCCAAATTTTTTTCATAAATATAGGACCTCTTGTAACACTCAAAATTTTTCCAGAATTTTTCAAATTTTCCCAAAATAAAATAAAAAGAAATTAAAAATATCTTTAAAGGGGTCGGAGCCAAAACTCAAACCCGCGAACTCGCAGTTAGCATTAAATTGGAGTTGCAATTAGGTGATAGTAAGCATCTCACTGGAATATGACACCAATATTAGATAAGTAATAGTAGGTGTCTTTATGGATGATGCTTCAACTTCCACTTAGTATATATAAGAATAGAAAGAAGAGAAAACCAAGGGTTTTCTCATTCTTCTTCTTCCCTACGAAAACAAAAGAGAGAACTAGGGTTTCTCTTCCTTGTTCTTGCCCCAAGAGCCGAATCTTGCGAGGGAAGTGGACGAGGAGTACCACGCTAGGCTCTACACCGGTGTAGTAAGTTTAGAAGCATAAAGAGGTAAGTAGATCACTCACCTGCTGTAAAAGTAGTTCTCTAATGATTTCTAAACATGATTTTAAGTCTTTTTGGTGTTTGTGATCTGAGTATAACAAGACCAAGGTCTTGATTTGCCCCAAAACCATGTTTTGGGATTATGACACACAAGGTGTTTGAGAAAAGTTCAGAGTAAGATCAATGTCTTACTAAACCCTAGAACGAGTTTTAGGATTAAGAAATGAGATAAGAAACAAGACCAAAGTCTTGTTGTGTCCCAAAGCAAGTTTGGGAACATTATCTTTAAATGTTAAGTTATGCATTTTAAGCACAAGCATGATTACAAGTTTAAGTATATTACTTTTATTAAGTGGCATGTACCGGGCACAAGGCCCACAAGATCTAGACAAACTAGTAGACGATCTATTATGATTCGGTGGCTTGCTACCCCGAACCTATTAGGGATGCGCGCATTGGTACTATGTCGGGCCTAAAGGAGGATGTTTATTATTTTGAAGTATAAGAAGTATAAGAATGTAAAAGTTTCAAGTTTTCAAAAGTAAGCATTTGTTCAAGCATGTTAAGCATTTTTCATTTCAAGCAAAGATTTCAAATACAAGCATTTGTTACAAGTGTATTCATGAGCCTATTCATGTTAAGCATAGCATTTTCAGTACATATGTTTAAAAGCAAGCATTCTTGACCAAGAGTATATTTTATATTGATTGCATGTTTTTGTGAGATAGGTATCTACTTACTAAGCAATTTGCTTATAGTTTGCATCCTTTTAATGCAGATAAAGGTAAAGAAAAGATGTAAAGCAAGGAGGCTAAAGGATGGATGATTTATGTCAGTGGCGGCGGAACCGTGGAACAAGATCATTTGGGATAAGTTTTGTTTAGTGTTCTAAGCTCTAAACAGTAGAACTTTATGAGTTTTTTTTGGAGTTCATGATGGTAGTTAATGCTACAAGATTTATGTGTCATGATAGTCATGTTTGTTTCCGCTAATGATTTTAAGTTTGATATGCATGCTAAATGGGGTATGATTTGGTCAAAACATTTTGGTTTATGTGATTATGAGTCCTATAATTGTTATGCAGTTGAAGTGGAATACATGACTTGATCAGTATTTCTGAAATCTGGAAACTACAGTTCCAGACGTATCAGTCGATTGCTTCAGATAGCAGTCGACTGCCCTCAAGAAATCGAGGGAACAGAAATATTGGTCGAGTGATTTCCAGGTGCAATGGACTACATCAGTCGACTGGTAACCCCATCAGTCGACTGCTCCCTGACCAGATTTTGAAGAGAAAGAATGGTCGAGTGAATTGTCCTGGGAGTCGACTGCCACCAGTCGACTGCTCAAGGAGGCAGTCGACTGGCCCTGGCCCAGCAGTAAAGTTAATGTGACGACCCTATAAGGTCAAGGTTAGTAAGAGAGGGTCGTTACACCTCTAATTTTCTTCATAGCAGTAGGAGATTTAGTTTCACAATCTACATCTAGAAATAAAAGAGAAATAAATAGTTGGATAAATATAATGAAATGAATTAATACATTCTGGAGAATAGGTTACCATGATCAAATTCTTCGTCCATAAAATCATTTTCAGCAAGTGGGTTATTGTTGAATATAATCCTTGAAGTCAAATCTGTATGATTTCATATAACAGAAAAAGTTACAACAGAAAAAAAAAGAAGTAAAAGAAAACTTATCCTAAAAAGGGAAAAAGTCTAAATAAATTTTTAGCAAAGAAAACTAATTCTAACAATTTTAAAACGCTAAAAATCCTAAAATTACAAAAGATAAAAAATTATCAAAAATATATAAAATACTAAAAGACTGAAAAATTATTAAAAAGACTAATTTACTAAAATTCATTTAAAAAAAATCATAGAATGCTCTTGCATCAAATTACCTATACCAAACCTTTAAGCAAATCTTGACTTCCCTCATTTTGTTGTTGTTATTATTGTTTGATGTTTGTTAATGTTTCCTTTTCATCATCCTATGAAATATATTATGTTTATCCCATGGTACTATATTATGTTTATTGGTTTTGTTTACTGTTTGTGCATTATTCTGAAAACCTTTCATATGCTACTTGGTGAAGGATTGACTTATGCATTTTAATGTGATATTATATGATTGTGATATGAAGATAATACATGCTGGAATTAAGGTATGTATTTTGTGTTGGGACCGGGTGCATGTCGACGAGGATACGAGTTCGTAAAATTTTAAATTTTTACGTGCAGCGGAAGAATTTGCATAAAATAATTTCCTAAATTATTTTAACTTCGTATCTAGCATGCAACCTTATAGTGTATCGACATAATCATAAAATAAAAGTTTGCGGAAAAGTAAGCTAATTTACTTTTATACCTTGCGTAACTCGAAGAAAGGGACGAGATCCAACCGTAGCGTCCCTTGGAAGCTTCGCCTCTATTCGTGTCCACGCCGAGTTCTCTTCGGGATGACTTCGCAAAGTCACGAGTTTTGTGCCGACGAGAACTACTAGATTCTCGGAAGGCACAACTAGAAGATTAAGAGAAAAATTAGGAAAACTAACCAACGAAGTAACGGAATCGAATTCCGGGAAGAGAGGAGTCGCTATCCGCTTTTTCTTCTTCGTGTTCGGGTTCTCCTTCTTCTTCAATGCTCACGGCTAGCAACCACCACCTTGGATAGAGTTTGCGCCGGCCCTAAGTCACCAAGTGGGCGCTGGCCCTAGGACTCCAAGAATGGGTGGGCGCCGGCCCTAAGGGAAGAGAGGAAGAAGGAGGAGAGGAGAGATTAAGAGAGAGAGGGAGAGAATAATTAATCTCTTGATTAGGATTAAGGGCTAGCCTTTGGTTCCTTTATATAGTAGCAACTCCTTTGCTAAGTCTCCCTCTAAACCGAATTAACGAAATTAACGGAATTAGTTATAAGAAATTTATCTTATAAATTTTCTTATTGCTTATTCCGTTTAAGCCTAGTCTTATTATAACTAATTTATAATAAAACAAATTAGTTATCATAAGAAATTTATCCTATAAATTCTCTTATGAATTTTATTATAACTAACTTTATAATAAAACTAATTAATTATCATAAGAAATTTATCCTATAAATTCTTATGAATTATTCCGTTTAAACCAAGTTTTATTATAACTAATTTATAATAAAACAAATTCTTCTTCTCTTTAAATTATAGAATAAATTTTATAAGATATTTATAAACTTTCTTATTATGGAAAAATCAATTCATAATTGATTTTATAAAATTAAAATAAACCAATTCATGGATTATTTTAATCTTCCATAAAAGAATAAATTTCTATAGATTTATTTATATAAATTTCTTTATACAAATTTATTTATCCATAATTTATAAAATAAATCGTGCTGGATTTATTTATTAATTAAACCAAAATTAATTGGTTTTCTCCTCTTATTGTGGTCGGCCACCAAAGGGGGTTTTGGCACCCTCTTTGGCCGGCCAAACCAACCCGAACCTCCGCGAATTAAACTCATTTAATTCGCCCAAAAAGCCTTCAAAAGACTTAGCCATTTTTAGCTTCCATTGCGCCTCTGACTAACTCATATTCGACTTATTTCTCTTGATCGAAAAATCCAATTTTTAACTCATTTTAAATCCCTCGGAATACTCGTAGTGCGTGTGACTAAATAGGCTTTCGATTTATGTTGGCCGTCTATAATTAAGTAATTATAGAACGATCATGAGTGGCACCTAGTAGTACATCATGATCCCCAATTAATCGAAAGATCAACGGTTTGACCTCAGAAGAAATTATTCTGAAACCCTTCAGCAGCTCTAATGAATCGTGCCCCATTCCCTTCACCACCTTATACCCACTTGGTTCAGGACACGGTCAATGGTGTTAGTCCCCACTAGGCTGACTACGTCACACCTAGCCCAAATAATGTCTTACTCGTCCTTTGGATTTCTAATTACTCTCATGTATTTTAGAGACTCTCACTCTAAACATGATATGCTCTGGCCAGAGGCTTTGAGTAACAATTCGACGATAGGCCTGGGTATACATCTCCTCGCAAGGAGTGGTGAATCCTTTGTAGGCTGTTCAAACATCTTCGGGCACTTCGGCTTATACCCGATCATTCTGGGTCCACACCTCCTTGGAGATGCTTGCTTAAGATGTCAAAGTATAAGTCTCTATGACCAAGATGACTTGAACACCGCAAGTCAAAGGAACATCGCACTTAAGCCGCAGTAAGATCTTCATTGACATATCTACATGTAGATTCCCATATGAAGTCTTACAGCTAGTCGCTCCAATGAACTAGTTCCCTTAACTAGCATCCATGTTTATCTCCGGACATCCCAATGTCACCAGCCAGTGAGAATCAGCTGAATAGAGAATAACCCATGCTAGTCTCAACAGAACTGATAATGCCCGTATTTATCAATTCATCGACTAGGGATATTTCCAACACTTCACATTTGCACATTTAGAGATAATCACTAGTTGTGATCCCATCACAAATTCTCTTATGCTGTGAACTGTATGGCGGACATTCAGTAGATAAGTTTAAGATCCCAATCAAATACACAAACATGTATACTCAAATAGTGAATTATCATTTATTGAAATAAATGTTTACAATCATAAGGCGATTGCCTTAGGACACTTCTCTCATATCACTAACAAACTCCCACTTGGCCTAATGCCAATCGCTACGGTATCCAATACCACAGGCTCTAACATGACCCTCAAACTTGCTTTGAGGCAAGGCCTTAGTTAAAGGATCCGCTATATTCCTTTCAGTGGGAACTCTCTCAATTTGTATGTCATTCCTACTTATAATCTCTCTGATCAGATGATAGCGGCGAAGCACGTGTTTGGATCGTTGATGAGACCTTGGTTCCTTTGCTTGTGCAATAGCTCCATTGTTGTCGCAGTAAACCGGCACTGCATCATCAATGGTTGGAACCACGCCAAGTTCAGAGACGAACTTCTTGATCCAGACTGCTTCCTTTGCTGCTTCCGAAGCTGCGATATATTCCGCTTCCGTGGTGGAATCCGCTACGGTGTCTTGTTTGGAACTTTTCCAACTTACTGCGCCTCCATTCAAAGTAAATACGTATCCAGACTGCGATTTGGAGTCATCCTTATCTGTCTGGAAACTGGCATCTGTATACCCACGTATTACTATATCTCCTTCTCCATATATTAGGAACACATCCTTAGTTCTTCTTAAGTACTTAAGGATTGTCTTAACAGCCGCCCAGTGATCCATTCCTGGATCCGACTGGTATCTG